>JAPPVO010000059.1:82376646-82848654 GCA_030407325.1 Camellia japonica | reverse complement strand
AGGACTCTGGATCTTCAAGAGCTTTGCCTTTTCAACGCGCTCCAATTATCCAGGTTCACAATTTCGGAGGACCCTTTCTTAATACCTGCTGCCCTTTGCTTTTGGAATTCTTCTTTTAATTTCTTTCAGTTCAGATGTAGGATGATGGCCCCTACTGTTCTTGATATTTGCCATCTATTAGGACTGTCCCCTACTAGAACCCCCATTGGCCCAGATTATCCTGATCTCAAAACCCCTTTTTCCCTTCCCTCTCTTAACTCATTCTATAATGACTTTGTCAAGGCTGAGAATAAAAGAGAGGGCCCTGTGACTGATAGGGAATTCTTTTCTTTTATATTATATTGGCTTTGCAAGTTCCTTTTCTACACCTCTTCTCAGAGGATCATGCCTGAATTCGCCCCTCTTGCCAAAGCCCTTGTCTTACAAAGAAAGGTGGCCTTAGCTCCATATGTTCTAGGTCATGTATATAGAGCTTGTTCCCTTTTTTGTGAGAAACCCTTGGATGCCAATCAAGGAGGTCCATTTTGGATACTGCAACTTTGGCTTTGTGCATAATTTACTGAGCTGCAATCTAAATGCTTAAAGTTTTTGGAGCCAAACCCTACTACTCATGGCATAAGGTTAGCCAATGTTTCACTCTATCCTTCCACCTTTGCTTTTTACTTTTCTTTCTTCCACCAACTCCCAGCTTCCCTTTCTTCCCACAGCTTCCGTCCCTTCGAACCTACCAACATTGCCCCATCCTGGTTGAGGACCTTTCTGAGTGATAGGTTCTGCTCTTCACCCCAATACAAGAACATATGGGCCTCTATTCTGATCCCTAGAGAGTTATTCATTGGGACTATGAATCCCAGAGCTTACAAATGCATTGCTGAGCCCTATTGTCCTGCCCAATTTGTTAGGCAATTTGGCTTCTCACAAGGGGTCCTAATACCTCTCTGCAGCCAGACCAATTTAAGTCTTACCAGCAGGGACTTGAAGGTTCGAAGATCCAGATTAGAAGAAGCAACTTCTAAATTCATCCAGGACTTTATTGACGTTGAGTACTTCCCTTTCATTCCTCAAAGTAACATATTGAAAAGGTACCAGAACTGGTGGATGGCCAATATGGAGGTACACTTGGCCATACCTCCCCAAGACCTATTAATGGTACTGGACGTATCTTAAGCCAAATCGAAAGGGGCTGGAGTTGTTACTTCTTCCACTGCTCCTGCTACTACAGTTCTTGCACCTGTCACCACAAAGCCTATTCCTGCTGCCTCAACTCCTCCTAGAGTTACTCGAGCTGCCTCGAAGAAAGGTATGTACCCTTGTTTCTTTTCTCTTCTTCTCCTTTATAATGCTCTTACCCTTACTTATAGTTCTTTCTTTGGTGTAGGTGGTACGGGTGCCTCACAGGGAGATTCTCTCCAAAAGGTCCAACCTTTAAACCTTCTTAGGAGCAAACAACAACAACAAAAGAAAAGAAAGCTTTTACTTGATCCTGAAGAGGAGGCACCTGGGGTTCACGCAGCAGAAGAAGAAGAAGCAGAAAAAGAAGAGATAGAACAAGAGCAAGAGACACCCTTAAAAAGAAAGAAGAAGATGACTGTCTCTCTTGCTGATTTCACTGGAGATCCCATCCATGAAGCATCTGCTAAAGCAGTGCAAGCAGAGCATTCCAAAGAGCTTATTGTATTTCAAAGGGCTGAGAAGAGGAGGCAACAACAAATGCTTAGAGATGAGGTTGCTGTCGCTGATGTATTCCAAAGAAAAGTTGCAAGAAAACAACAAGCTGCTGGACATTATACTCTTCGCAATGGCCCAATCGTAGCCACCACTTCTGAAATTAGTAATTTCCTTTGTGCCTCTATTTTCTTTTCTCAAATTCTTGGTACTAAGACTTGACATTATTTTGTATTTCTTCTTTTGCAGCAACAACTATTCTGCCTTCTTCAACAAGGACTCCTTCAATCTCAGTTGAAGTTGAAAGACCTCTAATTGTACAGCCAATTCAAGCAATACTTCCACCTCTTGGTCCCATATTTTCCATACCCTTCTTGAGGCCAAGTATTCCTGCATCTTTTTCTTTTGGCTTAACTCCATACTTCTCTCATTTATCTTTCAATTCTACTCAATTTGATTTCCCTTCAAGCCTTGCTTCTCCTTCCCCTCCTAAGGAAATTCCAGCTGTTACTTCATCTTTAATGATAGCTGATTCCTATAGAGAAGGTATTGGTAACTCTCCAACTTATTATCCATTATCTTTGCCTAGCTCCAGTTCCTCTTCCCTTGACCTACTGGTAGCCAAAACTATAGAGACTGCTAAGGATACTCCACCTTCTTCTCCTATTCCTATGTAGTCATTTCTTCTTTCTACGAGAGCTCTTTCTGCACCTTCCATGTCAATGGATGAGGTGGACATCTTCGAAGCTAGGCTAGCTAGTCTCTTTGACATACCTTCCACCTCTCCAACAGCTAGCAGTGAGATTGAGCCATTAGTTCTAGCTGATTTTTTATTAGAAATTTTTGAGAGCTCTTCCTCCAGTGGTAAGACTTCCTTGCCTTCAATAGACTTGGACAGCTGCCTAGAGCTGCTGACATTCTTTTTGAGGATTCCTTTCGAAGCCTTACAAAGGCCTATAATAAAAAATGGCTTCCTCCAGTGCTGCAAGATTGTTGAGCAATCCGGCATGACTGTTTCAAGTCATTTATCTCAGGTGGCAGCCACCATTGATTTTTACATCAACATCTGTCATGCTGCCAAGGCTACAGAGGAGAAATTGCTGAGAGATCAGAGTTTTGTTTCCAAAATACATGCTGAAGTGTCAGAACTGAAAGAGCAACATTCCTCTGTCTCCCAATTTCAAGCTTAACTTGAGGAAGAGTTATCAGTAGTCAACCAAGCTTTAGATTGAACTGCCACCAAGCTGCAAATTACTAATCAAGAGCTGGCTGATCGAAAGCAGGAGATGACCACAGCCATTCAGTTGTTCCCATCTCTTAAGAATAGAGCATCTATTGTAAAAGAACAACTGAAATACTGTACTGACTTTTGGGCCAATCTATGGCTACATGTACTCAACTCTTTATGAAATAAAGTTCTTATTTATCATTTAAGTGTTCTCATGTTCTTTTTATTCAACACCTATTTTATTTCTTATGTTTCCCACATGGTTGGATAATAAGGCTTCAAATATCTACCATTAATCTTTTTGGGATGTATATATCCATTCAAATTTTTCAAATGATATGCTCCCAACGGCAAGACTCTATGAACTTGATATGGTCCTTCCCAGTTAGGTGACCATTTGCCAAATTTGTGGCTTTTAATCCCTATTGGGAGTATTGTCTTCCATACCAAATCACCTTCATCAAAGCTAATGTGCTTGACTTTCTTATTATAGTTTTTAGCTGTTTTTTTCTTTTGGAAAAGAATGCTATTTAATGCTAGAATTCTAGCTTCATCTATACTTTCTAATTCCAAGCATATACTCTGATGGTATTGCTCAAGATCTAACTGATCTTGGCATCTCACCCTCAAGGACTTGACATTAATTTCCATAGGTAGCACTGCATCATGCCCATATACTAAGGCATAAGGAGTGATTACTGTACTTGATCTTGGAGAAGTCCTATAAGCCCACAATACATCCAACAGTAAGTTATGCCAATCCTTGGGATTATTTTCCACAACTTTCGGTATTCCTTTTTTCAAAGACTTATTGGATGATTCAGCTTGACCATTAGCTTGTGCATAATATGGGGTAGAATTAACAAGGCTAATTCCAAACTCTGCCACAAAAGACTTTACCATTTTCCCATCAAATACAGTCCCATTATCAACAGTTATAGTCTGTGGGATGCCAAATCTGTGGATCAGATCTTTAATGAATCCAATAACTTCGATTGGTCTATACTACTTCAAGCTCAAATACTCCATTATTCTTGGCCATTTACACTACACCTCCAAGCACAACACCTCCACTACCATCCTAAGTACCTTGGAGCTATTTTTTAGAGGTTGAGAGCTCACTTTCTTGGTCCAGAGCTTGCTGCATTGCTGTGCTACAAGGGTAAGTCACCATTTCCTTCTTTGTAGCTTTATTTTGCTTCATTTTTTAGCCTTATTTTCAAGCATTTTTGGACTTCATCATAAACTAAAAAAAGTCTTATTTTGAGCTTCTCTTCAAGTTTGACTTAGGTCATTTTTTTGTTGGGGGTCATCTACCCCCTTGCATGCTTCATTTCCTTATGTTTTGAGCTATGCATTAGAGCATTCGTGTTGGCCTTGGTTTGGCCTTTTAGCCACTGAAATCCAGTGGATTTTCAGTGGCTAACGTGTGTCTTTGAGCTTCAAAATTAGAGAGGGGTGACCCTCTCACCCCCTTATTCTCTTTACTAGCTTTGTTGGCCTTACAAAGGAGCCCCTAGTTGCATGTTTCAAAGCCATGCTCCAGGCCATTTTTGATGAGTTTTGTGACCTGCATGAACTCTGTCTGGAGCCCTTTTTTCCATATTAAGTGTCTATTATGCATGTGTAGAGTAATCTTCTTCAAGGCCTTTCAAAGGGGCTTTCACTTGCATGCTTCCTAGACTAATTTTAGGACCTTTTTGGTGGGTTTTAGGACCCTCATAACCTCTTTCCAGAGGTTGTTTTACCATTTTGTGTGTCTGTCATATATGTGTAGAACAACCCCTTGCATGGCCCTCCAAAGGAGCCTATCATTCTTGCATGCATTGACTGAGTTTTAGTGGGTTTTTGGGCATATTTTGGCATGGAATACTTCTATTTTTGGCTGGCTTGGTGAGCTCTCATATGCTTCATATAGTTGTAGTACAACTCATGGTTCACTAGCTTTCTTTGCATGCTTTGTTGACCCTTGATTTTAGCACTTTTTGGCCTTGCCTTAAACTGATTTTGTGCATATTTTGGACTGCCCTAGCTCTGTTTTTGGGTCTCATGGTCGAATGATGTTTGTTTTGCATGCTTGTAGTTCAATACACTTGCCTAACTTTGAGATTTGAGGTCTATTGCGTGCATATACTGAGGTGTTTTCATGCTTTGGGGTCATTTTGCATCATATTTCAGAGCCTATGTGAATGCCATATCCTCATGCTTTCTCCTCTTTAAGTGTGCTTGAGAGTTGTGCATGAATGCCTTGTTTTCGGACCATTGAATGAGCTCCATTTCTTTGCATCCTGAGCCATCATTTTAGGCCATTTCCCCACTATTTCAGACCTACCTAGGGTCTTTTTGGGGTTGGTTTTTCCATTTGTGCATTGCTTTGTGTACCTCTAGTGTAACACACTTCACTAGTTTCGGTATTCGGGCCATCTAGCATGCATCGGGTAACATATTTGCATGATTCGGGACCATTGTACATCATGTTTCAGAGCTGGAAAATGTATGCTTGTATGCCGTATTTCATCGTTTGCCATGCTTAGTTAGAGTTGCATGTTGTGCCTTAGGATCGGTCCATTGCATTCGTGCATGCTTGCATGTATTTCGGTTGTTTCATTTTCATCATATGGCCATTGATGTGAGTGTGGCTGAGGTCCACTCATATTGGTGTAAGTCCATCTTGCATTGTGTATGCCATTTTAGTCCATAGCATTGCGTATGCTAGGTTGCATGTTAGTCGCATTATGTATGCCATCTCATTGCATTGTGTTTGGGATAGGAGTTAGCCCAAACACAGGAAACGAGGGACGTTTTGTACTCCAAGTGACGAAACGTGTCTCAATTCCCGGTCGCCGACACTCCGGATTACCCATGATGGAGTCTAGGCCTTGTTGTGTTGTCATGTGCATTCGTTTCACATCGAGTCATGCAATTCGACTCCTCGGCCATCATGCATCAAGATGCGTGATTGGTGGCACGAGGATCGAGATGTGCGTACATATGTGAAAATACTTTGCCATGTCCCTTTCTTGCTCTCTGTTGCAGCAAACCAAAAATCAGCAGCCTTCTAGAGCTTTGCACAGCATTCCGGGATTAATTGTAAACAGAGGCAAATCAGGGCATCGCAAGGAATTTCCCGACAAAGCGACCCGAGCACGCATGCATCTTTCATCATTCAGAACAAGAGCTGAGGCAGTCCATTCTATAGCTTGCATGCTAGTTTATTCGCTTTTCTAGTTAATTTGTTAATTAATTAGGGTTTTGTAATATTTAATTAGCTAGAGTAGTTAATTATTTATTCGGACTGTATTATTTATTCGGACCCTCCGAGCGAGGGCAATTGTGTAATAAGTGTGCGTGTGTGTGATGTATGTCTTCCAACCCCACGTCTTTCTCCCTTTTATTTACCAGCTTATGATGGTTAGTTTAGGGCATCTTTCAATTAGCATACTTATGCTCGCATGTTTGCATCCATTCATCTGTCTTGCATGCACCGGGCTCGGCGCATCATACTAACTGCATTGTATTTCAATTCCGAGTTGAATACTTGTTAGTTGTAGCATTTCACATGCCATCTTTAGAATAGCCGAGCCTATTGTAGTTGCATTCCTGCCTGTGTTGCATTAGGCATTTCAGCATAGTTAGGATCATGTATGGATTTCTAACATAGCTTCTGTTTTGACTTGGAGTACTCGGTAAGTGCTTATGCTTTAGCATCCTTGCATGTGTGTGAGTGACTGCCATGATAGCATGCTTACCATAAGGCAATGTGTTTATATGATATAACTGCCTGAATGCCTGTGGGTGAAGGTTGGGTTATTTGGATTGGAAAAATTCATCGACTGCGAGTTTTAAGCCCACTTGAGAGTAGCAAAATCATGTTTTCTAAGCCCACCTGAAGGTGGCAAATCCACATTTTAGCCTACTTACAAGTAGCAAACCGCTTTCAAAAACAACATGAGATGTTTTGTTCCAATTCAGGCAATCCGGTCTATATTTGTATGCTATGCGCATCACGTAGTAAATCTAGACTAATAACCGGAATAAGAGCACATAATGTTTTTAAAACTCGATATCATGGTTAGTAGAGGCCAATCTTTGATCAGGCGAGCGGGGGTGCTCAGGAAGTTACCTTCCCCAATCGTACCCAAGTTCCCGAGCCGAGGCAACTTTGGTGATGACGGATACATGGCTTTCGGCAACGAGTCAGGGTTTCCTAAATTCCCCCAAATAAAATATTTAGGTGGCGACTCTGTATCTGGCAAAGCAGTCCATGTTTCGCACTTCTTTCAAAAAATCTGTTTTAAAAAACGATTTGCCAGATTTAGACTCTTTGATGATTCATCAGTCTTGCATTGCACTCTGCGAGATTAGATACAGGACCATGACATTGAGTCCTGAACTGTAGTGAGCCCAAATGAACAAAACGGGATTTCCCTCCCGGGATGTTCGGGGACGTCTACAGTTTCTGGCGACTCTGCTGGGAAGTTAGAGAACTTGACTCGAACTCATGATATCTGGTTTTGACTACACTTATGTGTTTCTTTGCATTGCATTTGCATTGGTGCGCCTAGGACACCGGGTTTGCCGTATGTTATTCCTAAATGGTTTGCCGGAGGCTCGCTTCGCGAAGCGTGCCATAAGGCTGATCGGTTGTGGGCTCTGCCACGACGGGAACACAAATCCCGATTTTTACCGGGGCACCCTTTTTGACCATTCGACCTAGTGCATATTCGGAATCCATCGTGACCATTCCAAGCTAGGACAGGTTGCTTACCCGATTATAGGTTGTTTGAAACCGCTGCGTGCATAGTGAAACCCTAGCTCCTGACAAACTAGGACAGGGAAACCTTACCCCAACATAGGGGTGTTTTTGGCTCTCACTTGTTTGCTATGTGCTTTTGGAGTGCGTCTCTACAGGAATGCATGTATCAGTTTGCAAGTTTGGGTATCAGGCCTGCGGGCACCAGTTCAGTATTTTGGGAATCAGTTATCTGCGGGTATCAGATTCAGCTTCGGGGACAGTGATTTGGGAACAATAATCAGTACTTGAGAACAGTGTATTTCAGCTTATCAACTGTGTGTTGTGATGCCCAACTGTGTGTTATGCTGTCCGTTTGTCTGGTTGTTTATTTCCTTATTATTGCTTTATTTATCTTTTTGCTAGGTAGTTTAGCACAATTGCTTCAGACCAAGCAGATATTCCCCAAGCACTCTGGATTAGAGGTCGCCGACTCAATCGATCTGAGGATCTGGTCGATAGACAACCAGTGTTCTGTTCCTTACCCCCGGTTATCAGACGGAGGTCGAGAAAACGCAGTGTATCCGAGCAGAGGTTGCCAGAACAGTGGTCTACCCCGTTAGTGGATAGTCAGGCTGAGGCTTCAGTTTTTACCACAGAGATAGATATACCAGTCAGTCAGCTGGAACAGCAGAACATGGCAGGAGTTGAGGAAATGATGCGTCAGATGCAGGAGACCATGAGAGCCATGCAGCAGGACGTTGTTTGGCGAGATGAATTTGCCAAACAACAGGCCGAGATCATGGCCCAGCAGGCAGAGTTAATCGCCAGGCTGCAACAACAAACCGGGGCATCTGCTTCACACCAAGCTCCTCCCCCACCAGGAGTTCCAGCACCCGGGGAGGCACCAGATGTCCAGGGAGATACGGATATTCTGACAGGGCCGGCTCCACCCCCGATTCTACCTTAACTATCCAAGGCACCTATGCCTGTCAATCAACCGGACTCTCCCTTTGAGTTCGAGGTAGACCATACAGCGTTAAAGTTAAGCAAGCTTGAGAAATTGTTCAAAAAATCCCAGGGGGTAAAGTCCATCCCAGACATCGAGGACGGATATACCGACGTGGTTGTAACGCTGCCAGATAGGTTCAAAATGCCACAGATTGACCGCTTTGACGAATCTGGGGATCCCATGGTGCATCTTCGGTTGTTCTCAGATATACTACGACCGATGGGCCTCACCAGACCGCAGAAGCTTTCATTATTCGGCCGGACCTTGTCGGGTGTGGCCGCTATCTGGTACGTAAAATTAGAAGACGATGTTAAGCAAAACTGGGATGAGATGGCCGAGGCTTTCATTGCACAGTACTCCTCTAACACGTAAATCGAGATTACAACAAGTGATCTTAAGACAACAAGCCAGGAGCCTAAGGAGAGCTTTTCGGAGTTCGTAGCCAGGTGGAGGGCGAAGGCCTCAATGATGACCCTAAGGCCTACTGATAAAAATCAAATCCGAATGATTGTGCGCAATCTCCAGCCTAAGCTGATGCAGAAAATGATCGTGCTCCCCTTCCCTACCTTTTCAGATCTGCACGAGATGGGAGTACAGATCGAGGATGCCTTGAAGCAGGGCTTGATTGATAATGACAGAGAGCAACCCAAAAGAACCTTCAACCGCAACAACAATACAGGCACCAGCAATGCCGCAAATGCTAGAGCTTCAGAAGTAAGCATGGTCACCACCATTCCCCCTCCAAGACCCATGGCAGCTACATGTAGACACCCCATTTTTGACCGTCCTCAAGACTTGGACGTCACCGTTGGAACACTCGGTGATTATCCATGTTTGTGTTCGTCTGGAGTTCCCGGAGTTCTCGGCTGCGCGCGCCGTGCCTCAGGACCTCCAGACTCGACCGTTTGTGTTTGGTTTTGCACCAAACACTTGTGTTTTGCCTTAGGAGGGCAGGGAATGCTTTGTGAGGCATTCCTACACACCACCGGCTGGGGCTAGAGGCCACCGGCTGGCTTGAGTTTCCACCGGCACTATATTGTGCCGGTCGGCACTATTTTGTGCCGGTCGCACTAATTTTGTCAAAATGACATTTTTTGCCAGCCGGGCACTGTGCAGCTGCTTTCTGATATATTTTTAGACAGCTGTTTAGCTCTTGTTTCCCCTCCATACACGTGTATGGAGGGATGAGCTTGCTTAGGGACTAAGCTTGTAAGCTTTTGTCTATAAGAGGGAAGGTTCTTCCCTTTGCTCAAGGGTTACAAATCTGAGAGCCTTAGACATTGTTAGAGAGTTAGAACTCTGGTTCTTTTAGGGTTAGAATAGATATACACTCTATCTCTCTTTTTCTCTTTGAAGACTAGGTGTTTTGTGCCTTACTATTGCACACAAGCACCTAGTGTTCCACCTTCCTCTTGGTTCTGAGGTTCCAGAGGTTTGTTCTTAGTGTTCTTGACTGGTTTTGAGCTCAAGGACCCATCCACTCCAACCCTTGTGAAGGTGGTCTTCAAAGGTAACAAAACTACCCTTTTTCCCCCATTTTTGCACTCTATTTTTACTTGCTTTAAAGTAGTTTTTGAGCTTAGTGTTTGGCACATAAAAGTTCTGTTTTTTGACCCTCTTCATTGTATATTAAGAGTGTTTTGTGGTTTGAGCAAGTTTGACCACCCTTAGGCCTTGAAAAGGTCACTTTTTGTGCTATTTTGTGGGAGATCTTTGACCACCCTTAGGCCTTGAAAACTGTAGCACGTCCGCGGGGGACCTCGGCTACAGTTCGGACTCTCGATTTTCGTCGCGGTTCTAAATCTGAACCAAAGAGTCCGAATCCGGCAAATCGTTTTGAAGAAAAACAGATTTTTGAAAAAGTAGTGCCAAACATGGACTGCTTTGCCAGATTACAGAGTCGCCACCTAAATATTTTAAAAATGGGAAATTTAGGAAACCCTGACTCGGTGCCGAAGGCCACGTGTCCGTCATCACCAAAGTGACTTGGCTCGGGAGCTTGGGTACGATCGGGGAAGGTCAGCTATGAGCACCCCCTTTCGCCCGGTCCGAAGACCGGCCTCTACTAACCGTGATATCCGTTTTTGAAAACTTTATGCGTTCTTATTCCAGTTATTAGCCTAGAATTACTATGTGATGCGCACAACACAAAAGTATAGACTAGATTGCCTAATTTGGAAATACACATTGCGTATCCGTTTTGTCTCGAAAAACGTGTTGGTTTTTGTGCTACTCGCGAGTAGGCTAAAATTCGGATTTCAACGAGTTGTTCCAACTCAGGCAATTCAACCTCCACCCACAGGCATTCAAACAGTAATAACACATAAGCACTTAGCCGCATGGCAAGCATACTGTCGTGGCAACATTCACACGCATGTGATATGCTAAAGCAATAAAAACTTACATCGTACTCCGTGCCAAAACAGTAAACTAGTTAGCAAACATGCATGATCTAGTTCAATGTTAAGTGGCTAATGTAACACATACAGGAGTGTAATCTAAACAGGCTCGGCTAACCCTAAACATGGCGCATGAGATGCAACAACTATCACGTATTCAATTTTGAATTGAAATTACGATGCAATTTGCATGATGTGCCGAGCCCGATGCATGTAAACAAATGCATGAATGCACACATGCATTGCATAAGATATGCTAACTGAACATGCCCTAATCTACCATTGTAAGCAGGTAAATAAAAGGGATAGAAAGAAGTGGGGGTTGGAAGACATACATCCACTCACACACACTTATTACATTTTTGCCCTCACTCGGAGGGACCAAAATAATAATACAGAAATTAATAAATAATTAACTATTCTAGCTAATTAAATATTACAAACTCACTAAATTAATTAGACAAATGATTAATCTAATTAAAACAGTAAATGCCTCGGGAGGAGGGCCCAAATGCGTCGCGCGCCCGGGATTCGTTCGAATCGCACTGTCATGCAAGTGTGCCTCTGTTTTCCCTGCTATCCTTCTCTGAAAATCACTAAAGTCCCAGGAGTGCCTCTAAGGGCACTGGGGAGTACCACCGGCTGGGGTACAACACCACCGGCTGAAGGATGTGGCCACCGGCACTGAGTGAAGATATCGGCTGCCAGTTCACTGCCGGTCGGCACTAAACAGTGCCGGTCGGCACAAAATGCCTGTAAAACCTGCAACTCACAGCAGCAGAGGGCAACAAAATGCATGGCAATGTGATTCAAAGCATGTATGCACCAAACACAATCCTCATCATATTTTGGACTCAAAGGGGGATGTGCCTCGGTTCTCGGACCACCAATCACGCATTTCTATGCACGATGGCCCAAAGAACCGAGAGTGCAATTTTAATTTCAAATGCATGCAATGCAATCAAGCAAACAAGGGTGCCAAACCTCTATCATCCTTCACTTCAAGAGGCCTAACATGCATGCGAATATGATGCAACCCTAAGCATGTTATCTATCATGCAAAGTGAACAATGTGATGCACTTATGCAAGGCACACAAGCAAGCATGCAAACCAATGGGGGATGGTCTTATACATGGATTGGGAAACTCTAAAAGGCCCAAAAATCAGTAGCCAAAATGCCTAGAATGGGGGACAAACACACATGCACAAATGCACATGTTAAGGTACCAAACCCAAGGCATAAATAAGCAACATTCAAGCGCACTTAAAGAGGCCACATGGGCTAAAAGCATGCATGGAAAACTCTGAAATTCATGCAAAACATGAGGCCAAATCATGCAATAAAGCAAGCCAAATATGCAACAAATGGACCAAGTCTTGAAACAAGCCATGAAGGCTTAAACCAAGGCCAAGTCCACCAAGCCTCACAAGGCTAAGGGGACTCGAAACAGGTCACAAGAAGACCTAAACAAAGCCTAAGGAGCACCTAGATGGCATCTAAGAGGCTCAAGCACAAAGGCATACAACATGACCAAAATGGAGTATTCAACACATGCTTTTAAAGCATTAAAGAGGCAATTAAAAACATGCATACAAGCACACTGAAAAGTCTGAAATAACATGCTAGATGGTTCCAAACTATCAAAAATGAAGCAAGCATGGCATGCTACACACTCATACTCTCAAGGCCAACAGCCAAATGCAAAGGAGCTATATAATGCATGATGAGATTGACCAAAACAAGCATGGACAGAGTTAAATCATGGCAAAATAAGCATACAAGCTTCACAAATGCAAGCCTAAAACATGCTCGAAGCTAAGGCATACAACCTAGGCATGTTAAGGCATAAAGAGGCATTACAAGGCAACTATGCTAAGCATGCATAAGGGGCCTAAACCAACTTGAAATCATGTTATAACATGGCAATATAAGCATGGAAAACAAGTCAAACATGCTCAACACACACTCAAGCATGAAGCTCCTTTGGAAGCCAAAATTTGCCCTTTTCAAGGACATCAAGGAGAGGGGGTGGCCCTCTCCTTCTTGAGACTCTAAGGCATGCTCCTCACCACTGAAATCCCTCAAGATTTCAGTGGTGAAGAGATCCTAACACCAAAGTCTCGGATCTCCCACAAAATAGCACAAAAAGTGACCTTTTCAAGGCCTAAGGGTGGTCAAACTTGCTCAAACCACAAAACACTCTTAATATACAATGAAGAGGGTCAAAAAACAGAACTTTTATGTGCCAAACACTAAGCTCAAAAACTACTTTAAAGCAAGTAAAAATAGAGTGCAAAAATGGGGGAAAAAGGGTAGTTTTGTTACCTTTGAAGACCACCTTCACAAGGGTTGGAGTGGATGGGTCCTTGAGCTCAAAACCAGTCAAGAACACTAAGAACAAACCTCTGGAACCTCAGAACCAAGAGGAAGGTGGAACACTAGGTGCTTGTGTGCAATAGTAAGGCACAAAACACCTAGTCTTCAAAGAGAAAAAGAGAGATAGAGTGTATATCTATTCTAACCCTAAAAGAACCAGAGTTCTAACTCTCTAACAATGTCTAAGGCTCTCAGATTTTGTAACCCTTGAGCAAAGGGAAGAAACCTTCCCTCTTATAGGCAAAAAGCTTACAAGCTTAGTCCCTAAGCAAGCTCATCCCTCCATACACGTGTATGGAGGGGAAACAAGAGCTAAACAGCTGTCTAAAAATATCTCAGAAAGTAGCTGCACAGTGCCCGGCCGGCAAAAAATGTCATTTTGACAAAATTAGTGCCGACCGGCACAAAATAGTGCCGACCGGCACAATATAGTGCCGGTGGAAACTCAAGCCAGCCGGTGGCCTCTAGCCCCAGCCGGTGGTGTGTAGGAATGCCTCACAAAGCATTCCCTGCCCTCCTAAGGCAAAACACAAGTGTTTGGTGCAAAACCAAACACAAACGGTCGAGTCTGGAGGTCCTGAGGCACGGCGCGCGCAGCCGAGAACTCCGGGAACTCCAGACGAACACAAACATGGATAATCACCGAGTGTTCCAACGGTGACGTCCAAGTCTTGAGGACGGTCAAAAATGGGGTGTCTACACTACACCTTTCTCCGGTGCGTCCGAAAGCAACACACAAACCACCAAATACCAACCTCAAGGCCAGAGAACCTTCACGCCTTTATATATGCCCCTGTCCAAGGCTCTGAGGGTATTAATCAGGAAATGGCACTTAAAGCCCCTGGAGCCGAGGCCATTGCCAAATCCACTCCCTCCCTCTCATAACCCAGCAAAATACTGTGCATATCACCAACAACACGGTCATGACACCGACCAATGTTTTAGATTACGTCATGAGATTCAAGATCTCGTTGACAAGCAGGTAATTGTGCCTCTAGAAAAACCCAATGTCACAACAAACCCTCTCCCACCGCACAACCAAGCTCCACCCCCTAAACGTATCAACTTTATCCAGACTGGGGTCATGTCTTACGATCCTAGCATCTATATCACTCATTCTCACCTACCTAAGCTGAAGGTGCTCCTTCCTGACTGCACTGACTTGTGCATGTTGGACATCTCCCGAGCCCAACCCGAACCAATGGTGGTGACTGTCGAAGATAGAACATGGGAGATTTCAAGGGAGAATGGGACTGTTGAGTCAGAATCTGAGGAATCTGGGAGTTTTGCTGAGAAGGTATACAGTCCGAGTGACTATATTCTATCAGTAGGCCAGGTTGGGCCAAAAGTGGAATTGCCAGCAGGGGCAGAGCTTTGTGTGATACAGGGGGATGAATCTGGTCAGAGGATGGATGACTTGGCAGCTGTGGAAGGGGACTTTGCTAACCTCCAATTTTTCAATGAACAAGATCCAGAGGGCATGGTGGTCAACTGGTCAGATTTTGAGGAGTCAGCAGAGGTCACCGGGTGGCTTGATGACCTACCAGATGTTGTCGATGAAACTCAGTTGGAACGGGGCCCGGCAGGCGCAAGAACATCAGTTGTGGCCGGAAGGGCCGGAAATCAGAACGCATCACCGAAGAGTGCTGGTGCTAAGAATTTCGCTCAGGACTTGGGCATTGTAAATACGGGAAGTGTTGAACAGCCAGCTGTACTGACGCAGTTGGAACAAGAAAGGTTCGGGGATTCTGAGAGAATCAGGAAAGCTAAGGCCCCTGAGGGGACTGAAAGTGCTGTGTGCACGAGGATAGAGAATGCTGCGAGCATGTGGACGAAAAGTATTGCGAGTACAATTATACTGGAGCCGGACAGGTGTCTGTTGGCTGCCGACGGAGTGTGGTGGGAAGACGATGATCTATGTCTTGCCCACACGGATGAGGATTGGGAGAGTAACCAGTCGGACGATACCTGGTACATCGGCGAAGTCGATCATATGACTAGAAGCGGGCGGTATTTCAAGCCCCCACATCTAGATCAGCCAGAGGCGTCTGGGAAAGATAAGGAAGCGGAGAAACAGAAAGAGAAGCAACTCGAAGAAGAAGCTGTACGTACTGAAGCAGTTGAAAAAGATACAGGCAAACATCTCCATCTGGGGACTGCTTATGGCATCGCGAGTGCATCGACAAGCTGTCTTATCGGCCATGGACAAGGCCAAGCTCTCAATAGACACCACGCCGAACAGCTGGTGGGCTTAGTTTTTCCAGGAGGGGCTACCCCCATGTTGACTTTCTCCGACAAAGAATTGCCACCTGAGGATGCAAACCATAACAAGCCACTCTACATCTCTGTGGAGTGCAGAAACAAATAGATACCCGTGGTGCTTGTCGACACAGGGTCCGCCATCAATGTGTACCCGGCAAGGACTGCATATGCAATCGGTTTAAAGACCGCGGACTTTGTGCCGACAGCCCAGGTGATTCGGGCATATGATAACACAAGCAGAGAAGTAATGAGGACAGTGAAAATTCAAACCAAGGTTGGGCCGGGACAGCATGAGGTAGACTTTCACGTCTTAGAAGTTCCTGCGACCTTCAATCTACTTTTGGGGCGGTCGTGGTTGCACCAAGTAAAGGCAGTTTCGTCCACCTTGCATCAGATGGTGAAATACCCCCAGGGGAAGGGAGTAGCCATTGTTTTTGGAAATTCGTCGATCCATCCACCGCCGGGAGTATCTACGCCAGTTTTGGAAATCGAGCACGGTATGGAGGATATATTCATGTCGGGTTTTACCCTGGCTGAGGCCCGGGTCGTGCAGAACATCTAGTTGTTAATGAGGGGGTGTATGTTAGCGCACAATTAGTATACCTCATGAACAAGCTTCAACACATCCCCGGGATGGGATTGGGAAAGAGTGGCCGGAAGGGCGTTGCAACGTTGGCTGAAGTGCCACACAACCCACACACCTTTGGCTTGGGTTATCTGCCCACCAAAGAGGATTGGATAAGGAAAGGTAAGGAGATGGCTAGGAGAGCCAGAGCGAAGCAGGCGGGGAAGCCTTTTGAGCTAATGCACCGACCCATCCAGGGTACCCTAAACGGACGCTTTGTCCGGGAGGAGAAGGACTTTCCATTTTTTGGCTTCCCAGAGCCGTGGATGAATGAAGAGAAGTACCGTGTGCCAGGGTTTGAGATTTTCTTTGACCTACAGTTATCCGGGGATGACGTTGCCAAAGAGCAGACGGACCCATTAGCTAAGGCTGAGCAGAGCAAGAAAGTGGAGTCTGAGGATGCCGAAAGTGAAATAGGGGTAGCGCTGGCGTGTCTAATTCAGATCCTCCGATCGAACAGAAGTGCTTGGGGGATAACTTCTCGGTATGCGTGATCGGGAATGAAACGGCTGCGGGCCTACCAGCAAATATTTTGGATGCATCTATCGCACCCTCTCTCATTTGGCAGTATGAATAGGGATTTTTGTCAAGCAACACCAGGTCAGGTAGTGAGCCGGAATCTGATTCCACCGAGTCTGTTGAGTCGGAATTAGGTTCCAGCTCGACTGAGTCTGAGTCCGGTATTCCAGGAGGTGATAACCCGGATACCACAGTCCTGTCCAGGTCGTCTTTTTTTTTTTTCTCTTTTGAGTCTGTTGTAACCGAAGAATCGGACGATTTGGATGTGCTTAATGAGAATGATGTGTCTGTGGTTTCTGAGTACTTTCTGTGCCCTTGATTTATTGCATTAACTCAGACTTTCAAAATTTTGATGAAAACGACGAGGAAGAAATTCCTCTAGTTTTGCAACGCTTAATTGAACAAGAGTAGGAAAGATTTGTTAAACCCTTAATGGATGAAATCACTACTGTGAATATTGGTACTGAGGAGGACCCGCGGCTGGTCCAGATCGGGTCCACGTTGTCTTCGGAGGAACGCGAGCGCTTAGTCGCTTTATTAAAAGATTTCAAAGATGTTTTCACGTGGTCCTACGAAGACATGCCTGGGATCGATCATGAGATTGTACAGCACCGGATCCCTCTTGACCCCGAGGCCCGACCCGTTAAACAAAAACTTAGGAGGATCCGCCCGAACTGGGCCCTCAAGATTAAGGAAGAGGTCACTAAGCAAATTAACGCAGGTTTCTTGCTGGTATCCGAATACCCAACTTGGTTGGCCAACATCGTTCCGGTGCCAAAGAAGGATGGTAGGATCCGGGTATGTGGATTTCAGGGACTTTAATAGAGCTAGTCCGAAGGACGACTTCCCCTTGCCGCATATCGATGAGTTAGTGGACTTCACAGCGGGGCATGCTTTGCTTTCGTTCATGGATGGTTTCTCAGGCTATAATCAGATTGTAATGGCACCTGAAGACCGGGAGAAGACTGCTTTCACCACCCCGTGGGTGACTTACTGTTACAGGGTGATACCATTTGGGTTGAAGAACGCTGGAGCTACATATCAACGGGCCGCGACTACAATATTGCACGATATGATCCACAAAGAGGTTGAGGTGTACATGGACGACATGATTGTCAAGTCCAAAGAAAGAGAGAGCCACTACACCGCCTTGCAAAAGTTCTTCCAAAGGATCAGAGAATTTCGGTTGCGGCTGAATCCTCAAAAGTGTACGTTTGGTGTTACAGCAGGGAAAATGTTGGGGTTTCTGATTACACAGAGAGGTATCGAAGTCGATCCTTTCAAAATCAAGGCCATCTTAGAAATGCCACCACCAAGGACTGAAAAGGAGGTGCGAGGCTTTCTAGGTAAAGTGCAATTCATAAGACGGTTTATCTCAAAATTGACCTTGACTTGTGAACCACTTTTTGGCCTCTTGAAGAAAGGAAAGAAATTCCAATGGGATGGCCGATGCCAAGCTGCTTTTGAACAGATCAAGGAATACTTACAGAACCCGCCCGTGTTGTCACCGCCAGAGCCGGGGAGACCGTTGACTTTGTATCTTTTAGTAATTGAGACTACAATGGACTGCATGCTCGCGCAAGAATCAGAGGACAAAGTGGAGAGAGCCATCTACTACCTGAGCAAGAAGATGCTAGAGTATGAGACTCGCTACACACCGTTGGAAAAGGCTTGCTTAGCTTTGGTATGGGCTACCAGGAAGCTGCGGCACTACCTGTTAGCTCACTCTATAATGTTGGTTTCAAGATTAGATCCCATCAAATATCTATTCGAGAAACCGGCGCTTACGGGTAGGCTAGCTCATTGGTTGCTGTTGCTTTCTGAATTCGATCTGAAATATGTGACGCGCAAGTCAGTCAAGGGAAGAGCGGTAGCAGAGTTCTTAGCCGATCATCCAGTGGAAGGAGGTGAAGCAATTGAGTACTTATTCCCAGATGAGGCCATTTTGCATATCGATGACGAGTTTTGGACGATGTACTTTGACGGAGCGTCAAACCAGTACGAGTATGGGATAGGAGTGTTGCTGATAGCACCCGACAACTCCCGTATCCCTCTAGCATTCAAACTCCGGTTCAAAGTCTCGAACAACGAAGCAGAATATGAGGCATGCATTGCCGGTCTAAAAGTAGCCCTGGAATTAGGGGCAAAACGGTTAGACGTCATCGGGGACTCGAACCTTGTTGTATCTCAAGTGAAAGGAGATTGGAAAGTCAAAGAAGAAAAGATGATTATGTATCACCAGACCTTGGACTTGTTAATTCCTCGGTTTGAGAAATTAAACTTTGCTCATCTATTAAGAGAGAACAACAGGTTCGCAGATTCACTAGCAACTCTATCTTCCATGATAGACATCCCGTTTGGAGTCCGGATGCGTCCAGTCATTATCGACCAAAAATTGTGCCGGTTACGAGTCAATTGCCGCTATAGATGAGGTTCAAGATGAACCCCTGGTATTACGATATTTGGAATTTCTTTCTTGGAAAAGAAGCGTATCCACCAGGGGCAAATGCCAAGGATAAAAGGGCAATCAGAAGAATGGCTGCTCAGTTCATCATCTGTGGGGGTAACTGTATAAGAGAGGTCATCTGGGAATGCATAAGCTGTGCATTGAAGCTGAAGAATCAAAACGCCTGATGGAGGCCATCCATGGAGGGGAATGCGGTGTGCATATGAACGGGGTAATGCTAGCGCGGAAGATCCTCAGACAAGGTTATTATTGGTCCACCATGGAGGAGGATTGTATCGGCTTTGTTCGGCGATGCCACAAATGTCAGATCCATGCAAACCACATGAACATCTTGCCGTCGAAGCTATACAATATGACTTCACCATGGCCATTTTCAGTTTGGGGAATCGATGTGATCGGGCCTGTCATCCAAAGGGTCTAATGGGCATGAGTTCATTCTGGTCGCGATAGATTATTTCACGAAAGTGGGTTGAGGCCCAATCCTATGCGGTGTTGAAGGCTTCACATGTTGCGAAGTTATCAAACAACATCATCTGTCGCTATGGGTCCCGAACGAAATCATTTCAGATAACGGTTCCCACTTCAAAAGGAAGTGATTGACTTGTTGGAAAAATACAATGTGGCTTTTCATAAGTCGTCCACCTATCGGCCGTAGACCAATGGAGCGGTCGAGGCCGCCAACAAGAATATCAAACACATACTGCAAAAGATGGTGGAAACCTACCGGGATTGGCCAGATAAGTTGCCATTTGCTCTGTGGGGCTACCGGACTTCAATTAGAACGTCTACTGGGGCGACTCCATATTCATTAGTTTATGGAATGGAGGCCGTTTTACCTATCGAGATTGAAGTTCCATCTTTGAGAGTGCTGGCTGAGTGTCAGATAGCGAGCAGATTGGCAGCAGAGCAGATTTGAAGAACTCATGCTCTTTGACGAGAGAAGACTGAAAGCACTGTATCATGTTCAAGGTTATCAGCGCAGAATTGCCAGGGCTTTCAACAAGAAAGTTAAGTCCATGAATCTAAAAGAAGGAGATTTGGTGCTCAAGGACAACCGAGCTCCCATCCACGACCCAAGGGGCAAGTTCAGACCCAATTGGACTGGTCCCTACATCATTAAGTCTATCTGGTCAGGTGGAGCTGTGGTTCTGATAGACCTAGATGGCCTAGAGTTCTCCCAACCGATCAACATGGACAAGTTGAAGAAATATTACCCCTGAGAGGCTCGCTAGGCCGAAAACCCGAAAGGGCGACCTAGGCAAAACTTAGAGCATGAAAAAATTTGAAATTACAAAAACTGAGCTCGCAAGGTTGAAAACCCGCAAAGGGCGGCCTTGGCAAAAGTTAAAGAGTAAAAGGAGAGTGAAAATACTCGAGTGAACCTGAGCCTGAACTACGTAAGGCTTGATTCCCATCTTTGGGATACGTAGGCAACTTCATCCTGAAGTTCAGCCATAAACTTTTCCCCGATCAACTTTGTCCATTTGATCATCTCGGCCATCTTTGTCTATTCAACATTCAAGAGTTTGGTTATGATCTCCGGTGCAGTGCTTTTCAGACTAGGGGCAACTTTCCGTTGCTGTGCAGTGCCGCGGTACTATTCAGACTACTGGCAACTTTCCAGTTGCTAGGATCCGAGGTTGTGCATCTCAGTGATAGATTTCAGGCGTGTCCAGTTCTGATCCATATCGAAAATGGTTTTGAAAAGTTTTAATAAAAGTTGACTTTGTTCAAAATTAATCTTTTTACAACTTAGACCATTTTTGGACCAAAGCGGAAAATTTTCAGTACCCACAACCTTCAATTTCATTGATTTTAATACAGAGTTCTCCTGCTCTTGCATACAAATTGAAATTGCTTTTGGTTACATTTATAAAGAAAACTTGAAAGTACTAATAAAGCAATAAATCCGGGGCATAGTTAAGTCAGGTGTTCCTGCGCCCTCTCCCAAAGCTGGTCGAAGCCTCTGACGCCAAGTTGGGCCCCATCTGTGCCTCTTCATTGAGCCAATCTATGCACTCATCAGACAAAGTGCAACCGAAAGTGGGAGCGGGGGCCAGGAGCTCTCTAGTCCTCCATGCCGTGGCATACCGGGCAAGCTGTGCGCCTCGGGCTAGGAATGTAGCAGGGTACTCTATCCCCTCTGGCGGGCAAGTCTGATCATGTCCAAACTGGCGCCAGAACCGGAACGGAAAATAGAAGACACAGTGTGTCATGCCAATCAATTGAATCCCAGGTTGACGGGTCATGTTGTAACTCATTGCCGGCAGATTGAGCCAAGGACAGCGCCAAGCAATGCGATCTGCGGACAAATTGCACATCCAATCAAACCACCATCCCTCATCCAGGGAATCGACTAGACGACGTCGGAAGAAGTAGCCGTGAGCTGAGTATGCTGGGCAAGAGTCCACAACCTACAACTTATCCATCAACCATACCTGGGGAGGGATGAACAATGAGAGAATAAAGAATAGAGAGATGTATGATGAGAGAAAAGTAAGAAAAGGGTTTTGTGAGAAAAAAATGAGCCTGAGGGCCGAGTGATGTGAGCAATACATATGTGAGATTAGGTGGGAAACATTACCTGCAATAGTAGTGGGCTCCCCGCAAACCTAGCCGTCTCCCGGCGATGAAAAGCGTCTAAGCCCATCAATGTCTCAGCCAATGTCATGGCAATGCAGCTCTTGCCCTCCTTCAAACCTTGGGCAACCTCGATCAACCGAACATTGAATCCATCGAAGCCCGGGCAAGCAAGAAATGAGATAGCAAGCATAGGCAAAGCGCGTGTTGCCGATAGCCCTGTCAATGATGGTTGCCGCGGTCACCAGCATCAGAAAACCGGCAAACCAAGCTTGGGATGTCCAGCTCCCCGTCATGAATCAATGATCGAGCGTCATGCAAAGTGAGGCCGCACATTTGTCCTAGGGCTTGGACGTGGCCAAATCGGAGTTGAGGCAAGATTTCCTCGTTGCGCTCGGACTCCATTAAAGCTTGGAAATCCTCGAAAGTAGGACACATCTCTTACCCG
The DNA here is from genome assembly GCA_030407325.1 of Camellia japonica. Taxonomy (NCBI): domain Eukaryota; kingdom Viridiplantae; phylum Streptophyta; class Magnoliopsida; order Ericales; family Theaceae; genus Camellia; species Camellia japonica. Next base: position 82,826,339 of record JAPPVO010000059.1, on the reverse strand, counting down.
CTAAAGCTAAAGACGTGTGTTACTGGATTCCAAAACCTTGCTGCGGCGTGGAGGAAAGGAAGATGCAGCGGAGTACGGCCCAGCGTGAATAGTGCATTCAAGCCGAAGCCCGGAAGTTCAACTTTTCCGAGCCATCCAGAGAAGCAATCGAAGCTGTGAGATTTTGGGTGAGGAACGCCTCCATTTTGATGCAAAACTGAGATGAAATGAATGAACCACGAGGCTAGAACTTTTAAAGAGGATAAGGCACTATTCGGGGGACACGTGTCGAAAAATTGGTGGTTACCAAACCAGGTGGTCAGCCAACCACCTTTTCTGTTAGGCCGACCACCTCTTTGTCTCCAATGGAAAAAGCTGGTCGGCCAGCTTCCTTAGGTGGTCGGCCATGGAGAGAAGTTTGGCTTTGGCCTTATCCTAGTCTCTAGAAGAAAGTTCCTAGCATTTCTATGCATTGGGGGTGTTGAAGGTGCGAGTTTTCCTCTGTTTCGGATGTGTTCCGTCACCCCGATTGTCCAAGATACGTCTGTTTATCGAGTTGTTGTTGAGTTTTGTTTATCAAGTCGAGTTGTTAAGTTTATCGAATTGTTAAGTTTTATCGAGTTGTCGAGTTTTATCCGTTGAAATTGTTGTTCTTTGTTTATCATACATTTCCGGGATTTGCTTATCGAGTTGTAAGCTTGCTTAGGTCTCGTTGTTTCTTAGTAAGATAAGTTGTTTAGTTTGTTGTGACGGTTCACTACCTGACTTGGCAATTTTTTGATGCTCAATTTTCATACAATCTCATTTTTGGGCAAAATGATGCGATGCGATGCTAAGAACATAAAATACAACACTTTTTGAACAAAAGTTGTTTCATTCCATCATGCTTCCTTTGTTACAACATTTTACAACAAGGGTACAAGTTTTACAGAAAATAAAACTGCCTAATAATGTACAATGTGCTACAACTACTAGTAAAAAAGGCAAATAAAGCAGGAACATCTGCATCAGTACTCTCAAGTGCAAGAATAAGAGGCCCTCTTCGTCCTCTTCGGCTGAGAAGTCCCTGCACCATCTCCACCAGCACCACCATCTGAGTCGGAGCTGCTGTCCTCGGAACCCTCCTCGGCATCACCTCCGCCCTCAGAACCGGACTCAGAGTCATCCTCTCTGCCTGCAGATGTCTCTGACTGAGGATGCGCAGACTCCTCCTCCTCACTGGACTCCTCCTTTATGACAGGTGCTCTGCGCCTGCCTTGTCTGCGAGACGAGTCCCCTCTCCCAGCTCCCCGAGAAGGCCTAGATGGCCCGGCCTGTGGCCTAGTATGTAGCGAAGGCATCTGAAAAGGAAGAGGACAATTTGAGTACATTAGCCAGTATGTATATCAAATGCAGATGCAAGAATGCTACAATGGATGCATGCAGATATAGTATATGAATATGGTGTGTGTCAGATGTGCTCTACACATACAGTTAATCAATGCAGTGAGATGTTCAAGTTCAGCATGTCATCAGAAGTATGATAAATGCGAGAAGACTAAAGAGTACCCGGACACCGAGGATGGACAACTGTGTCTCCCTTCGCAAGACCATGCCCTCAAGTGAGGCCACCAATCCGAGCATCTCATCCATGTACTCTCTGGGAGGCTGCAGATACAAGCTCAAGTCATCAATGAATAAATGAGTGCCTAAGTATCTAGGTGAGAAATCAAAAGCAGTGGAACATACCGGTGGTGAGTCGGGATCACTGACGTATGGGTGACCAGGCATAAGAGGCTCTATCGGAATCGGGTAGGAAGTCCCGTATCGCCATCCTGTCAACTCAGTCGGAATATCTGGCCATCCGGCGTGATGATAAGTCGGGGGAATCGGAGGGACTAGTCCAGCCCCACCTCTCGATGTGCCGGCCCTGCTAGTAGAAGGGACACCTGCAGCTCGAGCTCGACTCAATGATGGCATGACAGCAAACCTCCTCGTGGGAGTACGGACACCTGTCAATGGAGGCATCAAGTATGTATGACGGTAAGTCGCGTACTCCCCCTCCTCCAAATGTAGAAATACGTCGATACCCAACATGGCACTGTCAATATCTTGAGGACTGAGCCCCTCAGTGGATCACATATCGTCCGGAGGTGCTGCGGGGACACTCTGCTCGGGGAAGCCCATAGTCTGGCGCATGAAGCGGTCCCCCAGAAACCAGACCCTACCAGCTGGCCCCTCAAATAGGATCCTATACCGAGAAGCGGCCCATCCCCCAGCAAACTGAAATCGGGTGTCTCCATCCAAAGGCGCCCAGGGCTGCCATGTGATCTGCGGATAACCAATGCATAAGCCGATTAGAAATTGTAAATGTGCAAGATGAATCAATGATGAAAACATGAAGAACTAAGAGTTCTGAATTACCTCGGTCGGCCGCACTGTATCGAAAAACTGCCGCAGGTAGGGTAGAATCTCCTGAGCTCTCGGCCGGTACTGGCCCTAAAAAACGAGCGAGTAAGGAATCATGAGAGGCACCTCCACCTCAAGCTCTGGGCTAGCATCGGAAAGTACGCGAAAACCCATAGCTGTGGAAAACAGGGCAAAAGCCATCAGAATATAGAATGCTGAGTGCAGAATGTGAATACAGAATGTACAGAGAATGCAGAATGCTGAGAGCAGAATGCAAAGTACAGAATGTAAAGTGTGCCGTGTGTGCAATGTACAGATAATGAAAAGCAGAAATGTAAACCAAGAGGGCAGAGAGTACCTCCCAGGCTCTCCAATAGACGCCAACTATGTTCCCCCGTCCGCGGGAGGTCGCATTCATGTAGCAGTAGAGGGTAGCTAAGCCGGCGCCACCCCAGTCATACTGACTGACCTACGAGAGGTCTACCAGGGCACTCAGCAGATAAAGTCCAACGGTGTTCCCCCTATCGGAGAACAGAGTGGTCCCGAAGAAGAACATCAAAAACCCTCGAGTGTACTACGCTATCTCCTTGGGAGTCTCGGGCACCCTCTCTCTGAAATGTGAGGAAAACCAAGTGTATCGGACTCTGCCCGAAGATCTGTCAACCGGTGGGCGAGCTCCCAACAGATAGATCCAAGCAGCCTCCCACTCGCCCATGTCCTCGTTATAGGGAATCGGCCAGCCTCTCATGTCAAGGCCCGTCAGCACGGCAAAATCGAATGGGGTCATAGTCATGGCCCTGGTAGCTGAGAAATGGAAGGAGTTGGTGGTGTCCCACTATCTCTCTACAATGGCGCCCATCAGGGTCCTGCTCGCCGGATAACGTGATATCCCCATGCAGAAGAGTCCGAACCCTGCCTGGTCAACCAGACCGCGAACGGCCTCAGGGAGCTTCGCGTACCACTCCCTGGCAATGATCAATCTGTATCCTCATGTAATACGGGAAGATACCTGCATTCAGAATGAACACATGTATTCAATTTCAAAATAAAGTATATGAGCTGTGTGCAAATTAAATCAGATACAATGTCGTGAGCCGTGTGTTCAACATAAAGTATATGGGCTGTGTGTCCATCTCAAAGTTTGTGTTGTGTGCTTACCTCAAAATTTGGGCTGCGTGTTCAACTCTCAACCAGTGTGTGCTGTGTGTTCACCTCAAAATTTGGGCTGCGTGTTCAGAAAGTCAAGTGTTTGAGCTGTGTGTTCAGGCTTCAAAAACAGTGGGCTGTGTGTTCATCATCAAAGTGTGAGCTGTGTGTTCAACATCAAAGTCTAGGCTGCGTGTTCAAATTTCAAAACAGTGGGCTGTGTGTTCAGATTTCAAAAACAGTGGGCTACGTGTTCATAATCAACAAGTTTGGGCTGTGTGTTCAGATTTCAGAAAATAGCGGACTGTATGTTCGCCGTCAAATAGTGGGCTGTGTGTTCATCATCAAAGTGTGAGCTGTGTGTTCTAAAATTCGAGTGCTTGGGCTGCGTGTCAACTTAACAAAATACTGTGCTGTGAGCTATGTGCTAGAGTAAGCAGAAGTATGGTGTGTGAACACATTCAGAACGAGCAAATAAGCATGCATAGCAAAAGCGTGAAATGCACGGAAAATGCAGAATGCATTGTAGAAAATGTAAAAGTGAAGTACATACCTCTCATGCCTGATGAGAGAGGTGGGACTCTGGCTCCCGCAGTAATAGATCTACAAGTGCTCGCTCGTCAAAGTCGGTGAAGTGGTAGAAAACGGCTCGAGGAAGGATGTGCGCTGGAGGGTTATTCCTCTCGGGAACAAATGGCTGAATCCTCGGAGGCAAAGACATAATGTCTGGCTCACCTCCGGCACCTGGAGGACCTCCGCCCTGAGGAAAATGACCTGTCATCTCAAGAAATTTGCAAAAAGGAGCAAAAATGAGCAAAATGAGCCAAAATTGGAAGAAGTCAACAAAAGTCAACTCTCGAGAAAATGTTCCAAATATTGAGACAAACTTACCTCAAGTGGTGAAAATGGGAAAAAAAGCTCCGAAATCAAATTTTAATCGGTCCAAAGTGAAGAAAACCGAAAGATTTTGTGAAACAACTTTGCGTAGGGCGTTGGAAAATGCATATAAAGAGCAGATCTGAGGGAAAAAGTGGTCTAGGAAGAAAGGAGCACTGATTTCGGACTTGGAGTTATGAGCGAAAAGTGTGTGGCCATGTGTATTTGAAGAAACAAGGGCAAAAGGACAAAACTGCCCCTGTTTTTGGCTAGGTGGTCGGCCGACCACCTTTTCTGGTAGGCCGACCACCCCCTTCACCAAACCTGGTCGGTGGCCCCCTTACCTGGTTGGTGGCCCTCCTAGGTGGTCTCCAATGCCTCTTTGAGCTCCCTACAAATTTTGGTGGTGATCGGAGTCCCCGGCTCTCGAGAAAGTACAAGGAAAGTGCACTTTCCGGCGCGAAATCCCTCCGCGGGAACTTCAACTCTAACTTTCGATGCGTGTTTCATCGTTACTCGCCGAGAGCGAGGTGTATCCTTTTTGAATACGTTGTGAACCTTCCGGGAGGTAAACCGGAGGTCGCGATTTGAGTTGTCCTCGTCGAAGCTTGCATTTCTTTGCTCAATGTTTTGTTTTAAACATGCTTGTAAAGTCGCACTTATCTTGCGTTGTTATGCATGCCACTCGCATTGTTGTGAACATCGCTTGCATTGTTGTACATGTTTCACCGGTATTGTCATACCTCCATGCTTAACTTGCACTGTCACGCGTCTCTCTCGCATTGCGATGCACTTTCCCATCGGCACTATGTTTGTCTGCATTCGATGTAGTGTTGAACATGTATTGCTAACTATGTTGTGCTTGTTAAGTTTCTCTCTTTTGCAGGCACGATATTGTATGTACGGTTCATTTGAAGCTGGTGCGACCAGACGAGCCGCACAGGTATTGTATCTTTTCCGTGTGAGACGTGGCGAGAATTGAATAATTCTCCACATTCTTATTGCATGAAATGTAGTTGCTGCTTTGCATTCTTGCTTAAAACTGTTGCATCTATTGTGAATATTTGTTTCATTATAGCTTGCTGCTTTGCATGATCATGAGTTACATTCGACTTGGTGCATCTTCATTTTGCATTTTGCCCCCGCCTACGGGCATGCCTGCGGGCACATCTCTCTATTTATCTTGCATATATGTCTAAGTCTTCGGCCTTGTCAAAAATGGGTCGTCTCTGAGCTTTGACATTCACTCCCGTCAATTACGACTTCCGACTTCTGTCAAAGAGGGGCAACTGTAGACACCCCATTTTTGACCGACCTTAAGACTCAAACGTCACCATTTGAGCGCTCGGTGATGATGCATATTGTGCTCGTTCTAAGGTTGCGGAGTCTCGGCTGAGAGCCTTGTCTCTAGACTTCGGGACTCTTTTGTGCTTTGCCTCGGTTTGTGAACCAAGTCCTGCTTTCGCTATTTTCTCTTCCTGAAGGGAGGGAGAGGTCTCGAAGACCATCTCTCAGTGGCCGTAGGCTATGTTTCGTGGTCGTAGGCCACTATTCCCGTTTGGAGACCAGTTTTCGGTTTTTGGAGCCGTCGGCTGGGCGCCTCGGTTCGGGACCACTTAACTTTCTCCGTTTGCTCCGGTTTTTTGCACACACCTTGTTCCTTCTCCCTAGAGGGACACTGTGGCCTGGGAGACCACCCTTGTGGTCATACGCCACCTCTGGTGCTTAATAGTCAGTTTTCGGGGCCCCCAGCTGCGCGTTTTGGCCCTCGAACCCTCGTTTTGCATCGGTGTGGGTTCATTTTTTGCATGGACCTTAGTTTCATTGTTAGGAAGGTGGTAGTAGGGTGGGAGACCACCTTTTCTTCTTGCAGACCACCTTTCCCCAGTCGGCCGGTTTTTCTTAGCAGGTAGGTGGTCTCCCTCACTTTTGAGCCACAATTTCGGGTCTCCCATACCACCATTGTGTTGCATTTATCTGGGAGGCCACCAATCTGGTATGGCCGACCACCTTTTCTTCTTGAACCTTTTGACCCCTTGGTCACCCTCACTTTTGAGCCACAATTTCAGGTCTCCCATACCACCATTGTGTTGTATTCACCTGGGAGGCCACCAATCTGGTATGGCCGACCACCTTTTCAACCTGACCCTTTTGACCCCTGGTCGGCCGACCAGGGCAAGTGGTCGGCCGACCACTTGAACTGGTCGGCCAGCCATCTCCTTTTTTGTCTCCCTGAGTGCAATGCAGCTGTGCCAGCTGGGAGGCATTTGCCCCATCCTCCGAGATTTAACCCTTTTGTTTTGCCTTCTTAAGGAAGATTTGGTCCCTTTTGCTTAGCTTCTAAGAGAAGCTTGACCTTTTGTCAAGTTTCTTGAGGAAGCTTGACCCCTTTGGTCTAGCTTCCTCAAGAAGCTTGACCCTTTTGGTTTAGTTTCTTTTAGAAGCTTGGTCCCTTTGCTTGAGGCTTCTCCAAGAAGCCTTGGACCTCTTCTCCTATAAGAGAGGCCCTCCTCTTCATTTGCAAGGGTTGAACATTTTTGTTAAGGCATTTGCATACACCTCTCCATATCTCTCTACTTCAAGCTCAAATACTGCATTATTCTTGGCCATTTACACTACACCTCCAAGAACAACACCTCCACTGCCATCCTAAGTACCTTGGAGCTGTTTTTCAGAGGTTGAGAGCTCACTTTCTTGGTCTAGAGCTTGCTGCATTGCTGTGCTACAAGGGTAAGTCACCATTTCCCTCTTTGTAGCTTTATTTTGCTTCATTTTTTAGCCTGATTTGCAAGCATTTTTGGACTTTGTCATAAACTAAAAAAAGTCTTATTTTCAGCTTCTCTTCAAGTTTGATTAAGGTCATTTTTCTGTTGGGGGTCATCTACCCCCTTGCATGCTTCATTTCCTCATGTTTTGAGCTATGCATTAGAGCATTCGTGTTGGCCTTGGTTTGGCCTTTTAGCCACTTAAATCCAGTGGATTTTTAGTGGCTAACATGCATCTTTGAGCTTCAAAATCAGAGAGGGGTGACCCTCTCATCCCCTTGTTCTCTTTACTAGCTTTGTTGGCCTTACAAAGGAGCCCATATTTGCATGTTTCAAAGCCATGCTCCAGGCCATTTTTGATGAGTTTTGTGACCTGCATGAACTCTGTCCAGAGCCCTTTTTGCCATATTAAGTGTCTATTATGCATGTGTAGAGTAATCTTCTTCAAGGCCTTTCAAAGGGGCTTTCACTTGCATGCTTCCTAAACTAATTTCAAGACCTTTTTGGTGGGTTTTAGGACCCTCATAACCTCTTTCCAGAGGTTGTTTTACCATTTTGTGTGTCTGTCATATATATGTAGAACAACCCCTTGCATGGCCCTCCAAAGGAGCCTATCATTCTTGCATGCATTGACTGAGTTTCAGTGGGTTTTTGGGCATATTTTGGCATGGTATACTTCTTTTTTTGGCTGGTTTGGTGAGCTCTCATATGCTTCATATAGTTGTAGTACAACTCATGGTTCACTAGCTTTCTTTGCATGCTTTGTTGACCCTTGATTTTAGTACTTTTTGGCCTTGCCTTAAACTGATTTTGTGCATATTTTGGACTTCCCTAGCTCTGTTTTTGGGTCTCATGGTTGAATGATGTTTGTTTTGCATGCTTGTAGTTCAATACACTTGCCTAGCTTTGAGATTTGAGGTCTATTGCGTGCATATACTGAGGTGTTTTCATGCTTTGGGGTCATTTTGCATCATATTTCAGAGCCTATGTGAATGCCATATCCTCATGTTTTCTTCTCTTTAAGTGTGCTTGAGAGTTGTGCATGAATGCCTTGTTTTCGGACCATTGAATGAGCTCCATTTCTTTGCATCCTGAGCTATCATTTTAGGCCATTTCCCTACTGTTTCAGACTTTCCTAGGGTCTATTTGGGGTTGGTTTTGCCATTTGTGCATTGCTTTGTGTACCTCTAGTGTAACGCACTTCACTAGTTTCGGTATTCGGGCCATCTAGCATGCATCGGGTAACATATTTGCATGATTCGGGACCATTGTACATCATGTTTTAGAGCTGGAAAATGTATGCTTGTATGCCATATTTCATCCTTTGCCATGCTTAGTTAGAGTTGCATGTTATGCCTTAGGATTGGTCCATTGCATTCGTGCATGCTTACATGTATTTCGGTTGTTTCATTTTCATCATATGGCTACTAATGTGAGTGTGGCTGAGGTCCACTCATATTGGTGTAAGTCCATCTTGCATTGTGTATGCCATTTTAGTCCATAGCATTGCGTATGCTAGGTTGCATGTTAGCGCATTGTGCATGCCATGTTGTGTCACGTGCATTGTGTATGCTTTTTTAGTCCATAGCATTGCGTATGCTAGGTTGCATGTTAGTCACATTATGTATGCCATCTCATTGCATTGTGTTTGGGACAGGAGTTAGCCCAAACACGAGAAACGAGGGACGTTTCGTACTCCAAGTGATGAAACGTGTCTCAATTCCCGGTCGCCGACACTCCGGATTATCCATGATGGAGTCTAGGCCTTGTTGTGTTGTCATGTGCATTCGTTTCACATCGAGTCATGCAATTTGACTCCTCGGCCATCATGCATCGAGATGCGTGATTGGTGGCACGAGGATCGAGATGTGCATACATATGTGAAAATACTTTGCCATGCCCCTTTCTTGCTCTCTGTTGCAGCAAACCAGAAATCAGCAGCCTTGTAGAGCTTTGCACAGCATTCTGGGGTTAATTGTAAACAGAGGCAAATCGGGGCGTCGCAAGGAATTTCCCGACAAAGCGACCCGAGCACACATGCATCTTTCATCATTCAGAACAAGAGCTGAGGCAGTCAATTCTATAGCTTGCATGTTAGTTTATTCGCTTTCCTAGTTAATTTGTTAATTAATTAGGGTTTTGTAATATTTAATTAGCTAGAGTAGTTAATTATTTATTCGGACCCTTCGAGTGAGGGCAATTGTGTAATAAGTGTGCGTGTGTATGATATATGTCTTACAACCCCACGTCTTTCTCCCTTTTATTTACCAGCTTATGATGGTTAGTTTAGGGCATGTTTCAATTAGCATACTTATGCTCGTATGTTTGCATCCATTCATTTGTCTTGCATGCACCGGGCTCGGCGCATCATACTAACTACATTGTATTTCAATTCCGAGTTGAATACTTGTTATTTGTAGCATTTCACATGCCATCTTTAGAATAGCCGAGCCTATTGTAGTTGCATTCCTGCCTGTGTTGCATTAGGCATTTCAGCATAGTTAGGATCATGCATGGATTTCTAACATAGCTTCTGTTTTAGCTTGGAGTACTCGGTAAGTGCTTATGCTTTAGCATCCTTGCATGTGTGTGAGTGACTGCCATGATAGTATGCTTACCATGAGGCTATGTGTTTATATGATATAACTGCCTGAATGCCTGTGGATGAAGGTTGGGTTATTTGGATTGGAACAATTCATCAACTGCGAGTTTTAAGCCCACTTGAGAGTGGCAAAATCATGTTTTCTAAGCCCACCTGAGGGTGGCAAATCCACATTTTAGCCTACTTACGAGTAGCAAACCGCTTTCAAAAACAAACATGAGATGTTTTGTTCCAATTCAGGTGATCCGGTCTCTATTTGTATGTTGTGCGTATCACGTAGTAAATCTAGGCTAATAACCGGAATAAGAGCACATAATGTTTTCAAAACTCGATATCATGGTTAGTAGAGGCCGATCTTTGATCGGGCGAGCGTGGGTGCTCAGGAAGTTACCTTCCCCAATCGTACCCAAGTTCCCGAGCCGAGACAACTTTGGTGATGACGGACACATGGCCTTAGGCAACGAGTCAGGGTTTCCTAAATTCCCCCAAATAAAATATTTAGGTGGCGACTCTGTATCTGGCAAAGCAGTCCATGTTTGGCACTTCTTTCAAAAAATCTGTTTTAAAAAATGATTTGCCAGATTTGGACTCTTTGATGATTCATCGGTCTTGCATTGCACTCTGCGAGATTAGATACAGGACCGTGACATTGAGTCCTGAACTGTAGTGAGCCCAAATGAACAAAACGGGATTTCCCTCCCGGGACGTTCGGGGACATCTACACTATGTTTTACTAATGACCTATCCAATCCTGGTAGTTCATTATAAAACCATGCAAAACAATCTTTATATCTCTTCAAGACCATCAACAACTGGTCCCTGTCAAGAGCATTCAACCAAGCACTTACATAGGTGGGCTGTTGTATAGAACCTTCCCCTAAGTTCACTTCTTCCAAAGGGTCTTGCATCTGAGGACTCACTGATGCTTCTTTTTGATTTTTTTTTTTCTTTGAAGCAATCTCCTTGCTCTGTCCTGCTCCCAGTTTTTTTGATTTAACATTTTTGCCCTCCTCCTCATAGACAAAGTCTGTCCACAAGGCTTCTTCTTCTTGTATCTCCTGGACTTTTGTTTCAATGTCCAATGCACAGTATTTTCCAAAGGCCAAAACCCTGACCTGTTGCTGCTCCTGCTTGCAGCCAATTGCCATGGCTTCTTCCTCTTGCTCTTGCATCTTTTGGACTATTGATTTTATGTCCAATACTGAGAACTTAATTAAAGCCAAAGACCTGGCCTCCTAGGTTCCATCTTTTTGCCTACAACCAGGCATCATTATCATCTTTGGCAACAAACTCCTCATCAGCACTTTCTTAGACTAAGTGCTTCAGGTGTGCTAATTCCTCATCAGCCGTCACTTCGGTTGATCCATCAGGTTTCCTCAGTACATTGAGTGGTGCCACTCCTTTGGTATACAATTTGACCTCTGCAAAATCTGCACAAGCTATGAAGGGTTGAGGATCTGCATTGATCTCCTCTGTCTCTCCACTGCCTAAGGCCATCATTATTTTCTAATGTAGAGAGGAAGGCACACACTTGTTGGTGTGAATCCAATCCCTACCAAGTAGAGCATTGTACTTAACATTGCTGTCGATAACAAAGAATGCAGTCATACAGTCCCTGGTTTCCATACTCAGGTTGATGGGCAAAATGCCTTGAGCCATCTGTTTGTCTCCAGCAAAACCAGTAATGGTTGTACTGGTTGGGATTAGTCTGGGGTTCCTCTCTCCTAGTTTCTTCAAAGAAGATTTCGAAAGCAGGTTTACTGCTGCCCCATTATCCACCAATACCCGGTTCATTTGTATCCCATCGAAGAAGGCCTTGATATACAAGGGTTTGACATGCTGTGTCATGGATGTTGTGGGATACTCAAAAGGGTATGAGAGGTTTATACTCACCTCCTCTTCACTCTCATCTTCAGTTTCCATTGGTATGGCCACTTCGGATTCAACTTGCACCATACTCACTTGTGAGTCTTCACTAGAAACTGGAATTGGGTCAATTTCTTGACCTTCTTGGCTCTCATCTTCAGCTTGGAATTCCTGTGGTAGTATATGTACCATATTCACTGATACTGGAGGAAACGAGCCAAATTGGATGACTGGCTGTATCTGTTTCTTTTCCTGGCCAACTTGTTCAATTACTTCAGAACCATTTTCCATGCTGCATTCTGGCATTTCAGCACTCGTAACTTCCTTCGAATGGTCTGTTTCTACTAGTTTTTCAACCAAAAATGTTTGTTCAGCCATGAAGGCTTCAAACATTTTTTCCTCAACCAACTACTTCCTTTGGCCTAGGCCAACTTCTTCCTCTGTCCCACTATCACTTTCCATCAAAGCTTTTTCCAATCTTGCCAAACTAGATCTTTCTTTGGCGTTCAGTTCGGAATGAACTTTGGCCAATTGCTCTCTGCTGCAACTCCTTTTATCATGAGGAGTTGATTCTGGATTATGATCCAACTTTGAATTTTTTCCTCCCTCTGCCTGGCCTTTTGGCTGGACCAATGAAAAACTTTTTCCGCTTTCTTTCAGATCCTTCTGGTACTGAGTGTACCTTCGCTGGATCTTTCTCCTTTGGGACCTAGAGATAACTGGGACCATATTTGGTTCCTTTGTTTTTGGATGCTTAAGTAACACCCAATTATTTGGAGCCACCAAAGAAGGTTTAACCATCCTACCTTGGTCTCCAACAACATTTCTTTGGATAGACATCTCCCTAGGTTTGTTTTGCATGACAAACCAATCTGGGACTCCAGGCACCCACGAACCTACTAGCCCAGTTGTTGAACTGTCTCTTTCTTCCTTCGAAGCCACCTTCGAAGCTGGCTGTGAAGGCCACTGCCTGGCCCTGACTCCCTGTTTTGGGCCCAATTCAGGCCTTCCATGAAGGTGGCCACTTTCCATCCTACGTGAGGCTGGTTTAGGAGGCCAATCCTTGGCTTTGATCCCACAACTTGAACCCCTTTCAGGTCTCCTTTCAGGATGATTGCCCTCCATTTTGTAATAGTTAGGTGGTTTGGATTCATGTAGAGGTCTCTTGCCTTTGGAGTGCACTCTAGTGGTTGTTGGCTCAACCATTAATGGCTGCTGCCTAATACCAGTTGGATACGGCCTTTTGTTATAAGCACTGGTTGGTTTAGGACGTCTCTGCACATCCTTGTAATATTAGTTCCCATCAATCGGAAGCCCTTTCAACCACTTGTAGCTCAACCTACATCTGGGACTCATTCTTTGCATGACAGCTGCCTCTAAAGAATCATCATCCAATGCTTCTTCATCAGAGTCTTCCCTCTGGTCTGGAAAACCTTGTCCAATAGCTGGTAAACTTCTAGCATCTTTCTTGACAGTAGTTTGGTTGGCAACATGCATTTGCACATTGACCTCTTCCAATTCTTTCAAGGACAAGTTCTGGAAGTCTGGTACAATGACATTGGCTGCCACTTCTCCAATTTCTGGGAATGGATTAGTGTCAATCCCCATGGCCTTTTCAGCTTTAGCTGGGAATTTCAAACTTCCCTTTCGAATCTGCTCTTGAATCTGTCTCGAAAAACAATGCAGTTTTTAGTTGAGTGAGACCAAGAATTATGCCGTTTACAATACACTTTTCTTTTAAGTTCCTCTGGAGACGGAATTTTGACTCTTTTTGGTAACTTCAGGAAGTTCGCAGCAAGCAAATGATCAAAAATATCATCTGCCTTTAGCAAATCAAAAGATTATTTCCTATGAAGGTCTTTCTTTTTAAACTGCTGGTCTATTGTTGTGTCTTTATGAATTAATGCTTCACAGATCACAGATTCTTTCCCTACAATCTCTGCTGCATCAATCTCATAATTAGGATCTCTATAATACGTCTTGTATGATGCATTACTTCGATCTTGTTCTTCCTCTAGTAATGCTTCATACCTAGATACCTTATAAGTTAGTTCCACTAAGTCTCTAAACTCAGTTGAGTCAAACTTCTTTCGAAGCCTAAACTCTAAACCATTTTGAGCCAATCTCACGAACTTAGGCTCTGGTAGGATAATCCTACATTTGTTTCGTGCTCTTTTGAATCTGGCAATAAATTGAGCAGCCTTTTCATCAAGTCTTTGACTCAACCTTGCCAAGTCTGCCATAGAAACTTCTGGCTCCGTTTGGAAGAATTGGGCATGAAATGCCTCTTCCATCTGTTGCCAAGTTTGGATAGAGCCAGGTGTAAGGTTAATATACCACACAAAGGCTGCCCCAGTTAAAGAATTTGGGAACAATCTCAACTTCATGTAATCATTATTGGTAAATTCACCACATTGAGCAGCGAACCTAGCAATATGCTCCACCGTTGACTGGTTTCCATTCCCATAAAAAAGAGTGAAGTTCGGTATCCTAAATCCTCTTGGGTATTCATGTACCCTATCTACCCATTCTGGATATGGTTTCCTATACACATGAGTTTAAACCCCCCGAGCCATCGGTCCACACATCTCTCTAACAATGTCAGCAATTTGGTCCCTAGGAACCATATTTTGTGCTTGTTGAACCATTATTGGAAGAACAAACACAGGATTTGGTGGACAACCTTGTGCCTGAGGTCCTCTTGGTCCATAGGGTGGCACGTTTGGGACTGGTTGTCCCTATGGTGCTGGCTGCTGTTGAGGGTGTGGGTAACCCCTCTTAGCCTGTCCTGCGAAAGGACCTGCGAAAGGTGTTGGAACAGGTGTTGTGTCTCTTCCAATTGTAGAGAACCATTCCAACCCCCCAGGTGTAAATTCAAACAAAGGATTAGTGAACCCCCTTGTGCCAGGTATGGCTTCGAACATGGGATTTGGAAACATCCTTATGCCATTTTATTGTGTTTGGCCAGATCCACCAACTTGCATGGCTTCACTGTTAAGTACTGAGGCATTTTGATTTATCACAGGTCTCAAAAGAGGTTCATATCAAGATCGAGGTGATGGTCTTTCGTAATTTTGGTTACTAGTTTGACCATTAGAATGTCCATTAATTTGCATAGGCTGTTTATCTCTAGCCAATCTTTGCTGAGGGACATTTGAAATTTCCTCCATATGTCTTGTGTTTGTTGGTTGGTGGGTATTCATTCGATACATGAAGGATGTTGCCCACCTTTCCATTATGTTCATTAACTGCTGTCTCATGGCATCTACTAGACCACCCCATGGATTCATTGGGTGAGTAGATGGAGCAGTGGATGGTCCAATTCCTTGGCCTCGTCCAATATTTTGAACATGTGGTACTTGTTGCAAAGTACTGGTCTGTTCGACCATAGGTTCTAATAGAACAAATACTTTCACAGGATGTGTTATCATATTATCCTCTGGATTAGGCATTTCTACCTCTCCTTCCACGCCTTCTTCTAAGCGTTCATTTTCTCTTTGTCTCCTACGTCTAGCCATTTCAATGAGTCCCACTGGGCGTGCCAAAAATATATGTTGGCTTTTTGGCTTTCGAAGGTTATTTTTGTAATTGTGAGTGTGCCAGCAAGGATTAAGCATTCCTTACAAAATATTAATTGCCAACCAATTATCAGACGATTGTGTTTTAGTTCTTTCAGCCTCAATGAAGAGGACTTTTACTGGTGGCTTTGTTTAGGAAAATTAAGTAAACAATGAAGAATAATTATAGCATTTCATTAAGTAAAATGAAAGACTTACAAAGATCCAAATCAGCCTCGTAGAGGTTTACAGCAACAAACTACTTGAAATTACTCCTATGAATGAAGTGCAGTGCAGGAATTTGAAGTACAAAAATGTAAAGAACAAGAAATGTAAAAACTGGAAAGAAAATAAAGTAGATAAAACTGATTTTTTGGATCTAAGTCTGGGGGCACTTTCTAGGGTCTTCTCTGCTATTTATACTTCTCAATGACAACCGTCGAACTGCATTTATAACCGTCAAACCATCCCTCCATGATCGCTGATCATGCTACCTTATAGTTAACTCCACTATACCATATCTACAGTTAGGCTTCCCTCTTGATTTTGAATTTAAATATGAGTAACCGTTGAAGCCACGCCATCTTGCATTTCCTTGCTGATCCAGTGCTATGTAGATCTACAAAACCAATACTAACTGCCACGTGTGTGATTATGATTGAAGATTTGAATTGTCTTCCCGTATTGCCCTTATCCTGCCATGTGTCGAACTGTAATTGGCTTATACAAAATATGTAGCCAACAGAAACAGAAGAAAATACATATATACATATACAAATGACCAATTTTGTTAATCTATAAATCATACTTGCATAACAAACGACCAGTTTTATTAATAAGTAAATCATTAAGTAAATTAACAATTTTAATGATATGAAAAATATTTTTCAATTAATCATTTTGTTAATAAATAAATCATTAAGTCAATTAACAATTTTTAATGATATGAGAAATATTTTTCAATAAACAATTTTGTTATTTATTATTGCATGGGAGAATTTTTTTCCCCTAAGTATTGTGTTAAATTAAAATTTATAACAAACGATAGTTGTAATTTCTAATATTATAGGATCGATTCATACTTTAAACCAACCTTACGTGTATATTTTTAATTTGTTAAAAAATAAAATATTTGTGTTTCATAATTGACGAAGAATATTTGCATAATTACAGAAAAACCTATTTCATAATTGACTAAGAATGTTTGCGTAATTACGAAAAAAACCTTCCCACAATATATATGCCACCATTAGTAAATTATTCAAAATGAAAGGGTAAAATCGGAAAGAAAAGACAAATTTCCAAAAGTTAAGTGGTTCTTATATATATAGATATATAATATTATATTTTATTATTATATTATTTATTTGTTTTGATTTGTTTTGTTTTGATTATTTGCAGGTCATGCTTTGCCTATGAAAGGCAAAGCAATTCAAGAAAGAGGAAAAATGGGAGGCTGCTCAACAGCAGCAAAGGAAAGGGAGGAGAAAAAGAAAAGAAAGGAAGGACGGAAAGGTTTAGAGTGTATTTATTTTGTAATGATTGTTATATTAGTACGAGGAACTAATCTCTTTATTTTAGGGTTAAGATGAAATTTTGATTAAGTGATTAGGGTAATTTGTATTTAGTTTTATAAAATTTTAATTGATTTGGGTACTGTTGTACAACTCAGATTTTTATACAAAAATTGTTTTTATCAAATTATGTGTTTACTGGTCATGAATACATGTTATACAAATGATTTTCATACTTGTGTAGTAAAATTGTTAGACGAATCATATCTAATAATAGGTCGTGTATCAACTTTAGTTTAGTGGTGACGGTCCATACTAAACGAAGATGATTCGTGACTTTCTAATTTTAAAAACACAAATCTTTTTAAGTGATGTGTCTCGACCACGATACATTGTAGTACCCAACTCAATGATTTTCTACAATCTAAATACAATAACCTCCAATTATAAGGTTAGAAGTGGATTCTAATCCCTAAGTTTTTTCTCACCTTCCATTTTCTAAAAACCAAATTTTGAATTAAAAATAGCTTGTCCTAGTTTCTGTGATTCGACACTCATTCTCAATTGCTACACTTCGTAGTAGTAGTTACTACCAGTTTTATCTATTTTATTTTGGTGTGCAAACGACAACAATATTTTATTTAAAACTAATTAAAAACAACTACTCTGTAGAATGGCGGTTAAGACCAGGTGTCGATCCACAGGGACTAATGATGAATAATTTAATTTAGAAATTTAGATTTATTAGCGAATTTTGAAGTGAAAATTAAACTAATTGATTTAGCAATTAAATAAACAAAAAGAAATAAATATCTTAGGATTTTAAATCCACCACTAACCTCATAATTGGGAGTAATTGTACTCAGTCCTTAGAAAATCATTAATTTGGATACTGTTATGTAAGTTGATCAGAAATATATCAAAATCAGAAAGCTACAAATCATCTTCGCTTAGCACGGACCGTCACCACTAAATTACGATTGATGCATGACCCGTCTTACTAGGTATGACTCATCTAACAATTTTAATACACATCAATAAAAACAATTGTATAACATAATTTGAATAAAACATTTATTGCACCAAAAGATCTAAAAATTACACAATTTATCCAAATCAAATCAAAACTAAAAATACTAAATACAATAAAGTCCAATTACTTAGTTAGGGTTTCATCTTAACCCTAAGAAAAAGAATTTAGGGGTGATTTGGGATGATCTAAATAAGTGCACTTTTTAACTTTTTATGAAATATGGGTTAAATATAGGTTAGATTTGAAGTGATGTGGTAGAGAAGTGATGTGACTTAAATAAGATGATATGACTTAAATAAGATAGTGACTTTTTGACCTTTTTTTTTAATTTTTCAAATTATGACAAACAAAGCCTTAGTTCCACATACACATAAAATTACCACATTCTAATATATACAAACTAAACTCTTCGACTTTTCTTTCTTTAGCTTACTTGGCCGAAGCATCTGCCTTCGCTGTGCTCCCTCATTTTCCTTTTCCTCAGCTTTCTTCTTCTTTTAGGGAAGAAATAACCTGCAAATAAAACAAAGACAGTAAATAAATAATATAACAATAGAATATTATCTATATATTAGTGGGAATTATTGTTGTTGATGAGGCTGGCACGCCTCTCTCTCTTTTCCTTCCTTTTGTTTTCTAATTTTTTTTTCTCTTTTGTGTTTTCTTTTGAGTGGAGGAATGGCAGATCGCCCTCCACCATTTTCTTTTTTTTTTTTATTTTTAATTTAAATTATTTTATAATATATATAATATAATATATAAGTATTTAATACATATTATTTATATTAATTTATGTACAAACACTTAAAATATATACAAACACTCAAAAATCACACAAAACTATGAAATAATGTAATTTAATGGACTAATAAAATGTATGTTAGTGGGCTAAATGTGTAACATTTAGGCTCCAATCATACTCCCCAACTTACATTTTGCTAGTCCACGAACAAAACAAATTAAAAATAAAATAAAATCTATCTATGCCATTTTTGTAGGGAACATGATTGCATTTAGCGTATGCAACTAGTCTTTGAACCCCTAGGTTACCCCTTGTGGATAAGTTGTAGTCTCATGAGGGTTTACAGTAAATATATCCAAAAAATTCAGAAATTTTTCTTTTGACATTTTTTTTTACGAAAAACATTTTTTTAAGAAAAATATTCACAGAGATAATTGTTAATTTTAATATATTAGCAAAAGAATTATTAGATTTCAAAATGCTAGCAATTAGTAAAAATAATTTATCTATCTCTATATTCGGTGTGTGTGTAAATTATAGCCAACACAAATATTATTTAATCTCTTATATGAAAGAAGACTCTAATTCTATCAGAAGCATACTTCGACTCAAATCTCACAGATTTTGCACTCAACAAATGAATTACTAGATATGGTGCAAATTTATATACTCTCAACATATGCGAGTGGAATTCATATAAACAAATCAAAATATCTCGCATATAAGTGATGAAAGACGCTAGTGTGAAAGAACACAATCTCTTCAAAAGAATGTTGAATGTTGAAAAATTACACTAAGACCTCTATCTATCATGTTTGTATCTAAATTTTATCAATCCTAGGATCAAATAGGACTTTTATTGGGTTAGTCAAACAAGTTAGGGATATGTAAGAAAATGGGTAAGAATCAACATCTCATTTCTGAGTGTAAGAGAACATCAAAATTATTATTTCATGTTTTCGACATTCTCTTCTTCAACAATATGTACCAAAGCAGACTCTCTTCCATAATCTTACTTCGCTTTTTTATTTTATTTTTATAATTATCTTTTTTTTTTTTCTTCTCTATCCTCTTCCTTATCAATTCCTTTATTCTTTTTGTCAAGCCCCAAAAATTTACACAATACAGATTCATCAACTCTCATTGGTAAATGTAAGCATAAGTAAGTTTTCAATAATAACATCATCTACAAATCTCCAACATTTGTATTTATTGATCATTAACAGATTTACAAAAGGTATTTCATATGCAAATATACATTCAACATCTCTAGTATATGAATCTATAGCATGTGAAATAACAAGTCAAGTATAAATAAATGCCCTCAAGGGCTACAAATTTCAAGGCTTAAGTGCGGTTACACAAAAGCGGTTTCAAACCCATACATATAAAGCCTTTGGCTTGTTAAAAATAATTACAACAAAAGAAAAGAGTCTTGTGCTCTTAAAACATATCACCACGTCTCTAACTTGGCAGGATCACCACATCCTTTCCTACACAAAATCCCATAGGGGTGAATACAAAGCCCAGTAGGAAAACCTTAACAAAGTATATACATTTTATACAATCTCATGGAATGAATACATATGCCAAACCATTTTAAAAAACATATCTCTTTATCTTTTGAAAACTTTGTGCACAATGCAATTTTGAGAATTTAACAATTTAATAATTTCAATGTAATTCAATGGGGCGGCAAATATGACTTAGGTAATCCCTAGGTTGGTGTCTGCAAGTAGGTATAACAAGCACTACCAATCCCCACTTTACCGGTAGCTAACCGGAAGGCATGTGGTACCTCCTCCGCACGTGTTTTCGGTCTTTCACCATGGACATTCAGGCAAACTTAACCAATATCAACTACACCCCCTATTCGGACTTACCAAGGTATTTATTCCAAAACAAATCAATATGATCTTGTTTCACAAACAATTTCCTTTCTCAAAACAATATATTTTCCTAAGCAATATTCAAAATCAATTATGTTAATGACAAATGGAATGACTATGCAAATACCCAATGCAATAATATGGTTCCATTTAAACATCTCAACAATGCCAATACTATACCTTTCTATGTCAATGCCTTGAAAATTCTCAACTCATCTACACAATCCTCCATTGTGATTAAATTCCACATCTCTTATCAATGCAATATCATAATACATTACAAGAGATAAAGTAATACAACATTACAACATTAACCTTCAAGTATTTTTCATATATTCACCATCATAATATAACTTTAAAGGGTGACTTAACAACCTCAACATTCATGTATTCTCCACAAGTAAATATCTATTTTCCACTTGGTCATTTCAAGACCAGCTAATAATAAGCTATACAACAAGTTTCAATTTAACCATTTCTCATTTTCTTTCCATGGAACTTCCTCCTTACACACAATCATTGGAATATTCAAATCACATATACATCATGATACTAGATAACCAAAGATTTCATAACATCTTATCATTTTCCAAAAATAAATTCCCAATTTCTAGGGTTTTCACAAAATTAGGTTTTCCTCATTTTTGAAAGGATTTTCCCAAGGAAACTCTCCCATTAACAATATAGTTCATACCCTCAAAAAATTTTAGAAAACATTGAGGAAAACCCACTTTTAAGATCATAAAGAACTCATGAGCCAAAATCAAGGTTCAATACTACAAGAGGAAGCTCCAAAATAAACATAAACTTGCAAACCTGTATATATAACTCTAAGAGAATCCCTATCTCAAGTTTTGGAGAGGAAGATGATGAAAACCCTAAAATGGATGTTGAGGAAAACTCGATTCGATCGGTAAGAACGTAACCCTCATTGCCCTCTTCGATTCGGTGTGAAAAGCCCTCTCAAATTCTTGGTAGATCTTCATAAATCTTAGAGAGAAGATTGAAATTTGGTGGGTTTGTAGAGAGAAGTGAGAGCAAATATGAATATAGAGAGAGGGAGAGAGCTGAAAAAGTGGTCAAAATGACCTTTTGGCTTCAGTTTTGAGGAAAGGAGCACAAAAATTGAGATAGACGTGCCGAAATTCGCTCGAGTAGTTTGAATTCCACACGAGCGAAAATTTTGCCCTTCACAAGCAGAATGCTCTAGAGAGCTGCCCAGAAATCGACCCAAAATCCATTCTAGCAGGACCCGAAATCCGCTCAAATGGTTTTCTACCCAGAAAAATCTGAAAATGTTGAAAAACCCTATGGAGATCCACTCAGACAGTTTTCAATTCCGCACGAACGGTTTTTGCCCAGAAATTCAGAAGGTGATTTCGCAAACCAAAGCAAGTTCCAATGTCCAAAACTCAAAATTTATAACCTGGAAAAGTTACGAGACGTTAAGTAAGAGTAGAACAAGTTTTCAATGACTCAAAATGATGAACAAAACACCATAAGAAGTATATACTACTCCACTAGACAATATTATTCAAGCCCGAAACTTGGGTGTAGCTGGTTTTTTGAGCTCCTCAGAGGAGTTTAGTCTCCTCGGGTACGATAGCCCTACAGTTTGAACTCTCGTGGTTCTGAATCTGGTTTCACAAGTGCAATGTGAAACAGAAAAATGAATGAGAGTCCAAATCTTGCAAATCCTAGAAAATCCATTAATCATCGGAGATGTTAAAAATGGACTGCATTGCCATATTTCAGAGTCACTACCTGAATGTTTTTGGAAAATTTAGGAAATCTGTGACTCGTGCCAAAGGCCAATTGTCCGTCATAACCAAAGTGTCTTGGTTCGGGAACTTAGGTATGAGATGGGAAGGTCATGAATTGAGCATCACACTCACCCGATCAAAGATCAGCCTTTACTAATCATGATGTGAATTTTTTGTACATTATATGCTCATGTTCTGATTATTAATATACTAACATTGCTATGTGAAGCAAACAAGTATAGACCATGTCACTTACTTTGGAATGCTTTGATTTCATGCTTTTGAAAAAAGAGTTTTGGATATGTGCTACTCAAAAAAAAAAAAGTGAGCTCATATGTATAAGAATCAAGGCATTCCAATTTAAGCAAAATAGCCTTTATCCACAGGTATTCAAAGTGGTATTTCAAATAAGCATGTAGCCTCATGGTACTATGCTTGACATAGCAACAAAAACACACATATAACATGTTAAAGCAAAAAATGCCCACCTAGTACTCAAACGAGGCAAGCTAAAGAAAAGAAGATAGTTAAAAAAAATTCATGATCCTAATATGCAAGTGGCTAATGCAACATATACAAAATGCAACTAATAAATTCGGCTACTAACATGATATGTGAAACAACTCAAAGCATGAGGTAGCGCACATAATCATTTAGGAATTGGTAAGAGCATCATGTATGATGAGCCGAATTTTAATGCACACAAAAATGGATGCAAAGCATGGGAATGATAACATGATACGATATATAACCAGGGTAAGCATGTAAATAAAAGGGAGAAAGAAATGGGGGCTGTAAGACATACAAATATTACAAATTTGCCATCGTACAACAGGGTCCGAATATCCTAATTAACTAATTATTACAAACACAATGAATGAACTAATTAATTAATTACTAACTAATTACAAGTCTCAAAGCTACTAATTTAAAGGACTTCAATGAGAGGTGGGGAATCGCATGCACACAAGCGAGAACATCTTTTGAAAATCTCTCTGCTTGCTGCCAGAAGTTGCCCTGTTCGCAATCAGAAAACAGTTCTGTTTTGGCCTTAAAATCTGCTCTGTTTTGCTGTAAAATTATCATTGCTGTACAACGTGCTTGGTCGACTGACCTGATCAGATGGTTGGTCGTACGGAATAATGGCTGGCTGCCCATTGTTTCTGAGGAAAACCTTGCTGTAACAGAATTGGAACAAAGCAGAACAGAGTGTTTCCAAAAGATGTTCATCCTTTCTACCCCTCCTGTCATGCAGATTTTCAAAGAAGGAATATGTTTGATTCCCAAATCATCAACCATTGCAAGTTTGTTGCGTGATGACCTCAAAAGCAATAAGAGAAGACTTTAGCTAAACACACAAAAAAATGCTATGCTCTTTACGTCATTCCTATCATGAATTTATTCAAGGAAGAGGTTGACATGCCTCATAAATCATCAAATCACAAGATAATATGTGATAATTATAGAGCAACATAAAATGAAAACTAATAACAACTCAAAAATTGTTGTCAACTCATCTCCTTACTCATGGAATAAGGATGAAATATCCATTTCCATGCTTCAAAGTGGAACTAGGAGAGAGTTTTCAACACTTCTCGATAAAGAGCTCTCTAGGAGCAACAAAGCAAGTAAGCTATCTATCAAAGCTTAAACACACAACTCGCCAAAGTCATTGACAACTCCTCTTTATTCATGGAACAAGGATGAAACATCTGTTTTTATGTTTCAAAAATGATCAATAAGAGAGTTTTTCAACACTTTGAACACGGAAGCTACTGCCTAGCTTCAAGGTGGTCAAGAATAATATGAAAGCAAGAAATTTATCAGTAGTTAAGCAAACTTGTGGCGGGATGGCTTAGCCTAAGTTCTAATCCTCCCATGACCACAAGGTTCCAAGATACATAAGGAAAAGCTATAACAAAGTAAAGACGATCAACTCAAACGGATTGGCCGCCATATCGTAAACACGCCAAATCCAGAGGACTTACAACAACACAAATATGATATTCAAAGCATAGGAAGTAAGAGCACATGTAGCAGGGAAGGCTAGGACCCTTTTATAAGCCCATATTCAATTCATATCACGCAAAAACAAGCTAAAATAGTACTATAAGATGCTGAAATTTAACCAAATGAAATGAAAAGAAAGTTAAAAAAAAATGTGAAAGAAAACAAAGGGTGCACAACTAGTAAGCTAGCCAATAAAAGGATGGCTAGCTCACCCACTTTCAACAAAGTTTTAATCACATTTTAAGCTTAAAAATAACTCCGAAATCAATTTGAAAGACAAGAAAAAGAGAGATAAAAAATGGTGAAGAAGGTTCAAAATTCACCTCTTGAAAGAGAGGAGGATCTTTTTAGTTTACAAACCTCACACTCAACACTCTCAAGTATATGAAATTAGTAAAAAGCTTCAAGTTTGAGCTTCAATGGTATATCTATGGTGTATCTATATTCAAGAAGGTGGAGGAAAGGTTTGGGCAATTGTCTAAGC
Organism: Camellia japonica; assembly: GCA_030407325.1. Taxonomy (NCBI): domain Eukaryota; kingdom Viridiplantae; phylum Streptophyta; class Magnoliopsida; order Ericales; family Theaceae; genus Camellia; species Camellia japonica. The sequence continues at coordinate 82,801,725 of JAPPVO010000059.1, read as the reverse complement.
CTTTGGAAAATTGTTCCAAACCTAAAATCTGAGGTGAGGTGATCTATTTATAGAGTTTCAACCTCCTTCCAACGTTAATATCTTCAAAAGTGAGCAGCTGGCCAAATCTCGTGCATAGGAGTAGCCTACTGCTACAAAATATCTGCCTTGCCGAACATGGCCGGCCAGCCAAGAGGTTGTACGACCGGCCTAAATAATTTGGCTTGTCGGTCAACTTTTGGTCTTGTTGCTCTTTTTGAGTGGTTAGGCTTGAAAAATAGGGTTTGGTCAAAATTGAGGTGCAAGGTTTGGGTTCGAAGTTCAAAACTAAATTCTTTTGTTAAAGATTCAAAAAATTGCACTGTATAAGATTTCATCATCGAGTGTTCGGAATGAAGCGCCTAAGTCTTAGGGGCGGTCAAAATTGGGTGTCTACAGCTGTCTCTCTTTGATAGAATTTGGAGTCATGAAACGACGTGAGTGAATGTCAAAGTTCAAAAATGACCTATTTGACAAGACCGTAAAACTCGGGCAGACAAACAAAATACAAATACAATTGGTTGAACTCGAAAGTTGCCTATGTATTCCTTTGCAAGAAATCAAATTAGCGTAGTTCAGGGGTAGAATGTATGCACAATGCAATGCAACAATCTAAACCACGAGCAGTGCTTACCACACAAATATCATAAAGGAATGAGGATGCAAAATCAAGCTACGTTTATAGAAAAGATGTGGGCACGAGCCAAACGACGCCTAACATAGGCTAAGTGCCTACACCCTCAATACTAGCCTCAGTGCAGCATGGGTGCTTATACATAACAGAACCATGTTTTAACGTAAAAGGGATGCGAGCACAAGTATGACTATGTCTTTCGCAGAAAGAGTACAAGTGATTGGGTGGTATAATATTGGTGAGGAATGATCTGCTGGGTAATGATCTACTGGGAAATAACAATGTAGTGGAATGATAATGATCCTAAGCGCGTTTACGCAAAAAAGGATGAATACAACAAGATAAAGTATGATGCAATGGATGCAATGGATAAAATTGATAGGGGGGTGTAGGCCGAACTAACTTTTGCTTAGGTCGCCCTTTCTGGTTTTCGGCCTAGTGAGCCTCTCAAGGATAGTGTTACAACATTTGCGGTGAATTTGATCAATCGTCATCCTTGCCCTAACACTGAAACTGGTTTCACCTTGAGTTGAGCTTGGTTCTCCATTCCCTTATGCATGTCTTCTTCCTTTCTTTTGCTCCATTTTCAAAGTTGGTTCTTCTCGCAATGTAGTACCTCCTCGCATTAGCTTCCCCGAATTCAGACAAAACTTCATTTCCTCATAGTTGATTGGACTTCATTCCAATGGATACCTCTGGCTTATGGTTGACTTTTTTCTTTTTTCTTTTCTTGTTTTTTTCTTCTTTCTTTTCTTTTTCTTTTTAGTTTCTTTTATCCATTTCTTTTTGAAGTAATGAAAACACCAGGGGGAGAAATTCTATGATTATGAGGTCTGAAAGTTATCTTGTGCTTGCAAAAATGATCACCTAAAGGTGAAGAGAATCCTTAGGACAATGTAGAATACCACGCACAATTTTGAACCTATCTTTGCAAGTTTTGCAAAAGAAACAACTTAAACTTTTGAAATCATGAAACACTTTGCGACGACAATCCAGAATCCACTCAAACCATTTTGGGGATCCTTCTTAATACTCAAGCTTATTAATGGAATCTCATTGAAAAACAAATTCAAAGCTTTTTCTAATTTTAAAAAGGTCATACATGCATTACTGTAGGCAGAATAAAATGATCAAAAACTTGACTCCCGCCTTCTTATTGAAATAAGACTTAGGAGTACACAAGAGTGACGCAAAGAAAAAGACTCGACTGACACAACAACGCAAGAAAAGACAAAGAAAATAAGACTCTAAACTCAATACACAACTCAACTATTTATAGGACACAACCCAAAACAAAATCAGCATCCTTTGAGACAAAAGGGGTTTTCACTCTCTAAGTCCATCGGCAGAATTCATGAAAAACTTCAAGTAACCCATAAGAGGGTATAAACTTGCCTTCAATTCAGCATTACTAACATCCATACCCAGCAGGATTGACTTTAGACTTTGAAACTGAGTCTCACGAATTGAGCCTCACAATTATCCTGGTAGTCCCCACACATCCCTTTAACCGAAATAACTTCTTGTCCACACTATGCCCCTAATGCTTTCGACAATTCCCCTAGCTGAGACTGAGGTTCATCATTCAAACCATAATTGCTAGCATCTATTAAGGGAGCCCACTGCTTCATCAAGCTTGAACTCACTAAGATTGAGTAAACTTTTCACCTCTCCAAAGATTTTGTTCCTTTTGCTCAGATCGGAAGATTCAGGAATGAACACAATGGGTTTGGGCTCATTAGCGGGTATGATGTGTTGGCTAGGGTCAAGGTTGGTTGTTGGTAAGCCATGGATGGGATTTATATTATGGAGTGGCAATCTATTGTGGTCAGGGAGATAGTTATTGACAACTTGCGATTTTCAGGTGGGGTGATGACCTTATTGTTAATCAAGTCTTGAATTTCGTGGCGAATGCGAAAGCAATGATCAATATGATGACCGTATTTCTAATGGAATGTGCAATATTTGGTAGGGTCATGTCTAGGTAGGACAAGGTTAGGGAGATGTTAAGGATTGAAAGGTTTGAGATACCCTTTCTCCATCAGTACCTTCAAGGCATGGGTTGGGCTCATATGGAGATGGTTGAAGATTCGTTTTTGGGAGTAGAAAGCATCAGTTTTAGAAATATTGGCAAATGGGTTGGCGGGTGTTGGCTGGGTATTTATGGGCTTGGGACTGGAATCAAGATGGATGTTTCTGATAAAGCATTTCTCCTCATCGTTTGACCTTCCATTGTTTGCCAACCTGTGATTCAAAGTACCCACAACCTTGCTTTTCACATTTAATTCATCCATAGTAACCCCCACTTAAGCATTGGTGCGTTGAGTGGCGAAAGTTTCATACACAACCATTTCAACAATTGCAAGGAGTTGCCATTTGTTTAGGCCTTTGGTCTTTAAAGCTTCGACAACCCATCGGAGATGTGTACAAGGGTCAATAGTCACCCCAGACTCATTCTTGCTATTTGCTTTGGCTCTATTAAAGAGTCAGACGACTATATCTGGGCAAGGCCTGTTTCCTTTTGACATGGTATCTTCTAGGCTAGAGATGTCTTTGAACATTGTGTCTAATTAGGCTACCCTTCTATTATTACGGCCATTCTTCACCTCAATTTTGATTTTGGGTTGGCTTATTCCTCTTTTAGCTTGTCCCAAGATTGGAGAATTCTTTTGTTACGACCCAAACCCGCCCCTATAGATTTAGCGTCGTAACCGGCCAGTAATCCTTGGATTACCAAAGACCTTTTAACGGAATAACATATAATTAGGGGCTGCGGAAGCAAATATATAAATTATACATAGTCCATCGAGCTATGAGAACATACATGGGATAGATAATCTTAAACTTTTATAAACATACGAGTGACATCAAAAGATACAGTATTTACACGTCACTCCATGTATATATAAATAGAAATCTTGTCCGTAAGTCAAAAGAACAAAGTCTTATACATTCATAAAAATACAGCCACTAGACTTGACTTAATCCGGAACCTCCTCGGGAGGCATAAAGGCTGGTTGACAAAACGGAATCTTAGGCCATCAACTCTGGGCCTGGTCACGCGCCAGATCACTTACATACATAATATAAATAGTGAGCTGGAGCCCAGTGAATAATAACAGAGTAAAGATTTTAATGAATGATGTCTATAAAGAAACAGAATCTAATGCATATTCAGATTTCAACTCAGAAACAGATTCTTATGCATGTTTGTATTCGTAATCAAAGTTCATACAATACACATTATAATGCGTGGCACATCCATTAGCATTAGCAAATCCGATGACCCACGAGGGGACGACCGTGAAGGCATTCCAATGACCCATAAAGGGAGAGCCATCAGGCATTCTGATGACTCACGTGCACAGAGATGTTTTTGATGACCCATAAAGGGACGGCCACAAAGGCATTCCGATGACTCATATGCACAGAGACATTTCTGATGACCCGTTTCTGATGACCTATAAAGGGACAGCCATAAAGGCATACCGATGACCCATAAAAGGACGCATATCATATGATGCTAAGGATGCCACGAACACATTTCAGAAACTTAGACAATCATTCATTCATTCATACAAAACATAGCATTTCAGAAAACTGATCATTTCATATCATAACATTCAGAAAATATTTAACATTGAAAAGTTATTGCTCACAATGGTTTGTGTTGTCACTAAGCCTCGGACGTCCACCTAAACAAAACACATAACAAAAGCACAATTGAAGCACCATTTCATTTTAGTTCAATTTTCTCTTTATGTGTTTCTAGCTTATTTCATGACTATGTGAGTTCAAATGGTGCCTAAGAACACTTGAGGTGGCATGATGATGCAAATATGCACTTAGAAGAGTTAGTCAAAAGTTGCTAAAAATAGGGTCTCCGCTCGAGCGGGGGTTCAAAAATAAGGGTGGTCACTTGAGCGGTCTGCAAACTTGGCAAAAGTACTGGTTGCGTGAAATTTCCGCTCGACGGTCGCTCGAGCAGAAGACTGAGTAAAAGGGTCCTCGCTTGAGCGCCACTTTTGTCGTTCGAGCGACCTGTAAAATTTCTGGGAGCTCGATTTTCACACTTGAGCGACACTTTCCTCGCTCGAGCGGACAGTGCGAATTCTGGAATTTCCAAAACTGCCTTTAAGCTTCAAAGTTGATATTTAAAGGTCCAAAACTTGTGTTTTTGGTACAAAAACTTGGAAAAACATTGTATAACATGAAAATACTTCCAATTTGAAACCATTTATTCAAAATCATGCTCCAATTGTCCAAATTTGAGCTTATACTTATCAAGTTAAAACCATGAATGTTATGGATTGAGTCCTCTTCATGTTAAAACACCACAAAGTGATATCAAATGCATGAATCCATGGATGATCTTCAAGTTCATGCCTCCTAAGCTTCATGCATGCATGAATTTCAAGAAATCTTAACTCAAAAATGAAAGATTAAGCATGCATGTGCATAATTCAACTCAAATTCATCATATTCATGGAAATTCATGCTCAACCTACTCAAATTCAAGCAAATGATCCTATAACTCCATGCACTTAGTTTCTACATGACTCAATTCCAAGAATTTAGGATGAATCTCATACCTAATGTGTGAATTCAAGTGTTGGCCTAGTTCAATTCACCAAAATTCTAGCATTTCATTTCAAGTCTCTTCTTTCTCTTTCTAAGTGTTGTGTTCTGTTCTCCCTTTCTCAAATTCTCAGCCCAAAAGTGTGTACATGTAAACTCAAGGTTTAATTAGAGCCTTATATAAGGTGTAATTAAGTTAGCCTAATCAAGTATGATTAAGGTTAATTAACTAGGCTCAATTCTATCTAATTCAATTAATTTATTCTAATTATTTTGATCCAAATCAAATTTCAATTAAAGTTGCCAAAGAAAATTTTTAAATATTCTAATTATCACATAAATCAAGTCAATTTCTGAATCAGATGCTGATAAGGCCTTCAATTCGCAATCTGTAACGAAAACATAAACAGGTCTTTTTACGTTAAACAAATATAAACACAAATAGGGTAACACACACACGCAATTTAATTCAGAATTTCTCTTAATTACTGACTAAGCTTATTTAACCACGAATTAACGTAAATCAAAGGTCGAGGTTGTTACATCTTTGGTACAAAATCCCCAGCATGAGGTGTAGTAAATGACGGGATTGAAACCTCAAAGGTTAAATCTGCCACCGTATCTTGAAGGTCTTCAATCATTCTCAACATCTCAGCAGTAGTGGGTTCGGCCATTTGGCACTCTTGGTGTATCCGATGTTTTCGATGGAACCGGTTATGCTTGATGTATCTAAACTGGATTAGTCTATTTTGACTGAATTAGGCCTTCTCGAATGGATCTTTTGGGATTGGATGGAGCTTTCTGGGTCATTTTTTTGGGATCAGATACACTGGACCTTTGCTGAGTTAGGGTTTTTTCTGGGATTGGATGGACCTTTGTTGAATGGGTTTCTCTAGGATTGGATGGACTATGATGGGTTAAGCTCTTCGGTGTTGGATTGGGCTTGGCCTTTTCCAAATTAGGTACTGCTTCTTCTTGGCGACCTGGCTTAGACAAACCTAGCATTAAAAAACAAATGCCCCATCAGATTAGGGTACCGGGTATGCCGGTCAAAACAAAGCAAGATACAATTTTTGGCCCTAGTTCTAATCTTGTTAAAACTTCACCCATTCATACAATCCCCAGATCCTAATCTTTGATTTTAACCCTATCAAACACAAACCCCTGAATTTTGACCAAAATTCTGATTCTAATATGACCCTCAGGTTTGAAAGGAATCGCCTCAAGATTAAGACTCTCTAAGGATTGCATCACATATTGCCAAAGATTTCACATTCTGCACAGAAGGCATCAAAACACCCCTATGAGAGGTTGGGGTTTCCCTGTCCTAGCTTTGGATTAGAGTGATCTACAACTTTACTATTTAAACAAGCTGTAACATGCCCAAGGGGGTACCCGTGCGCGTTAAACAGTTCGGACCCTCGATCTCTTTGATCTAGTCTCACTAGTGTAATGTGAAACATAGATGAGAGTTCAGATTTGGTAACTTTTAGAAAATCCATTTTTATTACAAAACCTTTTGCCAGAAATGGACTGCGTCATTAGATCTCAAAAGTCGCCACCTAATATTCTGGGAAATTAGGAAACCCATGACTTGTGCCAAGGCCATTGTTCATTATAACCAAAATTTGTCTTAGTTCGGAACCTTAGGTATGAGAGGGGAAGGTCATTAATTGAGCATCCCCGCTCACCTGATCAAAAGATCGGCCTTTAGTAAACCATGATATGAATTTTATTTACTTTATACGTTCATATTTTGATTATTTAATAAATCCTAAAAATTACTATGTGAAGCATACAAGTATAGACTATGTCATTTATTTTGGAATAATTTGATTTCATATATTTTGAAAGAGCTTTGAAGATGTACAACCCAAATAAATTGAGTTTACAAACATGAAAAATTAACATTATTCCAAATTAAGCGACACAACCTCCATTCACTGGCATTCATACAGTTATATCAAGTAAGCAAGTAGTCACATGGTAGGATGCTTAAACATAATAAGAAAAACACATACAAATGGGATGCTAAAGCATAAAGACTTACATATTTACCGACGTCCCGCGAACAATTACAAAACAAAGTTAATAAAACATACATGATCTTATATACAAAATCCTAATGCAATTCACTCATGAGATGCAACTAAATATTCGGCTTCTAAGATATGACATATGAATCATCTCAAGAACATGGGGTAGCGCACATAATCACAAAGGAATTAATTAAATCCATAAATGCAAACTTAGCCGAATCAAAATGCATGAAACATGGATGCAAAGTATGGATATAAAAAATAGTAAAATAAAATAAAATAAACGTGATACATATCCACAAATAAGGAAAACAAGTAAAAGAATGGAATAGCAAGAAGCGGTGAGGGAAATTATTACAACACTTGAAAGAATAATTACAAACCAAATTAGAGAGGGATGGGAGAATATTACAACAAAATAAAAACCTCACAAAACACTCAAAATAAAATAAAAGAAAAAGCTTCATGTGCCTTGGAAACCACCGGAAGTTGGTTAACATCGAAAGACAATGCTGTTTTGTTCAAAAGAAGCTAACCGGCTAGCCTAACTAGGCCTAGCCAAAATTACAACAAAACTAACATGAACCGAAATAAGAAAACAAATATAAAATAGAACATGCAAGATGATAACAAAACTACGAAACTAATACAAGAAGACAAATATAAGTTAGGAAATGCAAGATTACAGCACAATTACTATGAAACTAAAACAAGGAAACAAATATAAGATAGAACATGTAAGATTACAACAAAACTAACATGAACCTAAATAAGAAAATAAATATAAGATAGAACATGCAATATTACAACAATACTAACATGAAACTAAAATAAAAATAAAAAAACGAATATAAGATAGAACATATAAGAAAAAAAAAATGAAAGAATTGAAACTTCACATTCCAAAGAAAGATTGAACTTCTTGATTTTCAAACTTCCTCTTGATCACCCTCAAGGTTGTGAATTATGATCTTAATCCTCAATTCAAGAGCTTGGAATTTGAGCTTGGAATGACAGTTTTGAAGAAGGGTATGATCACTTTTTTCCTGGCAAGAACACTCTCTCTTTAATTAAGGCTTTGAGTGTTTTTGACATGGGAAGATAAGATGTAAGAGCTATATAACTTCACTAGTTTAATAAGATAACTCTCTTTTTTTTAAGACTTTCTTTTCTTTCAAATTCTAACACAATTTTAGCTTTCTCTCTCTACACTTCTCTCCTTCAAAATTCATCCTCAAATTCAAGATTAGAGCTCTTATTATATAGCTAGCGCAAGTGGGCAATGGTGGAAGACAAAGTGGAGGATAAAGTGGAGCATTTTTTTTGGGAAGATAATGGAGTTAATGGGGACAATGTATAAAGGAGGTGAATAATGAACGGTGATGGTGGTGCGTGGATGGTGGGATGTGATTATGAAAGTAGATGGTGAGTGGGGATGGTGGGATGTGATTATGAAAGTAGATAGTGAGTGGGGATGGTGGGGTGAAATTATGAAAGTAGATGGTGAGTGGGGATGGTGGGGTAGAATTATGAAAATAGATGGTGAGGGGATGGTGGGGTATGATTATGAAAGTAGATGGTGAGTGGGGATGATGGGATGTGATTATGAAAGTAGATGGTGAGTGGGGATGGTGGGGCATAATTATGAAAGTAGATGGTGAGTGGGGATGGTGGGGTGTGATTATGAAGCAGTCAAATATTATTTGGGGAAAAATATAACACAGTTTAAGATGTGGAGTCTTAGGTTAGGGGTTCAAACCCCTTCACCAGCATTCTTATTTCTCTCTTTTTCTTTTCTTTTTGGGTAAAGACATGTTATCGCCACATTATCAGTACAGACCAATCCAGTCATGCCATGTCAGCAAGACTGCTACGTCAGTGTCATAGTCAACATTGACGGAATATTCTGTATATGGACGGAATATTCCTTGACTTAATAGAATATTCCCTCACATAACAGAATATTCCTTGAGTTTTGAAAATTACAATTTGGCCCAAAAGTTTCAAATAATTGTGCTGTAACCCAGATTTTGGGAGAATTTTTCAGTGAGGCTCCCGAAAGTGCAGCGAAGGTTGATCCTAGCTAAACGAACTATTTTGGACGCAATCGTGAGGTCAGAACATTTCCTTGGAAAGGTAATTTGTGGCTGTTTAGGTTTGGAAACATGGGTTAAATTCTAAGTTTTCTTATTGAGGATTCTGTGAGAAACACCTTCTTGTTTTCATCATCAGGTGATCAAAAGAAAGCGCCCAATCCTGAGGGCCGGTCAAAATGGGGTGTCTACACAAGCGGTATCACAATATCCTGAATATGGGAGAACATCCTGTCATAATTCGAAAGGTCACTAGAGCTTATTACATACACTAGGCCAATTGGTCAAAAAGGGTACCTCAACAAGATTACCTAATATACCGCTCACACCTAACATTGAAAAGTGAAAGGAGGATCAAGCGGTACGGCGGTAACCCAAATCCAAGGGTGGTGTTCCTAACGTGGTATTGCGTACGTCCAACTAGCCTTTTGGCAAGCTTTTGGCAAGCCTCCAGCAAGTTGTCCAGGATATTAGATGGTAAACATAGTGACTTAAGAGCACCATGCAAATGCAATGCAATGCACTGAACATATATATGAAAATAAAATTTCACATCATGAAGTTTGAGTCAAGTTGTAGAGACCCTAATTTTTATAATTACCTTAAAATACCTATCCTACTTTTGTAAATTGAGTTTGAAACTAGAGTTATTTATCTACAAACTCATATGAGGCCAGACACTTAGGGCCGATAAAAGTATTTTTTCCATAATTATTTTCCAATTGGTTCAAATCTAAAATTCTGAAAATTTGTGTTAATGTGCTCTTAATTGGTTTGCAACTCTTATATGCTATGTTTCTTGAATGTTTAAGTCTTAATATGTAAACTATGATAAATTATGAATTTGTTTTACCATGCATAAATTACTTTATGTTTAGTTTGGATTAGTAATTATCTTGACCATGCTTTGCTATAACCGAGAACATAATGCACTTAATAAAGGGGAAATCAAATGGGATGGTAAAGGGTTGCGATCATTGTAGTAAATTTTATGAGATAGTGAACGATGGATTCAAGAGTATAATATAGTGGACTGTGTTCCATTTTTGTGAAGTATTGTGCAAGTGTGTTCTTGAATCCTAACATGGCACGGGAGGTATTCTGGCGGCTTAACGGAATTGTGAGGCATAAGGGTGGTAGTGAGGGTCTCACATAGGAAGAGTGTCCCTGGAAGCCTGTTCCCTTGAGGCAGACCGTGATGTCACCACTCAGGTATGTAACCTAGGTACGTAGGCATCATTGGTAATTGTGCGGTAAGCGACGCACTGGTAGTTATGCGGTAAGCGACACATTGGTATTGTATTAACCAAGGGGGAATTCAGAATTACCCGTGGCTAGTGTTAGTGGTTGGGTAGGAACGGCATTCCGTGGGAAGTTGCTTAGAACTAACTTAATTGACTGTTATTCTTGAGAACCAAAATTTAATTATAAGCTCTGCTTAATTATTGCTTTCACTGTATATTATAATCATGCCGCTATTTTACTAGTGTATTTGGAATGGGAAAAGGGACAGGGTGTGTCTGTGTTTACTGGGCATTCCAAGCTCATGGTGTTTTATGCCAGGTGAAGGTGAGTTTTACACTGAGAATGGAATCCCTAAAAGCTTTGAGGAACTATGGTAGCCCTAGAGATTAGATTTTATACTTCCTGTATTTTGGATAATCATTTTGTATCAAGAAACTGATCTGTATTTAATGACTTAAAGAATTTTATTTGTAACTATTATTAATATTTTCTTTTAGTGTAATTATTTATATTTTGTGCTTAATTATTTGTATAATGTTGTGTATCCGCTAGTTAAACCCTAGTGTATTGTTGTATTACATTACCGATGTTTTCAAAATTTGGGGCATCACACAAGTTCTCTACAATCCCTAGCAGAGTTGCCAGAAACTATAGCTGATTTTTCATGCTCCTCGGAGGGATTTAGTCTTCTCGGGTACGATAGCCCTACAATTCGAACTCCCGTGGTTCTGAATCCGATTTCACAAGTACAATGTAAAACAGAAAAATAAATGAAAGTCTAAATTCGACAAATCCTAGAAAATCTATTAATCATCAAAGATACCAAAAATGAACTGCATTGCCAAATTTCAGAGTCACCACCTAAATATTTTTGGGAAATTTAGAAACCCTGTGACTTGTCCCAAAGGCCACTTGTTCGTCATAACCAAAGTGTCTCGGTTCAGGAACTTAGGTATGAGAGCAGAAAGTCAAGAATTGAGCACCCCACTCACCCGATCAAAGATCGACCTTTACTAATCATGATGTGAATTTTATGTACATTATATGCTGATGTTCTCATTATTAATATACTAACATTACTATGTGAAGCAAACAAGTATAGACCACGTTACTTACTTTGGAATGCTTTGATTTTATACTTTTAAAAAGAGTTTTGGATATGTGCTACTCAAAAGAAAAAGTGAGCTCATATGTATAAGAATCAAGGCATTCCAATTTAAGCAAAATAGCCTCCATCCATAGGCATTCAAAGAGATGTTTCAAATAAGCACGTAACCTCATGGTAGTATGCTCAACATGGTAACAAAAACACACATGTAACATGCTAAAGCAAAAAATGCTCACCTAGTACTCAAACAAGGCAAGCTAAAGAAAAGAAGATAGTTAAAAAAAATTCATGATCCTAATATGCAAGTGGCTAATGCAACTAATAAATTCGGCTACTAACATGATATGTGAAACAACTCAAAGCATGAGGTAGCGCACATAATCATTTAGGAATTGATAATTAGGAATTGGTAAGACCATTATGTATGATGAGCGGAATTTTAATGCATGCAAAAATGGATACAAAGCATGGGAATGATAACATAATACGATATACAACCACGGTAAGCATGTAAATAAAAAGGGAGAAAAAAATAGAGGTTGGAAAACATACAAATATTACAAATATCCCAATTAACTAATTATTATAAACACAAATGAATGAACTAATTAATTAATTACTAACTAATTATAAGTCTCAAAGCCACTAATTTAAAGAACTTGAATGAGAGGTGGGAATCGCATGCGCACAAGCGAGAACATCCTTCGGAAACCTCTCTATTTGCTGCTAGAAGTTGCCCTGTTCGCAGTCAGAAAACAATTCTATTTTGGCTTTAAAATCTACTCTATTTTGCTGTAACTATGGCTGGCCAACCATTGTTTCTGAGGAAAACCTTGCTGCAACAAAACTAGAACAGAACAGAATAGAATGTTTCCAAAAGATGTTCATCCTTCCTATTTCCTCCTGTCATGTAGATTTTCAAGGAGGGAATAGGTACGCTTCCCAAATCATCAACCATCGCAAGTTTGTTGCGTAATGATCTCAAAAGCAATAGGAGAAGACTTTAGCTAAACACACAAAAAAGTGTTATGCTCCTTACCTCATTCCTATTATGAATTTGTTCAAGGAAGAGGTTGGCAGGCCTCACAAAGCATCAAATCACAAGATAGTATATGATTATTATAGAGCAACATAAAATGAAAACTAATAACAACTTAAAAATTGTTGTCAACTCATCTCTCTACTCATGGAATAAGGATAATGTCCATTTCCATGCTTCAAAGTGGAACTAGCAGAGAGTTTTGAACATTTCTCGATAAAGAGCTCTCTAGGAGCAACAAAGCAAGTAAGCTATCTATCAAAGCTTAAACACACAACTCGCCAAAGTTGTTGACAACTCCTCTTTATTCATGGAACAAGGATGAAACATCTGTTTCTATGTTTCAAAAATGATCAATAAGAGAGTTTTTCAACACTTTGAACACCGAAGTTACTACCTAGCTTCAAGGTGGACAACAATAATATGAAAGTAAGAAATTTATCACTAGTTAAGCAAACTTGTGGTGGGATGGCTAAGCCTAAGCTCTAATCCTCCCATGACCACAAGGTTCCAAGATACATAAGGAAAAGCTATAACAAAGTAAGGACGATCAACTCAAACGGATTGGCCGTTATATCCTAAACACGCCAAATCTGGGAGGACATACAACAACACAAATATAATATTTAAAGCATAGAAAGTAAGAGCACATGTAACGAGAAGGACTAGGACCCTTTTATAAGCCTATATTCAATTCATATCACACAAAAACAAGCTAAAATAGTACTAAAAGGTGCTGAAATTTAACCAAATGAAGTGAAAAGAAAGTTAAAAAAAGTGAAAGAAAATAAAGGGTGCACAACTATTGAGCTAGCCAATGAAAAGATGGATAGCTCACCCACTTTTAACAAATTTTTAATCACATTTTAAGCTTAAAAATAACTCTAAAATCAGTATGAAAGAAAAGAAAAAGATAGAGAAAAGATGGTGAAAAAGGTTCAAAATTCACCTCTTGAAAGAGATGAGGATCTTCTTAGTTCACAAACCTCACTCTCAACACTCTCAAGTATCTGAAATTAGGCTCAAAGCTTCAGCAAAAAGCTTCAATGGTGTATCTATGGTGTATCTATATTCAAGAAGGTGGAGGAAAGCTTTGGGAAATTGTCTAAACCTTTGGTAAATTGTTCTAACCCTAAAATCTTAGGTGAGGTGGTCTATTTATAGAGTTTCAACCGCCTTCCAACGTAAATATCTTCAAAAGTAAGCAGCTGGCTAAATCCCGTGCATGGGAGCAGCCTGCTACTGCAAAATATCTACCTAGCCGAACATGGACGGCTGGCCAAGAAGTTGTATGGTCGGCCTAAATAATTTGGCCTGCCGGTCAACTTTTGGTCTTGTTTCTTTTTAAGTGGTCAGACTAGAAAAATAGTATTTAGTCCAAAATGGGGTGCAAGGTTTTGGTTCGAAGCTCAAAACTGAATTCTTTTGCTTAAGATTCGAAAAATTGCACAGTATAACATTTCATCATCAAGTGTTCGGAATGAAGCGCCCAAGTCTTAGGGGCGGTCAAAATGAGGTGTCTACACCGCGATATCACATTTTTGCTCTTGAAGACAGTGTCCAGTTATCACTAGGGGTTTATTGAATGAATGGTTTGGCATGTAGGCTCAAATTGGTTTCTAAGGATTTTTTAGTGTAAAGAAAGAAATGTTAAAACTCAAATAATACAAAAATGACCTAAATCATTTCCCAGAATTTGGCATAATTTTTTAACTTTCATGATTTTTAGAAGGTGTAAATGCAACATGATTTCCCAACATTCAACCAAACTGAAAAATATGAGACTGAACAATGAAATAATGCCCTTCCAAATGAATAGTTAAGAGTAAATTTAATAACCCTCCAAAAAGAATGATAGACTCATTGTCACGATCCAAACCCGTCCCTATAAGTTTAATATCGTAACCGGCCAGTAATCCTTGGATTACCAAAGGCCTCTAAAAAGATTCACACGTAATCAGGGGCTATGGAAGCAAATATAGTAACATACATAGTCTATTCAGCTATGTAGACATACATGGGATAGGAATTTCGAAAAAACTTTATATACATATGCGTGACGTCATAGATACAGTAATTCCCATCACGTTCATTACAGACATAACAAAGGGGAACTTAGCCCAATATACACATAAACATAAAACTTGTTCATATACCAATAGAACGCTAGGTCTCAAACATGTGTGTCACAAAAGGGAACCTCTACGGGAGGCACAATAGCTGGTTGACATGATTGAGGCTCCAGGTCATCAACTCTGAGCCTGGTCATGCACTTGGTCACCTATATACATATAATAAATAGTGAGCGAAAACCCAGTAAATAATAACAGAGTAAAGAATTTAATGAATGATGTCCAATTTTGTATCATATCAATGAGAGAAATAAGCATGGTCATATCAAAAACAAAGTCGTGTTCATATTCGTATTCAAATCACGCGTGGTACTTCCATTAGCATTAACATATCTCTTTGGTCAAGCATATCAAGTTCCATAACGGAACCTCCGGTACCGGGTAACGTATCTCATACATAGGTCACGGTATTATTTCTCCTGAGCAAGGGCCTGGGCCAAGGTATTGTTTCCCTCGGGCGAGGGCCCCATGACCATAAGCCACAATATTATGTCCCTTGGGTGAGGGCCTCTGCTAAGGATTCCACAAATACATTTTAAAGATATGGATCATCATTCATGGAATTATAAAATAGCCTTTGTACCATTCAGAAACATTTCATATCATATCATAATGTTCATAAAGTATTTCATATCGAACATAGCTTTACTAAGTTATTACTCATAGATAGTTGCACAGATAGCTTGACAGCAACCAATGGATCAACAGCTTACGACGCGTGATCTACACAAACATAACAGATACACATACTGAAACACGCTTGGGTCGTACTTAACTCACTTTATTTCATTCTTCGTGTTTTTCTAAGTCTTATCCTTTTTATTATGTCTTAATCTTGGCCTAGGGATGTCTAGGATGCAATGAGGATATTAAAATACACTTGAAAACACGTAGTCAAATATGCTAAAAATAGGGGTCTCGCTTGAGCGCAACTTCCTTAACTCGAGGGGACGTCCAAACATGTGAGTGGTCGCTCGAGCGCAACTTCCTTCGCTCGAGTGATTTGTAAACTTTGCAAAAGTACTGGTTGCTTGATTTTTCCGCTCGACGGTTGCTCGAGCATGAGACTGAAGTCTTCGCTTGAGCGTAACTCTTGTCGCTTGAGCTGTCTACAAAACTTGTAAACTTCTAGGAGCATGCATTTTACGCTCGAGCCAACTTTTGGTCGATCAAGCGAGAGTGTAAAATACATAGTGGTCACTTGAGCGCAGGTTCTGTCGCTCGAGCGGAGAGCAAAATTTTGGAATTTCTAGATTGCACTCCCAAGTTCAAAACTTGAATTCAAAGCTTTAAAATGCAACCTTTGGGCCCCAAAACTTGAGAAAACATGTCTAAACTTGTAAAACATAAAGAATTAAAGATCATTTCATGAAATCAAGGCCCATAAGCATGTCAATTGTGCAAACTTAAACTTGAAATTGTGAAAACATATCATGCATGTAAAGATGCAAGTTCAAAACATTCAAAACATGATCGAATGAAGTGTTTAACTCAAAAACATGTTGAATTCTTAAAACAAAACCAATACCAATTATGCATGCATGCATGATACACTCCTAATACCAATTATCTAAGCTTGGTTCTTGCATTACACAACTTAATTCTTTGAATTCAAGTGGTAAGTGACTCAATTCCAAAGCTCAAAGGTTGAATTCTTACCTTAGATGATCAATGAGGCTCTAAATGGTCAATTGTGTGAAGTTCTAAGCCAAAACCTCCAAATTCTCTAGCAATCCTCTTAACTTGAGCTCAAACTCTTCTTTTTTTCTCTCTCCTACGTTTTAAGCATGAAGATGAGGTAATGGAGGAATAAACTAAAGGCCTAAGTCATTGTGCCCTATATAGGCTTGGTTAGTGATATATAATTAAGGACTAATCAATTGATATTTTTAACTCTAATTATTTGGTTCCGAATCAAATTTCAATTGAATCTACCATAATGTTCTAAAAATTCCAAATAACTCACATATCACGTCAATTTCGTGATCGGATACCGATAAGGCCTTCAATTCGCAGAACAAAACAGAAACACAAACAGATATTCCTACAACAGACAGATATGAACACAATTAATGCAATACACATGCAAATGAATTCAGAATTTCATCTTAATTACTTATTAGGCATATTAATCATGGTTTAACAGTTAATCATGGGTCGGGATTGCTACACTCAAAATCTCACATGGGTTATAGACTCTCTACATTAGTTATCAAGATTTCAAATCTAAATTCAAAAATTAATCAAATAATATTTAAGCGGCTATGTGCATGTGCAGATTATCCGAATATGAGATAGGAAATTATTTTTAATCAAAAGATAGTATAAGAAACTAAGATATAATTAAAATGCTAAGGTAATAAAATTAACAATTAATCACATATTTTTTTTAAACACAATACACACAACAAAAAATAAAATAAAAAATAAAAAATATATATATATTTTTAAAAACATAAACAACCGCATACACAAAACAAATTTAATTTTTTTAAATACAACCGAACAACACACACAAACAAAAATTGTTTGTTTGTTTGTTTTTTTACAACCGAAAATACAATTGGTCTTTTTTCGTCAGATTCCAAGACGATTTAGGTCTACAAATTTTATCTTCTTTTAAGTAACCCATCTCTAACCAAATTTCTGTGGTCCTACTTAGCGATTCCCGTAAAAGGTAAACTCGTTTAATTTGTCTTGACACACCACATTGAAAACACAGAAAATAAAATAAAATAAAATAATCTATTTTACCTGAGTGCCGTAATTCCACACAAAATCCTGCAAATTAGTATAACAAAATAAAAAAATACAATAAAATAAAATTTTACAAGATATAAGATTCTAAAAATCTTGCAAAGAACACAATAAATTACTATACATCAAAGTGTAATAAAATAAAAGGGGATATAATATAACAATTCTGATTTGGACCCGATCCATTTGATGTTTGGATCCGAGTTTCATTGTCATATATAGTTATTCATATCTTTGAGTTTGGCTTTTGAGATGTGTTGATTGCACTTAGAACAGGTTGGTAGCTTGTTTTTCAAACTTTTATTGCCTAGAATTTTGTTCATTCGCTCGAGCATCACTTCTTGTGCTCGAGTGGCCTTTGTGAACTCCCAGTACTTTTGTAGGTCTGCAAAACTATTGGAAAGTGGTATTTTTTGCTCGAACGATGCTTCTTGCACTCGAGCGGTGTTGGCTCGAGCGGCCCTTGTTGAGCTCGAGCGTTGGTCTTCTGTCTGTAAAACTTCTGGGAGTTTGTATTCTTCACTCGAGTGGAGCAACTTATTATGTCTGGTTGCTCGAGCGATACTTCTTGCACTCGAGCGACCTGCGTGTATATCAACTTGTAAAGTCACTTTTTTGAGTCACTTTTTCATATCTTTCTCTCTTTAAACTTTTCAAAACCCTATTTTCTCTCTCTCTCTCTCTCTCTAAAACTATTTGATTTCACTCGAATACACCAAGATCTGTCGAGTTCCTCACATGTGTCCCTTTGTTAAAAAGGTAGAGCACGCCGTGGGTTTCTTTTTTATCCGGACGAAGTTGGGTTTCGGCGTCTTTGAAGTATTTCCATTTTCTCTCTCGTCTCCTAAGCTTGAGGTATGGATATTTCTACACTTTTTATGAGTTTTAACTTGGTTATTTGTTATTTCTAAACAATATCACAATTTTTGGAAATTTTGGAGCAAACCTAGAGTTGGGTAAAGAAAAGCAAAAGAGGGGTTTTTCAAATGGATCCTTGAAAATGATTATGATGTTGGAAATAATGTTGAGTTGGGAAGAAATGGTCGATTTTTATACTTGGGATTGATTTTGAAAAGAAAAGGGATTTTGCCTTAAATGCCTCAAATGTTGATTTTATATAAATTATGATATTGATATTGAAATTATGAAATTGTGAAATTAGATTGATGTTGATGAGGATGGTGGAGTTAGACATGTATTATCACTCACCTCTTGAAAATTTGGAGAGTTTATCTTTATTGATAATCATTTATCTATTTAAAAATATCTATTCCGGGCTATTGGTGGAGGATAGTTATGATTGTTGTAGAAAGTGCATGAGAATTAGGAGAATTGAAATTATTTTCTCATTCATTTACATTGAGCATTATCTCACATTTATACATTGGAAACGATTATCGAATTTGAGAAAATGGGGTGAATCTGGGAAACATGTACTGTCTCCTTGAAATAAGTTGGCTTAAGTGTCCATGGTGAAAGCCCTAAAAACCACGCGTATACATGGACGCCGATCCCGTGGACAAAATATCTGTAAAATGGCAATAATAGTGCTTGTATAGCTTACGTGTACATGGGTGCCGATCCCGCGGATAAAATATCTATAAAATGGCAATAGTAGTGCTTGTATAGCCTACGTTTACATGGGTGTCAGTTTACGGTTTCCTGAGAACGAAATTTTCGTGAAAGGTTGTATTGCCTCTAAGATTCCTAGAGTGTGATTCACTACCTTGTTTTCTATTGTGAAGGAAATGATTTATGAACCATGATATTAATTTGGCATTACATGATTTTGGAAAGAGACGTAAAATGTTTTGGCATGAGCATTACATATGCATTCACCTTAAACCTTTGTTAAGATTTATATACTGTGTTAGGTTTATTTCTACTAGGCTTTGGCTCACCCTATGTGAGAAAAACATTTCACATACTGATGATATATCTCCACCAAGGTAATAGCTTGGGAGGACTTGGAGCGAGAGCTTCTTTTGTGTATTTGCTGTATTTATTTTTGCACAAGCCAAAGGCTTTAACTGTATTGGACTTAAGTCCACTTTTGTTGTAACCAAGCATCGTCTTGGAAAGATATAAGCCTTTAGGACATTTCTTATTTGTTTAACTTTCATCTTGTCTCTTTATTATGTCACTCTTTTGTAAAGCTTGATTGCAAATCAGTGAAAGATAATCACTTTGTCATTGTGATCACTTATTGATGTTGAGTATGGGTTATAGTAATTATTTCAGAGCGTGACATATAAGACCTCCCAGAAAGAAAATATATATACAAAATAAAAAAATGAAATAAAGTAAATATTAGTAGTCTGAAGTTAGTAGTCATCAGTCTTTATTTGTCCTTCAAGGTCTATGTCCAGCAGAGGTAATTAATCCACAAGTGTCTAGGAAAGGTAAATAATCCACAAGTTATATATCTAGTATGAGTATCTCATTTCTGTGTCACGGTATCAAAGTTTTATTGTTTTTTATTTTATTTTTTTTGTTCAAGCTTATATTTTTCTTGCAGAAAGAAACTAAACTCATTTTTTTTTTAATTTTTTTTTGTTTTATAAATAAATCTCTAAATTAAATAATTTTATTTTTAGTCCACGGCAAAGATGCCAAAAATTAATGTTGTCATTTGCACACCAAAATAAAATGAATAAAACTAGAAGCAACTACTACTACAAAGTATAGCGGTTGAGAACGGGTGTCGAATAACAAAAATTAGGGCAAGTTATTTTTAATTCAAAATTTGGGTTTTAGAAAATGGAAGGTGAGAAAAATCTTAGGGTTTGGAATCCACTGCTAACCTTGTAATTGGAGATTGTATTTAGATTGTAGAAAAACATTGAATTGGGTACTACGATGTATCGTGGTCGGGACACATCACTTAAAAAGAGTTGTGTTTTAAAATCAGAAAGTCATGAATCATTTTCACTTAACACAGGCCGTCACCAATAAACTAAAGCTGATGCACAACCCGTCTTACTAGGTATGGCTCATCTAACAATTTTACTACACAAGCATATGTATTCATGACTAGTGAGCATATAATTTGATAAAACAATATTTGCATAAAAATTTGAGTTATACAACAATACCCAAATTAATTAAAATTCTACAAAATTAAATACAAATGATTATAATCACTTGATCAGAGTTTCATCTTAATCCTAAGATAAAGAGGTTAGTTACTCATACTAATATAATACCCCTACAACATAAATACATTCTAAACCTTTCCATTTTCCGTTTCTTTCTTTCTTTTCTTTTCTTTTTCTCATCACTTTCCTTTGTTGCTCTGTTGAGCAGTCCCTCATTTTTTCTCTTTCTTGAATTGCTTTGCCTTTTATAGGCAAAGCATGACCTGAAAATAATCAAAACAAAACAAAAAAATACATAATATAATAATAAAATATAATATTATATCCATATATATAATAATCGTTTAGTTGCTTGAGGTTCGTCTTTACTTTCCGATTTTGCCCTTTCATTTTGAATAATTACTAATGGTGACCTATATGTTAAGGGAAGATTTTTTTGTAATTACGCAAATATTCTTGGTCAATTATGCAACAGGTTTTTCCGTAATTACGTGAACATTCTTGGTCAATCATGAAACAAGTTTTTTTGTAATTATGTAAACATTCTTGAACAATTATGCAACAGGTGTTTCCGAAATTATGCGAACATTTTTGACTCATGAAACAGGTTTTTTTCGTAATTATGCAAACATTCTTGGTCAATTATGAAACATAATTTTTTATTTTATAACTAATTACAAATACACCAATGAAATTTGTTTAAAATATGAATTGATCCTATAATATTAGAAATTACAACTACCGTTTGTTATAAATTTTCATTTAACACAATACTCAAGGAAAAAAAAATCAATTCTCCTATGCAATAATAAATTGTCAAAATTGTTTATTGAAAAATATTTATCATATCATTAAAAACTGTTAATTGACTTAATGATTTATTTATTAAGAAAATGGTTAATTGAAAAATATTTTTCATATCATTAAAAACTTTTAATTTACTTAATGATTTACTTATTAATAAAATTGGTCATTTGAAATGCGAGTATAATTAATGTATAAATAAAATTATTTATTTGTATATATATATATATATATGTATTTTCTTTTGCTTCTTTATTAGTTTAGTGAATTATCTTAATAGTTTTTTTTAAATGAGAGAATTATCTTAGTATTTGTTTTATATTTATCTGTTGAGAAAAACTACACACCATAATTTATTTTTCAAAAATTTAGAAGAAATGTTAAAGACTCATAAATTCACCCAAAATGATATGGTAATAGAGTTAGAGTCTACATCATTGGGTGTATAACAAAGCAAAAAAAGATACACATCATACTACGTAATTCTATTACATTTTTAATAATTTATTCTATTAAATTTCATAGAATAATATTTTAATTTTAAAAACATTATCAAAATACGAAACTTAAATATATTGTAATAATAACGCGTGTCTTGCACGGGTTTTCTTAAACTAGTCTATATATACAAGAATTGCTTAACTGCTTGAGATTCGTCTTTTCTTTCCGATTTTGTTCTTTCATTTTGAATAATTTACTAATGGCGGCCTATATATTGAGGGAAGGTTTTTTCGTAATTACGCAAATATTTTTGGTCAATTATGCAACGGGCTTTTTCGTAATTACGCAACCATTCTTGGTCAATTATGAAACATAATTTTTTTAGTTTTTAACAAATTACAAATACACTCATAAGGTTTGTTTAAAATATGAATTGGTTGCTTAATTGTTTGAGGTTCATCTTTTCTTTCCGGTTTTGCCCTTTTATTTTGAATAATTTATTAATAGTGGCCTATATGTTGAGTGAATGTTTTTTCGTAATTACGCAAACATTCTTAGTCAATTATGAAACATAAATATTTTATTTTTAACATATTACAAACACACCCATAAGATTTGTTTAAAATAAGAATTGGTCCTATAATATTAGAAATTACAACTACCGTTTGTTATAAATTTTCATTTAACACAATAATAGGGGGGAAAAACCTATTCTCCTATGCAACAATAAATTATCAAAATTGTTTATTGAAAATTATTTCTCATATTATTAAAAACTATTAATTGACTTAATGATTTATTTATTATGAAAATGGTTAACTGAAAAATATTTTTCATATCATTACAAATTGTTAATTTACTTAATGATTTACTTATTAATAAAATTGGTCATTCATTATGCGGGTATAATTTATGTATTAATAAAATTAGTTATTTGTATATATATGTATTTTCTTTTGTTTTTTATTAGTTCAGTGAATTATTTTAGTAGTTTTTTTTTAGATGCGAGAATTATCTTAGTATTTATTTTATATTTATCTATTGAGAATACATACCATAATTTATTTATTTTTATAAATTCGGAAGAAATGTTAAAAGACTCATAAATTCACCCAAAATGATATGGTACTAAAACTGGAGTGTACATCATTGGTTGTATAACAAATCAAAAAATGATACATACCATACTACATAATTCTATTATATATCTAATGATTTATTCTATTCAATTTCATAAAATAATATTTTAATTTTTAAAAAATTATCAAAATATAAAACTTAAATATATTGTAAGAATAGCCTCTGCCTTGCATGAGCCGTTTTAAACTAGTATATGTATATATATATATATATAAATTGGAGGTGTGAGTGGGTGCACAGTTAAATACCAGGCACTCTTTAATATAATAATATATATAATATTTAAAATGTATTATTTACATTAATTTATATACAAACATTCAAAACATATAAAAATACATAAAAATATGTAAAATTATGAAATAGTAAAAATAAGTGAACTAATAAAATGTTTTTAGCAAGCAAAATATGTAACATTTAGACTTCAATCACACATCATGAAACTTTTAAACTGTCAATGTGAACATTAATACGCTTCATCCTATTATTATCTTGAGTATTTTGATAATTATGTCACCTATAGAACTTATTAGAAGAAAAAAAAATTAATTTGAATTAAGTAGAAGATAAATAGGTGATTTGTAATATTATTCATATTTTATTGATTTAGGAGGTGTTTGGCATGTGCTGAAATAACAAATATGATTTTAGCACATTATCCTATTTGGGTCACAATTATTTTATTTGAATCACATCACTTCTCCATGACATTATGCAAATTCAATTCATATTTCGTGCTTATTTAGATCATCTAAAATACCCTTTAAAATAGAGAAATTTATAAGTTTTGTATATCCAAAGAACAAATGTCCAGATGTAAACTGTTGGATCATCTTAGAGTATATCTCTACCGTTATAAGTAGGGAGGTAAGGAGAAAGACCAAGAAGATGATCTAAACTCAAAATAAAATATTGTAAAATTTTACACAGTTGACGTAGCGAAATTTATTTTTCATGACAACTCAATATTTTAGCTTAAAAATTATAAAGTCATTAAAAAATTAAAAAACTAATGACTTATATTAAAAGTCAAAATTTTCTTTTTCTTTCTATATTTTGGATATTTTTTCATAAAGAATTAAAAAATCATTTCAAATATATTAATTTTTTTAATCTTATATTTTAATTAAAGATAAAAAAAATTACTAAAATACCTGTTCAAGCCTTAATTAAGGGATGTTTTATAAAGATGATTAAAAATTATTTTTAAATTTTTTTGTTAAAGAAAAAAAATAAATTAAAAATTATGGGAAGTGATTTTAACTCACTTTCCAAATGAGTGGCTTTTCAAATAGGCCTGAAGCGGATGCTCTTGATGCGGGTCGAGATCAATCCAACGGTCCAAAAGACGCCCTTGATTTGGTGCACGTTTTTCGAGGAAGCTGAACTCATCTTCCCCCTTTTCCCCTCTTTCTTTCTCTCTTCTGGAATATTCATCAACCTCTCTCTCTCTCTCTCTCTCTCTCTTCGCATGCAAGCAAATCCCTTAAAACCGCCATGGACGATGCTGCTGTTCGAGTGAAGCAAGAAGCCATCGAACAACACCACTCAAGGCGACCTTCGAACGCGAATCGAAACCAAGAACCTTCGCACCCGATTTGCTTGATCGATCTCAGTAGCACCGACTCTGATTCTGATCACTCTTCGTCTTCTTCCTCTGATGGTGATGATGATAGTGTTGTTGGAGTCAACGGGAAGAGAACTAGGAAGGGTTCGAGCGGTGCTGAGAGGTGTATTTCGAAGAAGAAGAAGAAGAAGGAGGTGAGTGTGGCTTTGCCGGTTGGGTTTCTCGATCCTCTGCCGCCGAAGAATGCGTCGTTGCCGCCGCAGACGGCGGCTCTGAGGCCTCAACCGGCATTGGTCCTCAATGCGAATGCGAACGTGAACAGGAATGATGAGAGCTGTAAGCAATTTTGGAAAGCCGGTGACTATGTCGGCGAGTCTGGTGGTGATTGGGATACATCTTCAGGTATGTATGTGTGCATATGTATGTGTGCAAGTTTGAAGTATAATGTTTTTGAATTAATTGTTGCTTTATTTGGAATTTTATTTTTTTTCATTTTGTTGAGCTTTGAAGTTTGGTGCTTCTTTTCCTCCTTTGGGAACGGTTTCTCTCACTTAATTGGGGTGAACAATGGTGTCCTTGAAGTAGGGATGGCAATGGGTTAATGGGGCTGGATATTAATTTCCCATCTCTATTCTCCTATGATAAAATTTTTCCATTCTGCATGAGTATTACCCCCCTCATCTTCTAATTGGGTTTGAATTTTTCCTAACCCAACTTTACCATATTTTCTTTTTTTTTCGAAAGGTTCACAACCAAAACTTAATATATATTCAATTTTATTTTATTTTATTTGATTTAACAACAAAATTAAATATATATTAATTGATTAATTAAAAATTTATTTTAAAATAATCAAATATATAATTTTGAGACAATCAAATAAGTTTGAGCCGTCCAACAAGAAAAAAGCAAAAAAAAATCAACTGTGATTCACATCCATCTCATAAAAAAAGATTAAAAAAAAATATTTTCCATTAAAAAATATTTTTTACCCAAACAAACAGAGCTTTATTAACTGGACCTAGTTCAATTATTTAGCTCATCTACGCCAAGTTCCCATTTTCAAGAAACAAACACTGTAGAAGACCCGGTAATTAATTTTTCTTTCTTTTCTCTGTTTTCCCAGTAACCAAACAAGCAATACAAAACAAGTAAACACTAAGGCACGAATTGAACCCAAAAAAAAAAAAGCCAAATTGGTGAAATGTAACAAATAGAACTCTTTGATTAAAAAACATACCTTTTTGCTTAACCATAAAGCATCGCCTTATCGGACCGACTTCACTGAATGTTTCTTCAAGCTGAAGCATCAAAGGACCAAAACCAATCTTCCAATTCATACATAATACCAAAACGCATATACATACAAAATACATATGTATATATTTTTAGAAAGAGAGAGAGAGAGAGAAGGGTGCCTGAGAGTTGGTGAAAGAGTAGGGGAAGTTGGAGACGAAGACAGTGTTAGGACTGTGTTTGGTTTCGCCATCTTGCTTCAAGGGGAAAATTGGGATTGAATTGGAGACATATTGCCTAGTTGTAAACAGAGTAGTGAAAACATACGGGGAAATGGGTGGGTATCCATCCCCAACCCATCCCAAGTGGAGGTTTAAAGAACCCCGCTTACCCGACCCGACGGGTAAAAAAAGAGAGAGGAGAAAACCCATGTATTTGGATCGGATCTCCACGGATATCCATAGGGTAGGTTATCCATTGCCATCCATACCTTGAAGTTTATGGTTATTTATTTTGTAGCGTTAGATTAATTGTGGTTTTTAAGGAGTTAAGTGTGTAATTAATTTTGGACAAATGTCGTGGAGGGCAATCCTCAAGTATAACTTCAATTAAAGAGAATAGTGTGTAATTAATGCTATATCTTAGCTAATTACATAATCCATAATTGGAATTTTGGATGCCTAAAAAGATAGTATAACCCGAACATATTTTTTTTAGCCCCTTTTAGTCTTTATTGGGCGTGCCACTATAAGTTTTGGAAATTGTGAAGATTGGGGGTTGTGCTTAGCCACTATAAGTTTTAGTTTTATTATTTTGTTTGAAGGGGACATGGCAGGGACACGTCAAATGGAGTGTCCCTTTTATTTAATTTAATTTTTATTTTTTTCAAGGAACACAGTTGGGACACGCAGGGGACACACATGTTTAAATTTGGATAATCTATTAATTTATTTAAATGTAGTGGTTTATATATATATATTGAATTAATGTTAGTTTTTATTAATTTTGATTATTTGATAACATAATATTTATCTACATAGAAAATATATATAATAAAAATAATAATAATTTGCTGTGTCCCTTGCCGTGTCCATGTCTCCATTTTTTTGAAATCACCGTGTCCTGTGTTCGTGTCCGTGTCCGTATTTGTACCTTTATCTGTGTCCGTACTTCATAGGTTTTGGGAATAGTGATAAATTTAGAATCTACATTATACGGACTCGTTAGTTTTGGCGAAGTACCTATGTTGACACAACACGACATGACACAGGTATGGATACGGAATACGGCTGGGATATGGCATGGAAGAAGTGGATACGGCATACAAAAGTAAGAAGAAAAATGGCATACCTGCAATTAGGGCTACGAAAACTGCGATTACGGCTTCGATCCTGCCATTAGGGCTTCAATCTTCTCTCGATCGGTCTTCTTCTCTTCTCTCTCACTCTCATTATCACTCTCGATCGTTCTCTTCTCTCTGTTTCTATCGACTTCGCCTCTCCCCTCTCTGTTTTCTTCTCATTATAATATATCGTAAATAATATAATGAGAGTAACTCTTTTTGTCTTCCAAGAAAAGGTGTACTGGTTTTTGAAAGTTGTTACCAACAAGTTAATAAATTTTCACCTTTTCACCTACCAATCAAAAGTCAAAACAGCTAGCATCCACCTACCAATTATATAATAATAAATCTAATTAAATCATATATAATAAAAAAATTAAAAATCTAATAAAATCTATAAAATACATTATCTATTTTTTTTATTTATTTTAACATAATTTGTTATTCCTTATTATATTTTTGTTATTTATAATATATATATCAATTAAAAGTAAAAAAAATAAATTATATAGATAGATTAAAAATTTTATCAATAAGAATAATACATAAGACAAAAATAATAAATGTATTTAAAAAATATCTATTTAACTCATTTTTATATAATAAATATATTTAAAAAATTAAATATTTAGCGTATCCCTATTTGGATCCATATCCACATATCTTTAATTTTTAGTTTTGAACTGTCCAACCCTTAGATAAGCACCTGCACCCAATACCCACACCTGAGTCCGTGTAACGTAGTTTAGAATAGCTTTGGAAAAATTCTAAACAAATGAGCTTTCAGGATGATGTGCTATGGTATATACTTTTTACAGATGATATTGTGTTAGTGGATGAGACTAGAGGAGTTAACACTAAGTTGGAGATTTGGAGAAAAACACTTGAATCTAAAGGATTTAGGATAAACAGAACTAAGATAGAGTATATGGAGTGTAATTTTAGTATCAGTCACAATAGAAGTAGAGGAGAAGTGAAGATTGAGAACCAAAAACTACCTAAGAGTGAACATTTTTATTATTTAGGATTGATTATCAGAACGATTGGGGAGATTGGAGCAAATGTGGTCCATAGAATTAAGGCGGGTTGGCTTAAAAGGAGGAGTGCGTCTGGAGTACCGTGTGATAAACGAGTACCCATTAGACTAAAAGGAAAGTTATATAGAATGGCTATTAGACCAGCGATGTTGGACATGACAGAATGTTGGACAACTAAGAAACAACATATAGATAAGATGAGTGTTGTTGAGATGAGAATGCTAAGGTTGATGTGTGGCAAGACTAGAAAAGAAGTTAAGAATGAGTATATTTGAGAATGGATAAGAGTAGTACCGATAGAAGATAAATTGAGAGAGAATAGATTGAGATGGTTTAGTCATATACAATAGAGACCAACAGAGGCAGTAGTGAAGAGATGCAATACAATGACGGTAGATGGTAGTGTTAGGGGAAGGGTTAGACCTAAATTGACGTAGATTTGTGTGGTAAATAGAGATATGAATCTCCTTAATTTGACTAACGACATGGCCTTAGATAGAGTCGAGTGGAGAAGAAGGATTCATGCAGCCGACCCCATTTGATGGAACTTAAGGCTTGGTTTGGTTTAACAAAAGATAAATCAACTTATGAATGAGAGGGTAACTAGTTTAATAAGTGGATAACTACTTTCAAGAAGAAATATCCACAATAAGTTTAATATTGTCATGTCAAATGTAAACAATAACATATTTTTATATTATTTTTTGTTATGCATCTAGTTTGTTATACTTATTTATCTATTGCCAATTAAAACTGTAGAAAGCCATTTATCAAAAAAAAAAAAAAAAAATTTAAAATTGTAGAAATCCTGATTTTGGGGTATAGAGAGAGAAGAGATTTTCATGATCTACAACATCATAAATGTTCCCACTCAATTGATTAATTACCTGTTTAAAGCGACTGATCTTCTCTGTCATAAGAATGTGTTGCAAGCATATTTGCCTTAAAAAAAAATAGATTAATCGACAGTTATAAAGAAGGCATATTTGGTGCCAATTCCACTAAAGGGTCATGACTACGTTGAAAATCCCGTATTCGAAACAGTTTGTGACAATATTCTTGTTTTCAGATGATGAACAAACAAGAATGGATACAAAACAAGAGGCATAAGCAAATTAAACTACGATGTATTGAAAAAAAAAATGATATATGAACAAAAAACAAAAATGATAACAAATAAGAAAAAAGAACAAGAATAAAAGCAATTCTAAACAATATATATAACAAAAGCAAACACAAGGAACTAATTTTTGATAAACTAAAAAACTATTTAAAAATTCTTTTATGTAATTAATTTGAATTTTTTAGCCAAAACCCCCTTGTTGGGCCCTTTTTTACTAAAAAGGACAGCCTCAGTTTTTTTAATTTGAAACCCCCTCAAGAAATGTGTTTCCTTCGTGAAGAACGAAAAAATTTGTTTTCATTTTTGCATGGAAGACCCTACCCTTTGATATATATGGTATAGATTTACATTAAATCTTTTAGCGGTATTGGCCTCCACCACAATCAAAGAGTCTGTTGTCATGGTGGAGGCCATTCACTACTCTCCATCTTTAGTGTTGTGTTATGGCGTTTTTCTACAAGTTTGAAAGTTGGATTGTTGTTTTGTATCTTGCTCTATTTTTTGGAGTATTGAGCTGTGTTGGGTATTTAATTTTCAAACTTTAATTTAAACGTTGTTTGTTATATTTCGATGATTGTTTGGATCAAAATTTGTGATTGAGCCATACATGAAATGTGTATTTTGTTTGTTTCTTTGGATGAAATAAACCAAACCAAACCAAACCAAGCCAAGCCAAGCCTTAAGTCCTATCAAATGGGGTCGGCTACATAAATCCTTCTTCTCCACGTGGCCCTATCAAAGGCCATCTCGTTAGTCAAATTAAGTAGGTCCGTATCTCTATTTACAACGCTAGCTAATGTTAATCTAGGTTTACCCCGCCCCCTAACACTCCCATATACCGTTACAGCATCGCATCTCTTCACTACTGCATCTGTTGGTCTCCGTTGAATGTAACTAAACCATCTCAATTGATTCTCTCTCAACTTATCTTTTATTAGTGCTACTCCTACCCATTCCCGAATACACTCATTCTTAATTCTGTCTTGTCTAGTTTTGCCACACCTTCACCTTAGCATTCTCATCTCAGCCACATTCATCTTATCTACATGTTGTTTGTTGGTTGCTCAACACTCCGTCCCATATAACATCACTAGTCTAATAGCCGTTCTATAGAACTTACCTTTTAATCTAGTGGGTTTTCATTTATCGCACGGTACCCCAGACACATTTCTCCACTTATACCATCCCGCATTAATCCTATGGGCCACATCCGCATCAATCTCTCCGGCTGTTGTGATAATCGACCGTAAATAACAAAAATGTTCACTCTTAGGCAATTCTTGGTTTTCAATCTTCACTT
This sequence comes from Camellia japonica, assembly GCA_030407325.1. Classification (NCBI taxonomy): domain Eukaryota; kingdom Viridiplantae; phylum Streptophyta; class Magnoliopsida; order Ericales; family Theaceae; genus Camellia; species Camellia japonica. Next base: position 82,770,994 of record JAPPVO010000059.1, on the reverse strand, counting down.
CTCCTCTGCTTTCATTGTTATTGTTACTAAATTTACACTCCATGTACTCTGTCTTAGTTCTGCTTATCCGAAATCCTTTAGATTCAAGAGCTTTTCTCAAAATCTCCAACTTTGTGTTGACTCCTTCTTTAGTCTCATCCACTAGCACAATATCGTTTGCAAAAAACATATACCATGGCACGTCATCCTGAATATTTCTCGTCAACTCATTCATAACTAAAGCAAAAAGATAAGAACTTAAGGTAGATCCTTGGTGTAACCCTACAATGATAGGAAATTTATTTGTCTCTCAAGCAGGCAATTTAATAGTGGTCACCACCTCTTTATACATGTTCTTAATCACATCAATGTAACATTTTGTTAGCCCTTTTTTCTCGAATACCCACCATATTATATCCCGGGGCACTTTATCATATGCTTTCTCAAGGTCAATAAACACTATATGAATATCTCTTTTCTTTTCTCTATACTTTTCTATTACTCTCCTCAAAAGATAAATCGCTTTCATTGTTGACTTGCTAGGCATAAACCCAAATTGATTCTCTGACACCTTTGTTATATCTCGCAATCGTCGTTCCATCACCCTCTCCGACACTTTCATTATATGACACATTAGCTTGATTCCTCTATAGTTATTGCAATTCTGGACATCTCCTTTATTCTAATAATTGGCACTAAAATACTCTTCCTCCACTTATCTGGCATGTTCCTAGTCAACAAAATTTTGCTAAACAACCTAATCAACCAAGCAATCCCCTTTTTACCCAAACACTTCCAAGCTTCAATAGCGATATCATTGGGTCCTAAAGTCATATTTGATTTCATCGTCTTAAGTGCTATCTCTACTTTAAAGTTCCTAATTCTGCGATAGAACTTATAGTCTTGGTTTATCGTATTATTGGTTATTTCTTCCCCTATTGCCGTACTTCCATGTTGCTCATTTAATAGTTTCTCAAAATAGTTCTTCCATCTTTCCTTAGTCTCTTCATCCTTCACCAATACCTTAGAATTCTCACCCTTGATGCACTTAACTTGATTAAAATCTCTTGTTTTCCTCTCCCGTATATTAGCAAGTTTGTATACCTTCTTCTCTCCTTCTTTGCTATCCAGTCTAGTGTATAAGTCATCATAAGCTTTCAACTTAGCCTTTCTCACTACTTTTTTGACCTCTTTATTAGCCAATCTATAGCTCTTAAGATTTTTCTCAGTTCTATCTTTCTGCCACTTTTTAAAGCATTCTTTTTTTGCCTTAACTACCGCTTGAACCTTTTCCCTCCACCACCAAGTTTCCCTAGAGCTGTGTCCTGTCTCTTTCGACTCTCCAAGCACTTCCCTTGAGATTTTTCTCATACAATTGGCCATCGAGTTCCACATAGTAGTAGTATCATTTTCCAAGTCCTAAGTACTTTCCTTATCCATTCTATTCTTAAATATTTCTAATTTATCCCCTTTTAGGTCCCATCATCTCGTCGTACAACACCCACCATCCTTCCTAGCGTGGTATTGCCCTCTAAAACCTAAATCTAGTATCAAAATCCTATGTTGAGAGACCAGGCTCTCTCCAGGAACCGTTACGTAACGCTGTTACGTAACGGTTTTGGCGGTTACCGCCACCCGTTACGGCCGCTTTTGCAGTGTGATTGAGATTCACAGGTGTGTCGGCCATAGCGGCTGCCATAGCGGTCGTAGCGGCCTGTTAAGCACCGTTACGTAACGGTTCCAAACTGTTTCTTTCGAAAAAACACACAAAAGAAGGCTGAAAATGGGGGAAGAGGGATAGAGAGAAAATGGAGGAGCAAGAGATAAAGAGAGAGAAGAGGGAAGATGAAGAACATATTATTGATTTGTTAAAGTTGTAAGACCTATGCTATTCTATTCAGCTGCTATCACTAAGCCATTTTGTTTGTGTGTGTCTATCTATATATTGTTTGAAAATAATAATAATAATAATTGTGGTCATTATCTATTTGGCTTAGTTAAAATATGTATATATATATATATTTAGGCTCTTATTTATTCTTTTACTTTTGTTATTGTTTATCTTATATGTAATAGTTAGTGATTGATTTTTTGTATAATATAAGTCATTAATTATTAAAACAAAATGTAAAAAACTCAGTTTATAGTGATTTAAAAATATGAAATATATTGGATCATACTTAAAAATTTACAAAAATTGATCAATATTTATTTTTAACCCAATAATATGATCATAGAAAAAAATATGCGTATCTATAAGTTTTTTTCAAATTGTGCGAAAAATAAAAAAATTCACGGTTTCGGTTACTGCAACCGTTACACTACGGCCTTTACACCCCGCAACCGCAACCGTGTCCCGCCACCGTTACGGCGACCGCAACCGCTTTTCAGAACCTTGAGTATAATTTTACTTTTGTTTGTTCATAAAATTGACAATGACAATCTTGTTTGAGTTTTGTTTGGTGATGATAATGATATGGTTTGAAATTTTGTTTCGGGATGATATGTTTAAGAATGATAGTAAATTTGTACTATAATATTATATTTTTGTAGTTTGTTGATTAACAATTATAGTGACTATGGTGGTTAGTGATGATGATGGTATTTTACTATTTAAAAGTTAAAATTTTACAATAAAATTTATTGTGAATCAGAATAGAATTTTGCTGTGAGATAGATTAAAATTTTACTGTTGACATTAATTTCAACGGTAATTTTTTATTTTATTTATTTTTTAAAAAATTTCATGGCCAACATGGATCTTGTTTGATAGATAAAATTCTAAAAATACTAATTTTATTAAAAAGCAATATCTAAATCAAAAGTTGTATCATTTTAAAGTTTAAAATATTAAATTACTCACTAAGGATATTTTGGTAATAGTGATGTGCTATGTTACATGGACTCGGGTGCGGGTATCGAGTGTGAGTGTTTATCCAAGTGTCAAACCTTCATGAATTTAAATCTTACGATCTTGGGATATGTTTTCAAAATTGGATATGGGTACGGAGATGCGTCATATATACATATATATTGCATATTATATAATATTCTCAGATAAGATGTTATAAATTATGTAAAAATATACTAAAAAATATATAAGATTCAGGAAAAATATGAAATTTCTATATTTAATTCATGTGAGAGGCTAAAAATGTTGCTTTACTAGCAAATATGAGTTTCTTCTTTTTCATATATTGTAACAAATTAAAGGATCTGGATGTCTAAATCAGGTATGAGTGTCCGACACATATCCTATACCCTTACCCATGTCATATCCGGTGGACACGGGTACTTTGGGAGAAATAGAAGAGTCCAGGTAACACAGGGTGCTGTGTGTTGGACTTTTCAAGGAAAGATTTTTGTGCTTGTCCGGAATGCTTGAAAGTTGTATTATGAGGGGGCTTTGACCAAATTCTCCAATTAATTTGGGGGTGCAAAGCTTTATAATTTTGGGGGTGTGAAATACATTAATTTTAGAATATCTTATCATTACTAGTATAATATGAGAGGTTTTTATAATTTTTGGGTGTGTGACAGCTGCCCAATGCCCTCCCAGATCCAGCCTTACCCATATGTGTTGAAGTGTCAATGCTTTATTGGACCATGGTATGAAAACAAATAGGGACATTAATCATCATGCCTCTTAAAGGGAAAATTGTTGGCTGGTGTCATAAAATTCTATAACCATCTCTCTCTCTCTCTATATATATACAATTGACGTGGCCGTGTCCATTTTTTAGTTAGTTAATTATGAGTTGTGCCTTCAAAGCTTGATGCTATTACTATTTAATGCACCCGAGTTTAATCCTAGGGTGCAAAACACACCATTGGTTCGTGCTCGTCTTATGAGGCATTTGATCTCATCTTCCCCTCGACCTCTCTTGAATATATATTACCCTTTTTTCTCTTTCCATCACATGCAAATCCATTAAATGCAATGGAAGGAGTTCAAGTGAATTTATGTATAATAAATGGGTTTTGTTAACAAGTACCCTTAGAGCACGTGTTAAGGATGCATTAAATACACTTAACCACCTCCACAATCATAGAAAAGAGGAAATACTATTAATATTTTTTTGTAGAGATTAAATTACCCTTTTCTTCAATTCCTTCTATTTTCACATTATATACTTTTCAAAATAGAGTTTGTTTTTATTTTTTTTAAACATTTTTTATCATGAAAATAAATGCCTTTATTTTTAAATAACATTTTGTGGATTTTTTTATAAAAATAAAGGCATTTATTTTTATGTTAAAAAAAAAGTAAAAAAAAACTCCATTATAAAAGTATATAATGTTAAAATAGAAGAAATTAAAGAAAAGGGTAATTTAGTTTTTAGCAAAATATATTTGTAGTCTTTGCCCTTTTCTATGATAGAGTGGTCAAGTGTATTTAATGCATCCTTAACAAGTACTCTAAGGGCACTTGTTAACAAAACCCATAATAAATATATAAAATTATATGTTTTGCACGTGTCCTCCACATGTTGTGTCTTACATTTTTTGAAATTTGCGTGTCAGTGTCGTGTCACGCGTTTGTATGCTTTTTAGAGCTATAGCACGAGAGGGGTGTACAATTGACATGGCTGTGTCCATTTTTCGGCTACTCAATTAAGAGTTGTGCCTTCAAAGCTTGATGTTGTTACTAATGCGCTTGAGTTTAAGCCAATGGTGCAAAACACACCATTGGTTCAAGCTTGTCTTACGAGGCATCTAAGCTCATCTTTTCTTCTTTACCTCTCTAATATTCATTAACCTTTTTTTCCCCCTTTATATTACATGCAACGCAATAGATGGAGTTCGAGTGAATTTATGTATAATAAATATATATTTTGCACGTGTCCCCTACGTTTTGTGTCCTATATTTTTTAAAATTTACATGTCAGCGTGTTAGTGTCGTGTCGCGTGCTAGTGTCCATTAGCAAAATATATTTATAGTCTTTGCCCTTTTCTATGATAGAGTGGTTAAGTGTATTTAATGCATCCTTAACAAGTACTCTAAGGGCACTTGTTAACAAAACCCATAATAAATATATAAAATTATATGTTTTGTACGTGTTCCCCACATGTTGTGTCTTACATTTTTTGAAATTTGCGTGTCAATGTCGTGTCACGCGTTTGTATGCTTTTTAGAGCTATAGCACGAGAGGGGTGTACAATTGACATGGCTGTGTCCATTTTTCAGCTGCTCAATTAAGAGTTGTGCCTTCGAAGCTTGATGTTGTTACTAATGCGCTTGAGTTTAAGCCAATGGTGCAAAACACACCATTGGTTCAAGCTTGTCTTACGAGGCATCTAAGCTCATCTTTCTTCTTTACCTCTCTAATATTCATTAACCTTTTTTTCCCCCTTTATATTACATGCAACGCAATAGACGGAGTTTAAGTGAATTCATGTATAATAAATATATATTTTGCACGTGTCCCCCATGTGTTGTGTCCTATATTTTTTAAAATTTACATGTTGGCATGTCAGTGTCGTGTCACATGTCTGTGTCCATGCTTTTCAGAGCTGTAACATGAGGGTATACAACTAACGTGGTGTCCATATTTTAGCTACTTAATTAAGAGTTGTGGCTTCGAAGCTTGATAATATTACTCTTTAATGTGCTTGAGTTAAATCCTGTGGTGCAAAACACACCATTGGTTTGAGATTGTCGTACGAGGCGTTTGAGTTCATCCTGTCTTGTTTACCTTTAATATCCATCGACCTTTTTTTCTCTCTCCATCACATGTAAATCCCTTAGAAAATTATCATTATTCTTCTATTCATATGTATTTCATACATTCCACATAGGGCATTGAGCAAAATTTCATATGATTTAGTACCAAGTAAGTTTGTTTTTATTTTATTTTATTAGCTTGGAAATTGGGTTGACCCATTGACGTGATAGATGACTTTAGGAAATCCCTGCCTTTATTGATATGATATAAAATCTCTATCCCAACCCTACCCTGTTATGTAAGGGGAAGAGAAAGGTTTGTCAAAACTTGCTGGAAATGCCATGGATGGAGTTCAGGTGAATCAAGAAGCAATCGAAACAGTTAAAGCCTCTGAAGGCGAATCGAAAGCAAGAACCTTCAAAGCCGATTTGTTGGATCAATCTCTGTAGCAGCAACTCCGATTCTGATGACTTTTTGTCATCCTCCAAAGATGATGATGATACGGTTCTTGGAATCAACGGCAAAAGGACTAGGGGTTCAAGCGTTACTCATAGAGGTTTGTCGAAGAAGAGAATGGAGGATTTAAGTGTGGTTTTGCCGGCTGGGTTTCTTGATTCTCTATTGCCCAAGAATCCACTATTGCCGCTGTCGCTGCATTCGGCTGCCCTGAAGCCTCAGTCGGCATTGGTAGTAAACATGAGTGAAAATGTGAACATGAATGTGTTTGCAAATGGTGAGAATTGTAAGCAATTTTGGAAGGCTAGTGATTACGTGTGCAAATCTCGTGGTGATTGGGATACATCGTTAGGTATGTGTGCGAGTTTGAAGTAATCTTTTAGTTGTGTGCTACTCAGAAGTGAATGTTGTTTTATTTGGAATTGTTACATTTTGTTGAGCTTTGAAGTTTGGTTGCCCTCTATGGGAATTACTTTTCTCAATAAGGGTGAACAATGGTGTCCTTGAAGTTCAAGGTTAATTATTTTGTGTGCATTAGATTCCTTAGAAATTATCTTTATTCTTCCATTCATATGTATTTCATACATTCCAAATAGGGCATTGGGCAAAATTTCATATGATCTAGTACCAAGTTTGATTTTTTATTTTATTTTATTTTATTCTAGCTTGGAAATCCCATTGTTGTGGTAGATGACTTCAGGAAATCCCTGCCTTTATTGATATGATATAAAATCTCTATCCCAACCTACCCTCTTACGTAAGGGGGGGAGAGAGGTTTTTCAAAACCTGCTGGAAATGCCCTGGATGGAGTTCAAGTGAATCAAGAAGCAACCGAACAACAGTTCAAGCCTCCGAAGGTGAATCGAAAGCAAGAACCTTCAAAGCCGATTTGCTGGATCAATCTCTGTAGCAGCAACTCCGATTCTGATGACTCTTTGTCATCCTTTGAAGATGATGACAGGGTTCTTGGAATCAACGACAAAAGGACTAGGGGTTCAAGTGGTACTGATGGAGGTTTGTCGAAGAAGAATAGAATGGAGGATTAAGTGTGGCTTTGCCAACTGGGTTTCTCGATTCTCTATTGCCCAAGAATCCACTGTTGCTGCTGTCGTCATCGCTGCATTCGGCTGCTCTGAAGCCTCAGTCGGCATTGGTAGTAAAGATGAGCGAAAACGTGAACAAGAATGTGGTTGTGAATGGTGAGAATTGTAAGCAATTTTGGAAGGCTAGTGATTATGTGCAAATCTCGTGGTGATTGGGATACATCTTCAGGATGTGTGCGAGTTTGAAGTAATCTTTTAGTTGCTTGCTACTTAGAAGTGAACATTGTTTTATTTGGAATTTTTACATTTTGTTGAGCTTCGAAGTTTGGTTTCCCCCCTATGGGAATTACTTTTCTCACTTAATAAGGGTGAACAATAGTGTCCTTGATGTTCAAGGTTAATTATTTTGCTTGCATTAGATTAGTTGTGGTTTTTAAGAAGTTAGTGTATAATTAATTTTGGTAAGTTAGCAAGATTTTATTGATCAAGGAACAAATATCATGGAGGGAAATCTTCCAGTACAAAGAGAATAACTTCAGTAAAAAAGAATACAATGTGTAATTAATACTATATCTTTGCTAAATGTAGAACTCATATTTGGAATTTTGGATGCCTAGCAAGATAGTATGTCCAGAACATATTCTATTGATCCTTTCTGTTTTTATTGGGCGTGGCCACTATAAGTTTTAGAAATTGTCAAGGATAGGGTTATGCTTAGCTCTTTGCATATAGTTTTGTGGGGGGCTGACTGCCATGGTGAGCTGATTGTTCCTTATCTTTTTGGGTCTGATTGTTCCTTGGCTATTTGCGTATGATGTTCCTTGACTATAGCACTTGTGTGTTGACATCGTTGATGACTCATGCTTTAAGTATCATCTTTGTTGATGTGGGTATAAATTAGAATTGGCAACTATTAGGCTTCGATTGGATAACTTTCATGGAGATTTGAAATTCACAACCCAAATCCATGTGATTTGTTTGGATAGTCTATATGTAGCAAAGATTTTCAAATCCTTGTAAATGACTTGTGGATTAAGTGCCTAGAAGCTAGGAATTTAAAATAACGTCCAGATAGGCACTGTTTCAAATTCACCCCAGATTAATCACCATCTTTGATGCTCAATCCATGACATATTAACCATTTGTCTCGATTTCTTAGCTTCTCTTTCAACCACAAGTGATTTATCTGTCAATATCTTCTTAGTTTCTCTCTAACTCCCCTAGTTTCTTTACAACCCTAAATTTGGCTGTAACGTTGCTGTTTACACACACACACAAACACACACACACACACATATATATATATGGATATGAATGTATTGTCCATGACTAAGAAGCGTGAACACAAACACAGACACATGACACATGACACAGTGAGTTTGAAAAAAATTAGAACACACATGGTGGGGATACCACAATTTTTTTTTTGGTGATAGAAATGAGGCTAGAGAGAGTATTTTAGATTTTGTGTTGGCTTCTGATCTGGTGGTGGCCAATACTATGTATAAGAAGAGAGAGGAGCATTTGATAACCTTTAAGAGTGGGTCAATTAAGAGCCAAATAGATTACATTTTAGTGAGGAAAATGGATCATCTAAAATGTAGTGATTATAAGGTGATTCCTGGAGAGAGCCTGATGTCTCAACATAGGATTTTGATACTAGATTTATGCTTTAAAGGGAAATACTAAGTTAGGAAGGATGGTAGGCTTTGTAGGACGAGATGGTGAGACCTAAAAGGGGATAAACTAGAAATATTTAAGAATAGAATGGATAAGGAAGGTACTTGGGACTTGGAAGATGATGTTAACGCTATGTGGAACTCGATAGCCAATTGTATAAGGAGAATCTCGAGGGAAGTTCTTGGAGAGTTGAAAGGAAAGGGACCCAACTTTAGGGAAACTTGGTGGTGGAGGGAAGAGGTTCAAGCGGTAGTTAAGGCGAAAAAAGAGTGCTTTAAAAAGTGGCAGAAGGATAGAACTGAGGAAAACCTGAAGTACTCTATAGATTGGCTAATAAGGAGGTCAAGAAAGTAGTGAGAGAGGCAAGTTGAAAGCTTATGATGACCTATACACTAGACTTGATAGTAAGGAGGGAGAGGAGGTTATACAAATTTGCTAAGACAAGGGAGATGAAAACAAGAGATTTTAATCAAGTTAGGTGCATCAAGAGTGAGGATTTTAAGGTATTAGTGAACGATGAGGAGATTAAGGAGAGGTGGAAGAACGATTTTGAGAAACTATTAAATGAGGGGAGGAAATAGCATGTAATAAGGAAAACAAAGACTAGGTTCTATCGCAAGATTGGGAACTTTGAAGTAGAGATTGCACTTAAGAAGATGAAATTGAATAAGGCTTTAGGATCCGATGATATCTCTATTGAAGTTTGGAAGTGTTTGGGTAAGAAGGGGGTTGCTTGGTTGACTAGGTTGTTTAGCAAGATTTTGTTGACTAGGAAAATGCCAGATGAGTGGAGGAAGAGTATTTTAGTGCCAATCTATAAGAATAAAGGAGATGTCCAGACTTGCAACAACTATAGAGGAATCAAGCTAATGTCATATAATGAAAGTGTGGGAGATGGTAATAGAACGTCGATTGCGAGATATAACATTGGTGTCAGAGAATCAATATGGGTTTATGACTGGTAGGTCAATAATGGAAGCGATTTATCTTTTGAGAAGAGTAAAGGATTGTTTGGGATGATCTAAATAAGTGCACTTTTTGTCTTTTTATGAAAAGATGTGCAAAAAAGTAGAGAGGTGATGTGATGGAAAAAAGATAAAAAGATAAAAAGATGGATTATTTAGAGGATGCCAAACCACCCTAAGAAAAAAGTATAGAGAAAAGAAAAGAGACATTCATATGGTGTTTATCGATCTTGAGAAAGCATATGATAGAGTGCCTTGGGATATAGTCTGGTGGATGTTAAAGAAGAAAGGGGTGACAAAATGTTACATTGATGTGATTAGGGACATGTATGAAGGGATGGTGACCACTATTAGATCGCTTGCTGGAGAGACAAATGAATTTTCAATTACTGTAAGGTTACACTAAGGTCCTTATCTTTTTGCTTTAGTTATAGATGAGTAGACGAGAAATATTCAGGATGATATGTCATGGTTATGCTTTTTGCAGGTGATATCGTGTTAGTAGATGAGACTAGAGAAGGAGTTAATACAAAGTTGGAGAAGCACTTGAATCTAAAGGATTTCGAATAAGCAGAACTAAGACAGAATACATGGGAGTGTAAATTGAGTAACAGTAACAATGAAAAGAGGAAAAGTGAAGATTGAGAACCAAGAACTACCTAAGAGTAAATATTTTTGTTATTTAGGGTCAATTATCACAACGACGGAGGAGATTGATGCGGATGTGATCCATAGAATTAAGGCAGGGTGGCTTAAGTGGAGAAGTGTGTTTGAGGTACTGTGCGATAAACGAGTACCCACTAGACTAAAAGGTAAGTTTTATAGAACGGCTATTGGACCATCGATGTTGTATGGGACAGAAGAAACAACATATAGATAAGATGAGTGTTGTTGAAATGAAGATGCTAAGGTGGATGTGTGGCAAGACTAGAAAAGATAGAATTAGACTATATTTGGAAATGGGTAGGAGTAGCATCGATAGACGATAAGTTGAGAGAGAATAGATTGAGATGGTTTTGTCATATTCAACAGAGACCAACAGAAGTAGAAGTGAAGAAATGCGATACAGTGACGGTAGATGGAAGTGTTAGGAGACGGGGTAGACCTAGATTGACGTTGGCTAGCATAATAAATAGAGATATGAATCTACTTAATTTGACTAACGAAATGGCCTTTTATAGAACAACGTGGAGAAGAATGATTCATGTAGCTGACTTCATTTGATGGGACTTAAGGCTTGACTTGGTTTGGTTTGGTTGCGTTGCTATGTATAATAATATAAATTTAGGGCACAAAGATATAAGAGGCATCAGTGTATATGTGGGAGTATTTTTATTTTTATTTACTTTCCTCCCTCTTTGTTTTCATATATTTTACTTTGACCACAAGTTAGTTTTTTAAAATTATAAAAAAGGATACTCACAAAGGTGTCTTGAGTCATGTCCAACCACGGTGCACACATGTTTGTGAAGTGTCCCTATAGTGTTCTACAAAAAAATATTAATTAAAACAATTGACACACTATGTGGCATGTTCAACATGTGGTCAGGCGTGTTGTTGGTAGTTAACTCATCGTTCTTTGCATGTATCCAATTAGGATCAATACGAACTTTCTAATAAGAGTAAGGCTCAAAGTATGCATAGATGGAGGTAAAAAAGGCATGATATGAAGAAGAGAAACAAGTATTAGTAAAGCTAAGCCTTATCAATGTTTTTTAAGAGGGGATAGTGCTGTTTGAGAGGATTAGGTTTCACAAAAGTAGTGAGGAGCAACGGAACTGATTTAGATTGGTGGAGTAGGAGCCTTATTTCAAGAATAGACCAAATGGCAAGACGCGATAGCTAAAGAAGTAGACTGAGAATAGAAAGCATTTTCGATGTCTAGAGTGGTGGTAAACTCCTCGTCAGACAAATCCTAATGGATTGATATGCTTTGAAACATGAGCTGGTGTAGACGCGCCCTCGGGGCTCACTACAGTTCGGACTCAATTTGTGTCACGGTCCTGTATCTAATCTCGTAGAGTGCAATGCAAGACCGATGAATCATCAAAGAGTCCAAATCCGGCAAATCGTTTTTGAAAACAGATTTTTTTGAAAGAAGTGCCAAACATGGACTGCTTTGCCAGATATAGAGTCGCCACCTAAATATTTTATTTTGGGGAAATTTAGGAGACCCTGACTCGTTGCCTAAAGCCACGTGTCCGTCATCACCAAAGTTGCCTCGGCTCGGGAACTTGGGTACGATTGGGGAAGGTCACTTCGTGAGCACCCCCGCTCGCCCGATCAAAGATCGGCCTCTACTAACCATGATATCTAGTTTTGAAAACATTATGCGTTCTTATTCCGGTTATTAGCCTAGATTTACTATGTGATGCGCACAGCATACAAGTATAGACTGGATCGCCTGAATTGGAACAAAACATTTCATGTTTGTTTAGAAAGTGGTTTGCTACTCGCAAGTAGGCTTTAAAAATGCAGATTTTGCCACCCTCGGGTGGGCTTAGAAAAAGATGGTTTTGCCACTATTTAGTGAGCTTAAAACTCACAGTTGATGATTTGTTCTAATCCAAATAACCCAACCTTCACCTACAGGCATTCAGGTAGTTATATCATATAAGCACATAGCCTCATGGTAAGCATGCTATCATGGCAGTCACTCACATGCATGCAAGGATGCTAAAGCATAAACACTTACCGAGTACTCCAAGCCAAAACGAAAGCTATGTTAGAAATCCATGCATGATCCTAACTATGCTGAAATGCCTAATGCAACACATGCAAAATGCAAACTATAGGTTCGGCTATTCTAAAGATGGCATGTGAAATGCTACAGCTAACACGTGTTCAGCTCAGAATTGAAATACAATGCAGTTAGTATGATGCGCCGAGCCTGGTGCATGCAAAACAGATGAATGAATATAAACATGCTATCATACTGTATGCTAATTGAAACATGCCCTAATCTAACCATCATAAGCTGGTAAATAAAAAGGAGAAAGACGTGTAGTTGGAAGACATACAACACACACACACACACACACTTATTACAGTTGTGCCCTCGCTTGGAAGGTCCGAATAAATAATACAGTCCCGAATAAATAATACAGTCCAAATAAGTACAAAACCCTAATTAATTAACAAATTTAACTAGGAAAGCAGTAAACTAGCACGCAAATCTATGGACCGCATCAGCTCTGTTCCAAATGATGAATGATGCATGCTTGAGTTGCCTTATGCGGAAATCCATTGCGATGCCCCGATTAGCTTCTGTTTACAATTAAGCCTGGAATATTGCGCGAAGCCCCAAAAGACTGTCGGTTTCTGATTTGCTGCAACAGAGAGCGAGAAAGGGGCATGGCAAAGTATTTTCACATATGTATGCTTGCCTCGATCCTCGTGCCACCAATCACGCATCTCGATGCATGATGGCCGAGGAGTCGAATTGCACGACTCGATGTGAAATGAATGCACATGAAAACAACAAGGCCTAAACTCCATCATGGGTAATCCGGAGTGTCGGCGACCGGGAATTGAGACACGTTCCGTCACTTAGAGTATGAAACGTCCCTCGTTTCCCGTGCTTGGGCTAACTCCTATCCCAAACACAATGCAAATGAGATGGCATACACAATGCGACTAACCTACAACCTAGCATACGCAATGCTATGAAATGGAAATGGCATACACAATGCATAATGGACTTACACCAACATGAGTGGACCTCAGCCACACTCACATCAGTGGCCATAAGATGAAAATGAGATAACCGAAATGCGTGTACACATGCACGTAAACCGAGGACCGATCCTAAGACACAACATGCAACTCTAACAAGGCATGGCAAAGGATGAGAGATGGCATATGAACATGTAAATTCCAGCACTGAAACATGATGCTAAATGATCCCGAAACATGGAAATATGGCACCCGATGCATGAAGTAAACCTCGAAACTCAAAACTAGGCACATGTATTGACTTATAGCTATGCAAAGGAAGCATTATTTGATCATGAAGTCTAAAGACCCCAAGGCAGTCCCAAAACACGCACATTTCCAGTTTAAGGCATGGCCAAAAGAAGCTAACATGATGGGCTAAAACAACATGCAACAATGGCTAGTAAACATGGTTTATATGGCATGTATATGAAGCACAAGAGAACTCATCAAACCAGCCAAAATCAGTGAATAAAATATGTCAAAATATGCCCAAATAACCTCTGAAATGCAGCCAACACATGCAAAAATGATGAGTTCCTTTAAAGGGCCATACAAGGGGTTGTTAAGCACATATAAGATAGACACTTAGCAAGACCAAACCAACTCTGGAAATGGATTATGACAGCCCTAAAACTCACCAAATAGGCCATGAAATCAGTCTAGGAAATATGCAAAGGAAGGCCTCTTTGAGAGGCCTTGAATGGGATTGCTCTACACATGCATCATAGACATAAGATATGGAAAAATGGGCTCTTAACAGAGCCTAGGCAGACCTTAAAACCCTCAGAATAAGGCCTGAAACATGACTTCAATGCATGCAAAATAGAGTCCCTTTGGAAGGCCAAACATGCTAGTAAAGAGAATGAGGGGTGAGAGGGTTACCCCTACTTAGAAAATATGAGGAAGAAGAACTCAGAAAATATGAGGAAGAAGGAATATATTGCTGTTATATTCAAAACTTCTTATCTTGTGAAGAGAAAACTACACTCCTTATATAGGAGAGAACAAGAGCTACTATTTGTGCCACTAAGATCCACTATTACCACTAAGAGATCCACTATCACCACTAAGAGCCACTACCTATCTCCTTACATAATATATACATCCATTATAGCCACTATCTAGATTACTATATACATCCATTATAGCCACTATCTAGATCACTAACATAGTGTATATAGACATTATCATAACCCACTAACAGCCACTATATGTCCACTAACAGCCACTAACAATAATAATCAGATTTCCAGCACTCCCCCTCAAGCTGGTTTGAAGATATCTTCCATAGGCAGCTTGCTAGTCAGCTTATCAAATTGCTTCTTGTGTAGTCCCTTCGTTAGCACATCAGCTAATTGTTCACCTGTTGGAAGGTAGGTCATACAGATTATGCCAGCATTGATTTTCTCCTTGGTGAAATGTTTATCCACTTCTATATGTTTTGTGCGATCATGTAGAACTGGATTATGAGCTATAGATATAGCTGCTTTGTTGTCACAATAGACCTTCATAGGTGTCGGGTGAGAAAGCTTTAATTCTTCAAGAATTCTTTTAATCCACATTACTTCACAGATTCCATGGGCAACAGCTCTGAACTCTGCTTCTGCACTACTTCTAGCTACCACATTCTGTTTTTTACTCCGCCATGTAACTAGGTTCCCACCTACAAAGGAGCAGTATCCGGATTTGATCTCCTGTCTGTAACACTTCCTGCCCAGTCTGCATCTGTGTATACTTTAACTTGAAGATGTCCATGTTTCTTGAACAGTAAGCCTCTCCCTGGAGTTCCTTTCAAATATCTTAAGATCTTATAAACGGCCTCAAAGTGCTCTGCCCCTGGTGAGTGCATGAACTGACTTACCATGGTGACTGCAAAGGCAATATCAGGCCGCGTATGAGACAAGTAAATCAATTTCCCTACAAGTCGCTGATATTGTTCCCTCTCTTTGACTTCTTCAGCCTTAGCAGCTTGTAACTTCAAGTTAGGCTCGATCGGAGTCTCCACCATCTTACAACCAAGCATACCTGTTTCTCCAAGGAGATCAAGAACATATTTTCTCTGATTAACGAATATACCTTCCTTGGATCTTGCAAATTCCATTCCGAGGAAATACTTGAGGGCTCCCAGATCCTTAATGTGAAATTCTTTTGCGAGTTTCTCTTTGAGGGCTGCTAACTCTGCTTCATCATTACCAGTTAAAATGATGTCATCAACATAAACAATCAAAATTGCAATTTTACTGTCTTTTGAATGTTTATAAAATATTGTGTGATCTGCTTGACTCTGCGAGAAGCCACAACTGATAACTGCCTTCCCAAAGCGTTCAAACCACGCTCTTGGTGATTGTTTGAGTCCGTATAATGACTTGTTCAATCTGCATACTTTGTCGCTACCAAGTCTCTGCTCAAATCCCGGCGGTAGGCTCATGAACACCTCCTCTTCAAGATCACCATTGAGAAATGCATTTTTAATGTCAAGTTGATGTAGAGGCCAATCTGAATTTACTGCAAGAGATAACAGTACTCTGATGGAATTTATTTTAGCAACAGGAGCAAACGTCTCCTGATAGTCGATCCCATAAGTTTAAGTGAAGCCTTTAGCCACAAGTCTCGCCTTGTATCTCTCAACGCTTCCATCTGCGTTACATTTTATCGTAAACACCCATTTACACCCAACTGTTTTCTTGTCTTTGGGTAGATCAACTATCTTCCAAGTACCACTTCTCCTTAAAGCATTCATCTCCTCCATGACTGCTAATTTCCAATTCGGATCATCCAATGCTTCCTGTATATTCCTTGGAACAAACAAGTGTGAAATCCTAGATGTGAAAGCTCTATGGTTTTTAGACAGTCTTTGATAGGAGAGGTAATTTGCAATAGGATGTTTAATGCAATTTCGGACACCTTTCCTAATTGCTATAGAACATCAAGGTCGGAAATAGAAGGAATAGGATTACCTAAAATTTCGATGCCAGAACTCGGGTGGACATTCGGGTCATTAGGATGGACATTCGGGTCATTATTCCTCAGATGAAATCGCTTTCTAGTATAAACCTGAAGCTCAGAATTTAGATCATTTGGTAGTACTTCTCCCCCTAAACAAGAATCTTCTTGACTAGGCACCATAGAACTTGGTTCTCCTAAGTGATCATTATCAGACAGATGTGGTTTTTGTGTAGGATAAATGACATTGGGGAGAGGGATAGAAATATCCCAAAAATTGTCTTCTACTACTCCACTTGTCTCCCCCTGAAGAGAAGTGTTGGGGAAATAAGATTTTGTTTCCACAAATGACACATCCATACTCACATGAAATTTCTTGGTTTGAGGATCGAAACACTTATACCCCTTTTTGTTTGAGGAATAACCCAAAAAAACACATTTTATAGCACGGGGGTCAAGTTTTGAACGAAATTGACTGGGAACATGAACATAGGCAGTACATCCAAAAACTTTGGCGGGTAAATCAGAAAACAACCTCGTGTCAGGAAAAAAAGTTTTGAGACAATCAAAAGGTGTTTTGTATGTTAACACCTTTGTAGGCATCCTGTTTATCAAATAAGAGGCTGTTAAAATTGCTTCACCCCATAAATATTTAGGAATATGCATGTAAAACATTATAGCACGTGCTACTTCAAGTAAATGTTTATTTTTTCGTTCTGCAATGCCATTTTGTTGAGGGGTATCCCGACATGTAGATTGATGAAAAATCCCCCTTTTTGCCAAAAACTCACCCAACTGCTCATTGAAATATTCTGTTCCATTATCAGAATGTAAAATACCAATTTTGGTTTGAAATTGGTTTTCAATAATATTGTAAAAATTTGTGAATAAATTTTTCACGTCCGATTTTTTAGTCATCAAATAAATCCAACATAAGCGGGTATGGTCATCAATAAATGTAACAAACCATCTTTTACCAGAAAGAGTAGTGATTTTAGAAGGGCCCCAAACATCACTATGAATCAAATAAAAAGGTTTGGAAGCTTGGTAAGGTTTTGACAAATAAGTAGAGCGATGAAATTTTGCAAAAATGCAACTTTCACAATGAAAAGAAGAACAATCAATCCCTTTAAATAATTCTGGAAATAAATGTTTCAGATAAAGAAAACTAGGATGTCCTAGCCTATAGTGCCATAGCATTATTTTTTCTCGAACAGAGATTGAACTAGTACTATTAAAGCTCTGAGCTTTTTTACTACTAACAGGTACTTCATCAAAGTAGTAAAGACCTTCAAGCATCCTAGCACGCCCAATCATCATCCCCGAGTTCTGGTCTTGAAATTCACAATGGGATTCAAAAAATGTAACACGACAATTAGAATCCTTAGATAGTTTACTGACAGACAAAAGGTTACAGGCTAAGTTGGGGACGTGAAGAACAGCATTGAGATTAATTTTCTCAGTTAGTTTAATAAATCCTTTTCCTGCAATAAGTGAAAAACTACCATCGGCTATTCTGATTTTGTCATGACCAGAACAAGGGAAATAGGTACTAAATAAATGGGAAAAACTAGTCATGTGATCGGAAGCACCGGAATCTATGATCCACGGAGAGAAGTTTAGGCAAGAGAAGGCTTTAGGATTTCTACCTGTTTGTGCCAAAAAAACACTAGGAGTACCGGATGAGGAGTTGGATTTTATCAGCTTTAAGAGTTGATCAATCTGCTCTTTGTTGAAGGGACCTGAATCGGCTTCATTAGCAGTAGGAAAGCCACGATTCTTCTCTCCTTGTTTGCTGCTTTTCCAGTTGACAGGTTTGCCATGGATCTTCCAACACGTTTCGCGTGTATGGCGAGGCTTGTTGCAAAAATCACACAGACCCGTGGCTTATCATCAAACCTGCGCTGGTAATTTGCAGCCTTGTTGGCCGCAGCATCACTAATTAAAGCAGAAATTTCAATTGACTCACCAGTACCTTTTTTCTTAAGCATGACGCTCCTTCGGCTCTCTTCCCTTCTGACTTCGGCAAATACTTCGCCAATGGATGGGAGAGGAGGTCTGCCAATAATTCTTCCTCGCACTTCATCGAACTCAATGTTGGACGTGACTTCCGACATGGCTATGACGGTTTTAGGGCTACTGTGTTTTTGTTGCTCTGATACCAACTTAGAAAATATGAGGAAGAAGAACTCAGAAAATATGAGGAAGAAGGAATATATTGCTGTTATATTCAAAACTTCTTATCTTGTGAAGAGAAAACTACACTCCTTATATAGGAGAGAACAAGAGCTACTATTTGTGCCACTAAGATCCACTATCACCACTAAGAGCCACTACCTATCTCCTTACATAATATATACATCCATTATAGCCACTATCTAGATTACTATATACATCCATTATAGCCACTATTTAGATCACTAACATAGTGTATATAGACATTATCATAACCCACTAACAGCCACTATATGTCCACTAACAGCCACTAATAATAATAATCAAATTTCCAGCACCCCTCTATGATTTCAAAGCTCAAAACCTCATCAAAGCCACTGAAAATCCACTGGATTTCAGTGGCTAAGAGGCCAAAACAAGGCCAATGCAAATGTTCAAATGTATGGCTCAAAGCATGTAGAAATGAAGCATGCAAGGAAGGAGATGACTCCAAACAGAAAAGTGACCTCAAACAAACTTAAAGAGGAGGTCAAAACAAGACTTTTTCCAGTTTATAGCAAATCTCGAAAATGTTCACAAGTAAGGCTAAAATATGATGCAAAAATAGCCCTAAAAGAGAGATTGAACAAACAAGGAAATAGATGACTTCAAACAGCAAAGTGTCCTTAATCAAAGTTGAAGAGGGGGTCAAAATAAGACACTTTACAGTTTGGGTCGAAGCCCAGAAATGCAAGCAAGAAGGGCTAAGGTATAGAGCAAGATAAAGCTTAGCACAGCAATGCAGCAGCTTTTGGTCCAAGAAAATGAGCTCTCAACCTCTGCAAATGACCTCCAAGGTGCTGGAATGGATGATGGAGGTGGTAGGCTATGAGGTGTAGGGTAAAATGGCCAAGAATATGGGTGTTTGGAGGCTTGAAGTATAGATATAGAGGGTTGTATGTATATGCACCAGCCAAAATCTTCTAACCCTTGCAAATGGTGGTGAAGGGTTGATTATATAGGGGGAGAAGGCTATGGCTTCTTGGAGAAGCCAAAAGGGGGGCTCAAAGCTTCTAAAGGAAGCTTGACCAAAGGGGTCAAGCTTCTTGGGGAAGCTAGACCAAAAGGGTCAAGCTTCCGCAAGAAGCTTGACCAAAGGGGCCAATTCCACCTTGAAACCAAGCAAAGGGGTGAAAACCACCTTAAAAGGACCAAAACAAGGACAAACCTCTCGGACAGTGGGTCAAGTGGAAAACAGCAGGCACAGCTGGAATACACTCACGGAGACAAAAATGGCCGACCAGTTCAAAAGGGCCAAGGTGGTCGGCCGACCAGGCAAGGTGGTAGGCCGACCAGGGGTCAAAAGGTTCAAGCCCTAAAGCTGGTCGTCCATGTAGCCCTTGAAGTTAGCTTTCCAATGCTGCAAACCTTGCATTAAAATTCCTCCTGTGGAAAAAGTTATGCCAGTTTTGGTGAAGCCACGCAGATTTGGTCCAACCGGATTGATCCCCTACTTCAACCAACCATATCTCCCCCGCCCGGACTTGTCCTTAGGAGATTCTTGAGTGTAAAATGAAGCCCCGGAAGTAAGCTTTCCAAAGGTGGTGGCCTCATATCTTAATTCCTCCTGTGCAAAGAGTTATGCCTGTTTCGGTGAAGCCGCGCAGATGTTTTCCTCCTTCCTGGATTCATGTTGAACCACTTTTGACCAAAAAAAAAGCTTTTTTTTATAGAAAAATTGCTGGTCTCCCACCCTCTTACAAGCTTTCTAACAATGAAAATAAGGTTCCTGCCAAAAATGGACCAAGACGGATGCAAAACGAAGGTTAGGGGGCCAAAACACGCAGTTCGGGGCCCCGAAAACAGGCTGTTAGGCACCGGAAGTGGCGTTCGACCACGAAGGTGGTCTCCCGGGCCACAGTGTCTCTCAAAAGAGAGGAGACAAGGTGTGTGCCAAAAACCGGAGCAAACAGAGGTAGTTAAGCGGTCCCGAACCGAGGCGCACGGCCGACGGCTCCGAAAACCGGGAACTGGGCTCCAAACGGGAAAAATGGCCTACGACCACGAAACGTAGCCTACGGCCACTGAGAGATGGTCTACGAGACCTCTCCCTCCCTTCGGGAAGCGAAAACAGAGAAAACAGGGCCTGGTTCGCAAACCGAGGCAAAGCACAAAAGAGTCCGGAAGTCTGGAGGCAAGGCTCGCAGCCGAAACTCCGCAACCTCAGAACGAGCACAATATGCAACATCACCAAGTGCTCAATCGGTGACGTCTGAGTCTTGAGGTCAGTCAAAAATGGGGTGTCTACAGCTGGCATATTAAGGGAATTTATTAGGGTAAATTACGGGTCAGTTTTATATGATGGACCTAAATACCTATAGGTCCTGTATACTTTTTTAATGCACCAATAAGTCCTAAAATACTTATTTTGCCCTAACACTTTTTTGGGGATATTGATAGGTGAAAAAAGGAACAGTACTTATAGGTAAATATGTTTGGCCAGTAGGACTGGTCCATAAGTCCCCCAATTTATTATGGGTCATGTGAACCTCCTCCGATAAATAGAAGGTAGTATCCCTTGTATCATAGGAACTTTTTGACACGACCATAGAGGTCGTTCTTGAGATCAATATTGCATCCTTGTTACTGCGGTGCTCTACTACAACCACCCCACTCGCTCCCCTTCTCTCCCTCTATGTTGGGATACTCTCTCTCTCACTCGGACATCTCCTTTGTCCTCATCATCCGTGATGTATACTTCCACTCCCTTGTGACCCTTTGAATCCCATCTTGTTTTGCCTTGGTATTTTTTGTTCTTCGGATGTATAAAGAAGATGGTGTAACAGCACACCTCTTTCGCCTATTTTGTTGCTTAGTTAGTTATAGCTAGCAACGTAGGCATTGAATGAGATTGAAGAGATCATTCAACAATAGTTTCTATGGGCTTACCAGGGGCAATAATGAAGCCTCTGTCTTTTTGCTTTAGTTTGTTGACAAAATGAGCATGCATGGGAAGAGCTCTTTTATTTGTTTATTTTTTTGGCTTTGGATGGAATTCCAAAGCATTGATGCGGACTTCATTGATAGTTAGCTCCTTGGTATAATATGTTCAGAATTTCTTTATGTTAGTGATTCTGTTATTATGGTTTAGGCTACTCCCATTTGGCTCGCCTCTCCTATGGGAATCACTTTAAATGAACTTTGAAGTAACTTGTTTATACTTCTCTGACCAATTGACAATTTGCATACAGTTAAGTACTTGTTGCATGTGACGGGGGCATATGAAATCAACATTAGTTATATGCCAGTTGAATTTTTTTCTTCTACAGGTGGCATGGATCACGTCAGGGTTCATCCCAAATTCCTACATTCTAATGCAACCAGTCATAAATGGGTCCTTGGTGGTAAACTTTCTGTACCTATCTACAAAATCTTGAGTTTTTATGTGCATCTTCGTGTACTCTATGTGAGACATTAAGTACCTTAATCTTGGGTTTAGTAAGACCCTAATGCTCTAATCTACTTGTTTTTTGTGCACTGCAGCCTTTGCGGAGCTCTTGGACAATTCATTGGATGAAGTATTCTCTAATTTATTCTTTCTTAGTTGGGCAATATTTATTTTTCTTTGGAAATGTACTAAAGTTTATGTTCTGATATCAGGTTTGTAATGGAGCTACATTTGTGAACATAGACATGCTCAAAAGTAAGAAAGATGGCAGCAGAATGTTGCTAATTGAAGGTATTTAGTTTCATTTGTTGCCTCTCATATGAATTTTTTCGCATACATGATGGTCAATGTGAAGGGTGGGCCTGGCGTAACGGTAAAGCTACCCCTTGGTGACCTGGTGGTCATGGGTTCAAGTCGCGAAAATAGCCTCTCCGCTTGAGGGGTAAGGCTGCGTACATCAACCCTTTCCCAAACCCCGTTTAAGTGGGCCCTTTTTTTACATGATGGTCAATGTATTGATGTAGGATGGGTGTGGAGTACACTCTCTTGTACATGATGATCAATAATGTGATATAGGATGAATGCAGGGTACACTCTCCTACTACTGGTAAGCTAGGTCAGTGTGGTGGAGGGTTAAAAAATGGAATTTTTTTAGTTTTTGTATTAGGTCCACAAAAGTGCAATGGTTTGGCATTGATAACCGAGGATTTTTGGGACTGTTCTCAAGTTGCTTTGGGTGCTTGGTACAGTACCCATGAACAATACTCATGGCTGAATTTTGAATCTTTTGTATTGTAGAACTGACAAAGGAATTAATTGTGCTTGTCTGAAGGGTTTCTTAAAGATGAAACAAAGTTCAATATAGATCTTAATTACTTGTTTCTAGAAAAAATAAAGGAGAGGATGGTCTAGGCATTGCACCTGGAGTCCATTGGCATCATTCCAAAAGTTAGAATTGCATAACAATATTTGCCAAAGAGCTTCAAAAGATTTATAATATTCTTTGAAATTGACCTCTATTCAATTAGAAGCATTTCAAGAGAAGTCCCAAATACTCTGAACTTAAATTGTCTTTTGGAGAAAGGCCTAGTGGCGTAACATGGACAGTATGAGCATAGGTAATCACTGTAGCCACATCC
Source organism: Camellia japonica (assembly GCA_030407325.1). Classification (NCBI taxonomy): domain Eukaryota; kingdom Viridiplantae; phylum Streptophyta; class Magnoliopsida; order Ericales; family Theaceae; genus Camellia; species Camellia japonica. The sequence continues at coordinate 82,747,804 of JAPPVO010000059.1, read as the reverse complement.
CATAAATTTTGAAATTACCATAATACCAAATTTATAAAACGGAAAAAAATTTAGAAAGTCAATCAAATTCCTGCCAAGCCTAAGTAATCCGAAAGTCAGACTTTACTAAGTCTAAAAACTTGATTATAGTTTCCAATTGGCCTTGCCTTGTAATAATGTCAATTTCCATTTTTTTTGCTTCCTTGAATCTACTTTTATTGCTCTTCTTTTGGATTGTGTTGTACATGCTTCAAATTCTGTGTGTCGGTCTTCTAGTTTTTGGTTTCAGGTTATTACGATGCAGCCTACTATATCTTGATATCCATTTCATGGGTACAATCGTACAAGTTTGACTATTGCCTAGTAGAGAATTGTGTGATTATTTCATGAAGTTGTGGTCCTTTTTAAGATTCAAACATTAGAAGCTTGTAGGAATATTATTAATAACTTTCCAACTCTTTAAATGATCCTTCTTTTCCTACTTAATTTTTCATCTTTGGGAAGCATATTTTGTGACTTCGTCTATGGCTATTGGCTTCATAATATGTACCTTTTAAGATGCTTTGTTTATTTTCATCTCTCTTTCTCTTTGAATGTCTCTGTGTGTGTGACCTGTGGGTAATACTGAGGTGCCTGTAAGTTTTCTGAATGACTTCTGTATATTCAATTGAGTAATCTTTACAAAGCATACATCTGTTTATATATCCCTAAAACTAAGACTAAAAAAGGAAAACTGAATTATCTACACAATCAAAGGAATATCTATGGAATCAACACAAATATACAATCAATACATGCCTAATTTTATGTGTATTTTTGTAACTCTTTTATTGCCTGCCCCTGCATTTTTTGTCTTCTATATCTTTTTGCAGATAATGGTGGTGGCATGGATCCAGATAAGATGCGGCAATGCATGTCCCTTGGGTATTCTGTAAAAAGCAAAATAGCAGATACTATTGGACAATGTAAGAAACCAATCTTATATGGAACATATATTTGATAAAAATGGTTAGTTTTTTTTCCTCGTTCCCTTTATTTAAATATTATTCATCTGTGCTCTTTTGATTAGATGGAAACGGTTTTAAGACAAGTACCATGAGGCTTGGAGCTGATGTTATTGTCTTCTCCCGCTGTTGTGGACAAGATGGCAGGAGGTTGGCTTTTAGTTTGTTTTGATTTGCTAATTTTTTTTGTTAATTGCTTTTGCAAATTGGATTGTAAAATGTTATCTTGCTCTGGGTTTTAATGCCTGCTCCTGTTTCTTCTTTGCTTTGGTGCAATTTGAGATGACATTGTGCTATTGTATCCTGTGAAGGATTTTCTGTAGTTATAAAATAGGCTAAAATTGCTAATAAAACAAAATGTCACATCAAATCTATAATCATTTCACTTTTTCTCTCACAAACATCACATCATCGAACTATAAAAAAATCCAATCATCTTCCCAAACACAAATTTTAGCGTACTAAAATAGCCAAAAACTAAAATAAACTACCAAAATAGCAACTTCCCAAACACTCACATAATGTTTAAGAGGTTCAATAGCTGACTGTCCGGTCAACATGAATGATCATAGACACTCACCTTGTGTAAGCACTTCTGTTATTTTCCTGAAAGCATTTGTAATTTGGTCATTCTAATGAGGGCCTTCAATAAGAAGCAAATAAAGACAATATTTATAATCCCAATACACTTTTTATACATTCTTTAACACTTTAACAAATTTCAACCCAATTTTCTCATGTATCTCTATACACTTTTTACATTTAGTATTTTCTTCGTAATTTTCTTATTAATAGCAGTTTTCACGTGAAATGCTGTACCTGTATGTTGTTGTTTATCTGGCTCACTCTTAATTGTCTGCTATTTATGGTTTTGATTTTTAAGAAAAATGATTTCCAACTAACTACATAAGTTACTTTTCCGATTCTCAGTTTTTGTTGCTCATTGGGATTCTTATTGGTACTCTGTTTATTTTATAATGTACTTATTTTTATTGTCTGTCAATTGATCATTTTGATGTTCCCTTTTAGGCCCACACAGTCCATTGGAATGTTGTCATACACATTTTTGAGGAGCACAGGGAAGGAAGATATTGTAGTTCCCATGGTAATGATGTTAATTTTATTACTTGCTTGAACATAAAACAAGTTACATCACATCACATATATATATATATATTTTGCATATAGTTACATCCTGATGGAATGCTACTTGTTTTATGATGTACATCTAAGTACAAATCTTTTGGTGTGATATCTTTTTGCAATTGCATTGCTTTTTGAGAAGTATTGGTAAACACACTTGCATTTCCTTTGTAAAACGGTAAATATTCTTATTTCTTATTTTTCCTTATCTCTACATTTGTTTGACAATATTCAACTACTTTAAAACTTTTATCATTTTCAAGCACTAGAATTTGATCACCACATAAAAAAAAAATATAAATTAATCAATTAATTAAATTAACTTAAATGATACTTGTTGATTAATTTGTATTTTGATTCGTGCAATAATTTTGACCAACTTGTTCAGCAACCTCCCTCCATCCTAGTTTGGATTAGCTCAGGAAAAACTTCTTGGTAATTGGGCCTTAACAGTTGATTTTCTAGTTATTATCCTGGGTTTGGAAGTAGTTAAATATCATACCTCTTAAGGAAGAAAATTAGTCAGTCATGAATGTCTAGATTCTATTGGATCAAGAGGGAGATTATGGAAGTTGGTGTTGTGAAGTCAAGTCTCACATCCCCCGAGTACTGAAGTAGTGTTAAGCTATGAAGCACAGGTGCAGGTACGGATATTGGTACAAGTATGTTACGGGTACCTCGATACGGTACGGATGGAGTATGTCAATTAATTTTTTATTTTTTTATATCCTACTAAAAGGAATAGTTACAAAAACCAAAAGGGAAATTATGATTCAACAATATCAATACAAAAACAAAGTCCATAAGTTATTGTAATGCCATTAAATTGAAGAAATTACAAAACAAAGTTTCATTCCAAAAGCAAGCCAAGCAAAATTTGGAAACTTGAAAATTCAATTCACTTGTGTCAACTTTATTATTGAAAAATACATCTTTCATCTTTGGTACATCAAGTAAACGATTTGCAATTTCAAGTAAATCAGGACTCTCTAATAAATTAAACATATTTCCACCAATGTCCCACAACTTGGTGTGCTCCCGATGTACCTATCCCGACCCGTAGCCACGAAGTACTCACAAAGTACCTAACTGCCAAAGAATGTATAGAATGTATAAAATGTACCCGGTATGCATGCAACCATATCGGTACATGTACCAGTACCTAGTAATTACCCAGTACAAGTACGACAACATTTTGGAGTACCGTGCTTCAAAGCATATAAGCCTAAGGGCATCCTCACCTTAGGAGCTAGCTTTTGGGGTTGAGTTCTATCCAAGACCATGTAACATGGTATCAGAGCTGGAGTACTTAGGGATGGGTAGGGTGCGTGTCCTTGGCTTGCACACTGTAGATTCTGTTGAGTGAGCATGTTGGGCGTAAAGGAGGATGTGAAGCGAAGTCCCACATCGCTCGCGTACTAAAGTAATGTTAAACATACAAGCGTGAGGGCACCCTCACCTTAAGGGCTAGCTTTTAGGATTGAGTTCTATCCAAGACCGTATTATAGGGGTGAGCTCTGACTTTGGGGGAATATTGTCTGGTTTTTCTAATAGCTTGGGAATGGTAATTTGGAACACTGACTAGTGAATTTATTAGTTAAGGAATAGTAGGTTGTTGACTACTAAGTCATATAAAAGTTTAAGATCCTTCATAAGGAGTTAAAACGCATACAAATTTTTTTTATTTTTTTTATAATTATTGGGTAGGTTGTGAGGTTCAAACTCATGATCTCTTGCCTACTTTGATACCATGTTAGATTGTTGACCACCTACTCATTTAACAGTTCAAGTTGTTAGAGAGAGTGGCAACTTTATTATTTATATCCCCAGGAAGGAATGATATATGTCTCACCTTAGAATTCTTTGTTTTGCCTTCTTGTAACATTTTCCTGTCTTATTTTCGTTTGTACTAAAAAGCTTTTCGGGTCTAGTTGTCTTTTCCCCATCTACTCAAGACTTGTAAAGAAAAGCTGTATTTTTAATTTTTAATTTTGTGTCCTGTACATTCATTTATGGTTACTAATGTCTTTGTACTTTTATGTGTTTGAACTATTCTAAACTGCAAGGTTGCTTGAAGATTTTTTCTTCTGGACTCTTTGTTATCCAAAATCATTTCTGATGTGTGGTCCTTAGCTGGTTCTGGCATCTGATTAAATGTGGGGATTTGCTGATGAACAAATTTTTTTTTATTTAATTTATTAATTCCATCACATGCAAGTGCCGGAACCTTGTTTCAAATTCTTCATACCAGAAGATTATCTGGTGATTGGCTATTTTTGCATCACATCACCATTTTATCGGGGTAGAAATGAGTTGTATAGTTAACCTATTCTCTCTCTGTTCCTTTTGATTTATGGGCCTACCCAAATTTTCCGTTTCTTACACCATTAATTTTGTGTCTTGCCAAATTTTCCGTTTGTTGCACTATTAATCTTATGTCTCGAGTGTAATCACAATTAGAGTTGCTTGGCCCATAATAGCCATGTCAAGCAACTGCAGTTTGCTCATGTCCTCTTGTCTGCGACCTTTTTTGGGTTCCTGCTCTTTTGATTTCAGAATGTAGTTCATGATTTTTCTTGTATGCATTTATGTTTTATTATATGTTCTTTTGATCATGGTGGTTCTGTTAATGACATGGAAAGCTTGACTACCAAGGAGGGGGACGGGAGTGGAACAAGATAATGCGATCCTCTACCAGAGATTGGAATATAAATGTAGAGACAATAGTGCAGTGGTCTCCGTTTTCAAATGAAGCAGAGCTTCTGCGACAGGTGATTCGTCTTTCTTCAGTGTCATTTGTAGAAGTTTGTGGTTTGGGTATAATTGTAAATGCAAGGAAGACCAAGCAGTTCATGTTATTAACACCTTCATTATCTAACAAGCATGCTGCTTTTAGATTAGCTATGTCTTGTATGCTGGTTTTAGATTATCAGCTTCTTATACTAGAAACCCTTGGACATTTGGCACAATGTCATTTTTCTACTACTCCTTAATATGATATGGCATAATATAATACTCTCTGTACTTAGATTCTATTTTGTGAAGCTGAATCCCTTCCCTTTTTTCTCTGATAAAATTTTAGTTTTGGGGATTATTTAGCTAAGGTTTTAAATATCTAAACAATATTGTACTTCTTTAACTTTTGAAATCACTTCAATTGAATGCTTGGATTTTTTTTTAATTAATTTGATATTTTTAGTGAATTTGGTGGGAGTAAAGTATTATCTTTATTATAAAACATCTTTCCTTCTTTTTTATTTATTTTTTAAAAATGGAATTGTGTTACTTTTTTGCCACTCCAAATTTGAACTATGTATCCATTGTGTTTGAATTTAGAGACGGACATTATTTGAAATTGTTGCAAATGAAAAAGAGGCAATGACCATGGGCTAACTGAAGTCACTTCACTTGGGAAGGTCATCTCAAGGAGTTTGAATTTTTTCATGCAAGCAAGTGCTTAAAATCACAATAAGAAGATTGTGCAAGATTAACTTCCAGTTCTTAGAATCAATTTAAACATGTGTCTTAACTTTACTGTCTATGTTTCACTTTCTCCGTCTTTGCACTCATCTTTCATGGGATGCAATGTGTCTTAAGTGGATTTATTTATTATAAAAGTATTCTGATCCAGTTCGTGGCTTTACATTGGTTGGTATTTTCTTTCTAACCCTTGCACATGGTTTATATCTGGCTTTATGATTGTCTGATTATCCATTTGTCATGGTGATCATTTAATAGCCAAGCCTATTGTGATTAAGTTTTCTCTGTTCATCGACAGTTCATTCAGATGAAAGATCACGGTACGCGCGTAATCATATACAACCTTTGGGAGGATGACCAAGGACAGTTGGAACTTGATTTTGACGCTGATCCATATGTATGCTGTTGGCGTTATTTTCAATTGTGGATTATTTATTTATTTATTTTTCTCTCTGTAACAATACCATAAGATTCTGAGCTGAATTTTGTTAGAATTTTAACCTTATACTGCAGGACATCCAAATTAGAGGCGTCAACCGAGATGAGAAGAAAATACTGATGGCGAAACAATTTCCCAACTCCAAGCACTTCTTGACGTATCGACATTCATTAAGGGTAATTAATTCATGTATATTGTGGTTTTGCTTCATACAAATGATCAATATTCAGTTACATTTTCTAAATTGATGTTTGGATCTTTTTGAAGTGTATGGATTTTAATAAATTCACCCAAAAAGTATGGATTTTAACCAGCACTTTACATATATTTCTCATATTTGTTAAATGGTTCCCCTCTTGCAGTTATTAACCCTCAGTAATATTCCTATCTCATAATATCTATCTTCTATATATTGTTTCCATTCATAATGTTCATCTTCTTTAATTGAAGTGTTTATTTGGACATGTTGGTAGAAATATGTAACAGAATAGCACAAAGATTGGTGGAAAAGACAGTTGACTGAAGAAGCATTATATGGCCTAAAACTATTTGTGCTTACCTTGATTTTAGAGGCTTATACATGCATTGGTGAAGATTCTACGTCTGGAATTAGTGTAGCTGTATTTCGGAAGCATTACAACAAAAAGGCTAGAACTCTTTTCAATGAATACATCGATTGTTTCATATTGATGACTTAGGGTCTGTTTGTTTGCCGCTATAGCAGTCCGGAGCGGACAAACAATGATGAACGGTAACCATATATCATGTTTGTTTTGTTTATGGTGCTCCGGATTGGTAGTCCGTTCGGATTATGAAAGGCTTTGGACGAGGGGATTGTTAGTCTGGGCGAGGAGATGGTATTAGAAGTTAGTCCGTTCGGCTTAGGGTGTTACCGGAAGTCTGGCTGGTCAACCGGTCAACGGCAATTTTTTTTTTTAACATTAATGTTTAATGTTTTGTATTTTTTGTTAAGTAAAAATTATAATTTTATTTTTTTATTACTTTATATTTATTTTATATAAAAATAATTTAACAATCCCTACACTAACAACTATCATCAAAACAAACACAATTTTACTAATCCCCTCACTAACAATCTCCTCACTATCAATCCCCTCCATTCTACCTCTGAAAACAAATGGGGCCTTAATGTTGATAGTTAATAATTTGAAAAAAATCATTGCTTAAGATGTACTTTAGAAAGGTATTAAGATTAAAGACTAGTTAATATCAGATTCTGTTCTTGCAAAGAAACGCAGGGCACGGGCAAGTTGAGTATATCATAATCTGGCAGGGGAAGTGTGTACTTGACACGGAATGAAGTTCAACGAATAACTGAGGCCAATTGTGTACTTCGTGATGGAATTAATATGGTTTTTCACAAATTCAGATAGATACTTACACTAACTGGCAAAATCATATATTTTTCCATGGCTAGTTCTGATGTAGGCTGTCCTGTGAGTATCATGTAGTAAATGCATCTTCCCTTGACTACTTATGTGGGGCTTGCTAAAAACAATGCCCAATTAGTACACATTAATGTGTGTTTAGGAAGGGAAAGATTGGGTACACACCTAACTTTTGGCATAGTGCACAAAGTGATTGCCTTGAGACTTGAACCCATAACCTTAAGGTTATTTGGCTAAGATTTTACCATTGAACCAATGGTCTCCCCTATATGGAGCTTGCTATTTAGTTTTATGCTACTTAAAGGCCTTCGCTTAAAAAGAAATTCTACAAGCAAGATATTATGATGTTGAAGTTACAGTGATGCAAGGGCAACAGAAGTGTGTCCATGACTCTTGCATGTAATTTCTTCATTAAGGAGTATTTTGGATGTTTTGATCAGGACTGCTAGGTGTCTGCTTTTTACAAGTTATGTAATTTTTATTGGCGCAAGTTAGTTTTGTTTTTTTTGGGTGAATAAAGTTAGTTTTGTTATTTTGGTGTTTCAGTATGTTTTATTGGCTTGGTTAGAGTTCCCATATTCTAAGAGCTTTACTTAGGCTTGTATTCTTTTCTCGGGCTGCGATTTTGCTCAGCAGTTGATTATTGACTTTTTATTTTGGTGGAGTTGAAGTATTATTTAGTTGTAGTGTTATGTGGGCTGCTTTTTAGGAGGTTTATGCGTTTAGAGTGTTCTGATATTTGTTAATAACCATAGAAGTCTTAAGTCAATGTTTATATGGGTTCTTTACTTCTTTATGTCTATGAAAGCGAACAAGGTTTATGTGGAAGTGGAACACTTATATTGGTTTGAATGGAGATCTCAAACAAGGCCTTAAGGTCTTCTCTCTCATCTCTTTCTTGTACGACATTATTTACAAACCAGTTTCATTGGCTAATTTCAAAGCACAAGGCTTCAATTTCATTATCTTTCCCATTTTCAACTCATCACTTGTAGCTAAATCCAAGAACTTACTATATCTAGCTCTCTTGAATCAAGTATATTGAGGTGGATGTTGGCCATGCTACTGGGAGAAATTGAGGACAAAGGAGATTTGTTTCAATTGTCTGAAACAGGTTTGCCAAATTCAGCTTATCTGATCCATTTGCCACAACTTAAAGGAAGGAAAATATGAAGTTATGGCCAACTTATGGACATTGTTGGAAATAGTTATGGCATGTGAGACTGTTAGAAACTTAATTAAGCAATATTTTGAACCCCTACATGATGTGTGCTGTGTTCACTGTATATCTGTTATTGTTAAATCCTTCATTAATCATGCAAAGTTTTAAAACTATTGGTGTCTAGCTCTAGATTCCTTTTTTGTTGCTTTTCTTATACCGAGGTTTGTTTTTTGTGTTTTTCTTTCCCCCTTCTCTTTTTTGAATGCTGTTTTAACTTTATTCTTTTGCTTGAACCTTCAGAGTTATGCCTCAATTCTCTATCTCCGAATTCCACCAGGCTTTCGTATTATTCTTCGTGGGAAAGATGTTGTGCACCACAATGTTGTGAATGATATGATGATGACACAGGAGATAACCTATCGCCCGCAGCCTGGTACTGATGGGGTCCCAAAGGATTCTCATGTAATGCTTGCCAGATTGAAGTTAATTTGATTACCTGATTGTAAATTGCATTTACTAGTACTGATTGTGTCATTTTGTTATCAGATGGTTGCCGTTGTAACTATTGGATTTGTGAAGGATGCTAGATTTCATATTGATGTTCAAGGATTCAATGTTTATCACAAGAATCGGCTTATTAAGGTGTTCTTTTTGGCCATGTAGTTTGTTTGTAACTAGCATTTGTGCTATCTATTTTACATTATTTTGAAGTTCCCTAGGCAAGGTGAATATGCTCAAACGAGATAGCCTCAGCTTGTTTTTTTGTATCATGGACATAAACTCCACATTTGCAGGCATTCCTGTGGCGTGGCTTTACCTTCATTAGAGATGTCTGCCTGTGGTGATGTGTTTTGAATTTTGAAACTGTTCTTACATGAATGTGTTGTTTTTTCAGCCATTTTGGAGGGTTTGGAATGCTGCTGGAAGTGATGGTCGTGGAGTTATAGGTATGTATTGTTTCTAAACTGGAAACTGTGAGCTTGTTTCTGTTAGCTGACATGACTCTTGAAGCACATCATTTCTGCTGCAGGTGTATTGGAAGCAAACTTTGTTGAACCAGCTCACGATAAGCAAGGATTTGAGCGGACAATAGTTCTTTCAAGACTAGAGACAAAACTAGTACAAATGCAGAAGACATATTGGTTTGTTCATATTGTCACTATACTTTGGGTTTTCTGAGTTTGAGCATTTAATAATTTGCTATTTACTGCTTCATTCAGGTCGACGCTATGTCATAAAATTGGCTATGCTCCACGCCGCAATCAGAAGCTCATCGATTACAGAGGTATCTAATAGGAGGCAATATTTTTCATTCTAAATTTTTGGCGATGAACAAAAGTGAGGGAAAATTCTATTTGCGAACCACACTTTATCGTAGTACACACCATTTATGCCTTCAGATATCAACTAAAAGGGCGTACCCAATGCACGAAGCTCCCGCTTAAGTGGGATTTGGGAAAGGGTTGATGTACGCAGCCTTACCCCCGCAAACAGAGAGGCTGTTTCCCCGACTCGAACCTGTGACCAGTAGGTCACCAAGGGGTAGCTTTACCGCTATGTCGGGCCTACCCTTCGCCTTCAGATATCAACTACCAAACAAAAATCAAATGTTTTAGGTGACAACTTCGGATATCAACTTTTGAACGGATTGTATATTTGAACAAATTCATTTTTGTTTAGAAGTTTATATCTGAACAACACAAATAGTGTGTATTGACTGGTGTGCAAATATTATTGCCCAAAAGTGAGGTGTGGCAATTACTTGTCTGGTAGTAATGAAAATTCTCAATCAAGGTAATTTGCCATCTCTCACTACTATATGCAAATTTTGTAGAGACTTCTCCTGATGATCTTCCTCCGTCTCAATCTAAAAAGAAGAAGAATACTGGCTCAAGCAGCAAGATACCTATTTCAGTTTCAGACAAATTGCAATCACATTTGAATCAAAAGCAGGGAACGAGAGGATCAGAAATATATCTCAAAACGGTGGACAAGAGTCACTTGAATGGACATGTGTACACTAATGGGGAAAATAAAACCACAACCTCTGCAAAATCTGCAAAAGGACCAAATTCTTCAGAACCATCACCACCCGTGGATGTCAGTGATGATGAGATGCAAACTGCCCCATCTGAGAGACAAGCAAATGGAAGTTCTCAGAAGGTATTGCCTGCTAATAAGTCTTGTGGGAAGGATGACTCTCATATAAGTAGGTCATCCCAGAACTTGGGAAATACAGAAGCTGAGGAAGATTGTGCCTTGGATGGAAGACCTGTTCAAATCGCCACACCTTCACAGACAAAGGTCATTTCTTGTCACTGTATGCTTCTTCCACTTGAATAAATAAATGGTGATAAAGACATCTCTTGTTATCAATCTAAAGCTAGATGTTTTTAGCTAACGTGGGCGTACATATTCTCTCTCCACTTACATTTGTACCATAGTGTGAGCTTAATATATATTGAACCTGGAGTTTGACACACATACATGCACATTTTGCTTCCTTTGAGACAATGACCTCATGGTTTGCCAACAGTTTCTTTTAGTAAGTTATGAAATTTTATCATTAGGCAGAGGAGGCTTTCTTATTTTGGGGTTTTTTCCTTCTCCAGTTTTAGGTATAGTTTCAACATATTAAGAGAAATTCATTCTACTGACACACAAGATGCACCTATTACCATTACCAACTCTCTAATTTTGGATGGTAAATCATGAGAAACAACGCCCAGCCAAATAGGAGGTCATTCAAAGATCAGAATGAAGAGGATCTGAAAGCATCAATAAGGATATATCAAGACTTGTATATGTTAAATCACCAATTGTTCGAAAGCTTAAGCTGTTAGGAAATGGGCCCAACAATGTATATCACGTGGAAAGATAAATAGGCAACCAAACAAAGAAGCAAAATGCAAATGGGAACCAAATGCAAAGGGTGAAACTTGAACCCAAAAGCTCCAACAAACAAAGCTCTAATACCATGTTAAGTCACCAATTATCCCAAAAGCGTAAGTTGTTAGGAATGAGCCTAACAATGTAGGTGAAGCTAGCCAACACATGATGCATTACTTATAGATCCTACGGTTTGACAATAATAGTAAAAAATGTAAAGTCCATTGATGAAAGATTCTGTCATTCACATGATGCATTACTTATGGATCCTAGGGTCTTTGTTACATGGACTCGGCACTTTGGGGCGAAGTACCCGTGTCGACACGACACGACACGGGTGCGGGTGTGGGATCTGTGTCAAATTCGCGTGTTTTCTGTCGGACACAGCTCTTTACAGACAGCAAAAGAAATGAAAGAGGGAGAGAAAGAGAGAACCTGGTTGCCTGTTGAAACGGCGAAGACATCGGTCGCTGCTTTGACATGCTCGATGCTCGATCTCCATCTCCTGCTCTGTCTTCTCTCTCGTCTCTCGATCTCCTTCTCTGTGTTCTCTCTCGTCTCTCGATCTGTCGATCTCTCTTCCTCTCCTCTCGTCTGTCGATCTCGATCTCCCTCTACTCTCTCTCTTAGTCGCCGACTTCTTTCTTCTCTTCTCTGTTCTCTCAAACTCCCTCTATTGGTATATAATATTAGTAGTCTATTAGTATATTATATATTAATATTAGTATATAATATAAATCTCATAATATAATATATAATATTATTCTTTTATTTTCTTTTTTTTATTCAAATATAATATTATTCATCCATTATTTATATTACATTTATATTAACATATAGTATAAATTACATTAATATAAAAGTATATAATATTATTCGTCCAAAAAAAATTATATAATATAATAAATCATAAATAATATAATTTTTATGTCTAAAATAAAAATATCTTATTTTATCATATATAATATAATTTATTTTATATTTAAAATAATTTTTATTTGTTATTTATATAATATAACTCATCTTCATATAATAAATATATATTTTAAAAAAAAACTATTTAGCGTATTCTCGTACCTGTATCCAAATTTAGATACATATCCACGTATCCTTAATTTTTAATTTTAAGGTGTCCGATCCTTAGATACGCACCCGCATACGATACCCGTATCCGAGTCCGTGTAACATAGCCTACGGTTTGACTCTTGCTACTTTCTGGGGTTTATTTTGGACCTGCACTATTTAAGTTTGATATATGCTATTTTCTAGAGTTCTTGATTAATAGAATTATTCATTCAGTTAGATTCTTTCTCTTGAAAATACTTGAATTCAGAAAATAGTCTTTTTTTTGTTTTTTTGTTTCTGTTTCCCCCATCCTTGTTTCATATGAAGACTCAACTCTGCTGGATCTTATGCGTGATTGATAGATGTGCCACAAAACGGCATCTAATGTGTTGCAGCCTTACTAAAATCTGCATCATCATCTAATGTGTTGCAGCCTTACTAAAATCTGCATCATTAGCCCGTGCAATTCTATTCGGATGGCTGTAGAAAAAGTAACTCCCGTGTTGGTCCCTAGTAACTGAGGATTTTGGGAAGGGTAGACAAGTTATAGAGCTAGCCTTCGGCATAATTTGCACAAAGTGGCTGCCTATATACTGAAACCTTCATTCCCATGCTTGCAAGCACAACCCATTACTGCTGCCACCAAGCAATGGCCCCTTTGTGCCAGGTGGCCCTAACGAACAAAATTTGTTGTGTCTGGATGGGTGGGTGGGTGTGGGTGTCTACATACTCTCTCTATAGCTAATTTGGACTGCAATGGTAGCTACAATTTACAATGGGGCAGCTGATCTATGAATGGCAGTGCAAATTGTTAGTATCTTAGAAATACAGATACTCTGTCTTAATTAAAATTTTAAATTCATAATATCATATACTTTATAGACACTTCTTGGTCACTTTGGCAACACTTCTTGAACTCTCTGAACATGGCGTATGTGATGAATCTCTTCATAGTAATAATGTTATGTATTTTTCAGAATGCAACTTATGCACTCAAATATGTTTTGAAACATTTATAATATGAATATATCATGTGTATTTCAATGTTACACAACTGTTTTGCATTCTTTATATTGCTATTGTTGTGTGAATGATATTTTCATTCTTTATATGTGGCCTTTAAGTTTTAGTTAGTGTTTTTTTTGCTTTATTACATTGGAATTACTGTTCATATATTCAATATATAGTCAAGTATAAAAATATAATTTTTTAATGTATCGCAGGTGTATAAAATTGGCGTATCAACGTGTTCGTGTCATGTCTATGTTTGTGTCTGTTCTGCTTCCTACTGTTATTAACATTATTTATTCGTGCAGCAGAGAGATTGTATCAATGGAAATGACTTTTCTCCTTCAAACTACTCCAATTCTCATGCTTTAGATCAGTTGAAAGAAGAGAACTGCTGGTTGAAAGAAAGGTGAGTTTCTTCTATTTGAAATATGAATATTCTTTCTCATGCATAGTCTCATACTAACAGTTGCTTTTCTTTTTTCTTTTCTTTCCTTTTTTCCCCTATAGATTAAAAAGAAGGGAACAAGAGATTTTAGGTGATTTGCTGAATGATTTGCAAAATGAAAGAGATAAGCGCAAGTCACTTGAAAATAAGGTAAGTGCTGTCTTTTCTTTCAGACCTTGCTCACTTGTCTTCAGCTACAACTGTTGTCCCACATGATTATTTGCGTACCTCTCTCTCTCTCTCTACTAGATGATGATAAATAATTTAAATTGTCATCTTGGTAGTCGTGAGTGGTTATCCTTTGGAGATTATTATGTGTGGTCTGCCTAATGCAAGTGTAAAGAGAATTTTTAGGCGGAAATAGTTATAGCAGAACAAGATATTGGAGTGTAGAACTTTTTCATAGTTTTCAACTTGTTTTTCTATGTGGTACCTTTATATAGATTGTCTCCCCTTTTTTTTCCCTTTTCCTTTTCACATCTTCTATTGCATTAGTGGTGTCACTTCTAATTTTCAATTGCAATATACAGAGTTCTGAGGGTAGCCAAGTTATGACAAATTATGCAAAACGTTAGGTTAGTACCCAATCTACCCTTTCCAGACTTCCTTCTAATGGAGATTAAATTTGGCTTACTTTTAAAAATAAATAAATTATAGTGTCATGTCTTAATAAACAATTGTTATATCACAAAAAGATCAAATTGATGATGTAGCTTTTCTTCATTGTTGATGGAAATGCATAATTTTCTGATACACGCAACCAATCATGATTACTTGTCAGCGCCTACCGTTTACATCTTTTGCTTTTCAAAGCATTTGCCTTTTGGAACTAGTATGTGAATGTTGTAAGCAAGGGAGAGGACAATTGAGGTCATACGGGGAAATCTCATTTGGTGTCCAATGAAATTATGTATTGGCACCATAAGAGGCACAGACACTTCAAGATGGGTGATGTGTCGATGTCCAACATGGCGCGGACAGTGTCCACGTGTCCGAATCACCACGTGCATTCAATTTTATTTTATCTTTTAATTTTTTTGTAGCACACATTGGGAACACTTCAGACACACGTGCCCTGTGTTTGGACACGCCTTAAGATACCTTTGTAGTTTTTCTTTTTTTAAAATTTTTTTTATATAGAAATTAATTTTATTAATCTTGTTTGTAGTTAATAGTAAAATAGATGGGACGTAGACCGAAAAATTGAAAAAATAAAAATGCACCCATATGTACATCGTTGCCTCTCTCATATCTATGTATCCTAAATTTATATTAATATACATAGTAAATTATATATATATATATAATATTTTTTGCTGTGTTCCAGTCGTGTCTGACTCGATTTTTTGAGAATCACCATCTCCTGTGTATGTACCCATGTTAATGCTTCTTAGATGGCAACTATTCAATCTCTTCTCTAAATTGTTGCCTGTGGTTTGATCAGCTTGAGGAGGCAACAATAAAGATTGATGAACTGAACAAGGAGCAGGAAAATTTGATAGGTATATTCTCAGAGGAGAGGGAGCGACGAAACATAGAGGAGGAAAAGCTGAGGAAGAAGTTGGAGGTTATTTTCTCTACATCTTGCTAATTTGCTTTATCTTCTTAATAATTAACCCTTTTTTTTGTAGTTATGGATTCCACATGAACAAAATTGTTCTTTTTTCTTGTAGGATGCATCAAATGAAATCGAACGTTTGCGTGAGAAGCTGAGGCTGTTAGAGAAGATGAGGTCCCGCTAAGTACAATCTTCCGAGAAGCAATTAACCTATAAATTTGGTGATTGTTTATCCTGGATAAAAGCCCCCTCACCCAAAAAAACAAATAAAAAAAAAAAAAAAATAAATCTGACGTAGAAGAAGCATCATTCTTTAAATGGTTTTCTAACACGGGCCTCTAGTTACATTGCCTTCCCCAACTGTCTCTTGTTAATAAGCTAATGTATAGACATATTGTTACAGCTCAGGGGAAAGTGAACTTTGAAGGTCTGAATCTTTCATCTGCCGAGATTGGTGTTGACTCCATATTTTGTTCTAGAATGATGCAATGTAGCCAAGTCTATTGCTGTTGTAGGCAATAGTTTTGTAATTAATGGTATTTTCTAGGGTTAAAAATGTGAGGTTCATTAAGGGTTTCTGAACGGCTTAAGCTGATTGTACCTTAATTTCTATTATCATGCTGTAGCTAAGTGTATTTGATGTAGTTGCAATAGTTTTGTAACTAATATTTTTTAGGGTTAAAACATGTCCTTTTGAATCTTGTAGTTTTGTCTGAGTGTTATTAGTGGTGGTGGTGATTCAAAATGTGTACCTGGCAACACTTACCAATTATTAGCAGTTTGATGATCATGATATATTGATGATTTTTGAGAACATGAGAAATATTATATTAATAAAAAAATATTACATAAACAAGATCTCAAAGGGTTATTCTAACCAAATAACAAAATAAAAAATACATTTGGCAAAAAAAAAACTACAATTTAGGAAAAATTACTGATTTTCTCATAATATGGTTTGAAAAGTAAGATATGTTTGAAAGTCCGTCATCCCTGTGGATGTCATTCTCATCATTGTTACCCAACTTTGTTGTTGCTATTGTTGTCATCGGACATTGAATACTGTCAGAAATTGAAGTTGAGAAGGAAGTACACTCACAATGGTACGGGAGAAGGTTTGAGAGAGGAGGAAACAATTATATATGTCGAAAATCTAAAAATCTATGTTGAAATTGAAAAATAACTCTTAAAATTCTTATTTCGAAACATAAAAAGTTCAGATTTACACTTTAAAATTGTAAATCTATGCTATAGAAATGTAAAATGGGTTGTCGGAGTATCGTCAAAGCATTGTCGAAAATCACCTAGAGAGAGGGGCTCTGCTCTCTCTCTCTCTCAACACTCTAAGGCCATGTTTGTTTAGCGGATTAGGTTGGATGGATTGTTAGTGAGGAGATTAGGTAAAAATGTATTTATTTTGATAGTAGTGTTGTAGATGGGTTAGTGATAAGATTGTTAAATTATTTTTATAAAAAATTAAAAAAAAAATTTGAAATTAAGAAAATATCTAAAACAAATATATATATATATATATATATTTAAATAATAGGTTGCAATTGCAAAAAAAAAAAAAATTGTTCCGATCAACCAGTCGAACGTCTAGGAGGATGTTTGGGTGGACGACTGGATAGAACCAATCTGTTCACTATTTTCCTAATCTCACGCTTTTCTCAGCCAAGCATTACTAAGTTGCTTGCACTAGTAAGCCGACCTTCTAAATCAACACCAAGCATTACTAAGTTGCTTACACTAGTAAGTTGACCTTCTAAATCAGCACCAAACGGTTGTGAGTAAGACCCACAACCATTCTACTCCAGTCTGGCCGTTGAAGCAGCCAAACAAATGAGACCTAAAACTGTTGATGATGATTCAATCAAAAGTAAGATAGTTTGAGAATTTGTATATATATTTTTGTGCAATATAGATATTCTCAGGCCTTCTCCAACCCTTTACTAATTTTTTCATCAATATTTTTTTTTTTGAAATTTGAATAAGAAACTTGATTTGATATGAACTATTCTAACCATTTCTTCAAATTTTCATCAATTTTTAAATAAATTTTTTTTTCTATAGTCCCCGAGTTTCCTTGTTCATAAAATTTAATTAAAAAAAAATTATCTCTAATGCTTTATGTTTTTAAATTTTCATTAAATTTAGATTTGGCGAAGGATTTGGTGAATTTTTAATTTGATGGGGAAAAAAAAAAATCTCTTGATTTGATGAACATTTGCTGAAATGATTGGATATGTTTTTTTGAATGTTATTATCAAATTTAAATTTGATTACAGAAAAAGTCAAAATTGAAGAGGATCTTAGGAGGCAAGAATTTTTATTTTTTTAGCATATAATTTTCAAAGATTTAGATTAATTGTTTGTTTATAATTGAACGCTTGATGAGTGATGATACCAAATTACTGTTGTTCAAAATTGTGAAATTAAATAAATAGATTTATGAAGAAATCAAAAATATATACCAAGAACATATGCTGAAAATTACAACTAAATTTCAACAGAAATACACAAAACAATAAAATGGTAAAGAAACCAAACCGAAGCCTGCACGGTAGCAGTTTCCTTAAAACAGATTTCGCCGCCTCACGAGTCGAGTGCTTGAGGAATTCCGGCGTCTGTCTCCCAGGATACGATGGTCAAAACCCAGCTACGGCAGAAGCACTTTCTGTCTAGCTTAGCGAACAAAACTTGTGGCAGCACTCTCTCACTGTAAAAACTTTCAGGCAAACTGACTTGTAAAATGGAAGTAAAAATTTTTGTGTTTGAGACTTGACAGGAGGGTCTCAATTTATACATGTATAGGGGAGAGAGGAAGAGCCTCCAGCCTTTATGGCTGGTCACTACTGCACCATTAACCTCTGCAATAAAGGCAAGAGTTACAAACCCCATTAATGCAGGAGTTACAAACCCCATTAATGCTCTATTAAACTCTGCAATAAAGGCAGAAGTTACAAACCCCATTAACTCTTTCATAAAGCTAACTTCATGGGGCAATTTCTCATTCAAATCTCAATGGTTTTTGGCCATTCTATTTGTGGTGTAAAGATCTCATTGCAAAGTATCTAGACCCATTTGGACCCAACACAATAGATGGTTGGGACCCACTTTAATATTTAATTAAAGTCACCAAAAAATCATTTTTTCCAACAATCCCCCACATGAATAAAAATTGACCGAATGACTCAACAAACGGACATTGTTCAACAATAAAGACTTGGAGAGAGTTCAACGGACTAACCCCGACATCAGAGAAGGTAGTTTTTGGCTTTGAACCTCTCCCAGTGAAAACCTATCGAGTTTACTGGCTGATCAGTGAATATGACATCTTGAACTGCTCTGCCGTTTATGTAAACTGAGACAATAGATCTCACACGGGAATTACTCCTACCACCATTCTGTTCTCACTGGTGTGCCCTGTATGGCCCTGGGCACTAGCCTGGTTCAGCGAGTGGTTTCAAAGAATCTTAGCCTGCCCAATTCTTCTAGAAGCGGCCCCACTTCACACTCACATAGGTGACTCTACTTTAGTATCCTGCTATACTCAGCTTAACAGCTTAACACACTAGAGTCATTAAAAGCTCAGCTTAACCTCTACACTTGCAGGTATCACTGATAGAAGGAATGGCTGGAGGTTTAACCTCCTCAGTGACATACCACCGTTACACGCAATTAGGTTGTCCCATTGAACCTAGATCTTGGGATATCCAGTCAACTAGGTTGGGTTTCCATTCCGGTAACTTCCAAAGGCCTCAACCCCATTCCTTTTGACGACGTTTCTACTAACACTCGATTTAACCCTTTGGTTAGCGGATCCGCAATGTTGTCTTGAGACTTTACATAGTCTAAAGTGACAACTCCATTCGAGAGTAGTTGTTGTATGGAATTATGTCTACGACGGATATGTCTAGACTTTCCATTATACATATAACTCTGTGCCCTACTAATTGCAGATTGACTATCACAATGAATACAAATAGCTAGCACAGGTTTAGACCAACGTGGCAAATCTTCAATGAAATGGCGAAGCCATTCAGCTTTTCCGCTGCTTTATCAAAAGCAATAAACTCTGATTCCATCGTTGATCTAGATATACACGTTTGCTTGGAAGATTTCCAAGACACGGCTGCCCCACCAAGAGTGAACACATATCCATTAGTGGACTTTGAGTCCTTTATATCTGATATCCAATTTGCGTCACTATACCCTTCTAGTACCGCTGGGTATCGGGTATAATGCAGCCCATAATCCCGAGTGTAGCGTAGATAACCTAACACCCGCATAATGCCCCTCCAATGAGTAGCATTCGGATTACTCGTGTATCTACTAAGCCTGCTAACAGAGTAGGCTATATCCGGCCTTGTACAGCTCATCAGATACATCAAACTGCCAATGACCCTAGAATATTCTAGCTGAGAGACACTCTTATCATTATTTTTGGTCAAGTGCAGACTGACGTCTACTGGTGTCCTAGACACACTTGTATTTGATTTACTAAATTTCTCAAGTATCTTCTCAACATAGTGAGACTGAGAAAGTACAATTCCACTAGATGTTCTGGTAATCTTAATACCTAGATAACATCTGCAAGGCCCATATCTTTCATGTTAAACTTAGAGTTTAACAATCTCTTGGTAGTTTTAATCATCTCATCATTACTACCAACAATGAGTAAGTCATCAACGTATAGACACAAAATGACATAACCCCTGTCAGTGTCTTTAACATATACGCATTTGTCACACTCATTGATTCTAAATCCATTTGACAACATAGCGTTGTCAAACTTCTCATGCCATTGCTTAGGAGCTTGCTTCAAACCATACAATGATTTGACAAGCTTACAGACTTTCTTACTTTGTCCTGGAGCTGAAAACCCCTCGGGTTGCTCCATGTAGATTTCTTCATTAAAATCTCCATTTAAGAAAGCTGTCTTTACATCCATCTGATGTATCTCCAGACCACGTAGCGTTGCTATCGCAATCACCATGCGAATGGATGTAATCCTTGTCACAGGTGAATACGTATCAAAGTAATCCAGGCCTTCTCTCTGCCTGTATCCTTTGATAACGAGTCTAGCTTTATACTTATCAATTGACCCATCAGCTTTCATTTTTCTTTTAAAGATCCACTTACTCCCCAAGGCCTTACTGCCTAGAGGTAGATTAACCAACTCCCAAGTATGATTCTGCAAGATGGAGTCAATCTCACTCTTAATTGCTTCTTTCCATAAGGGACTGTCAGGTGAAGTCACGGCTTCATGGAAAGTTCGAGGTTCTCCCTCTAACATATAAGTCAAAAAATCCGGACCAAAGGACTTTGCAGTCCTAGCCCTCTTACTCCTTCTTAGCTCATCTACATCTTCAGCTTGATCATCAACTTGATCACGCAAGTGATCATTTGTTTGATTAGCTATGTAATCATTGTCACCTTCAACCTCTTTCATGGAACTCGGAATACATTTTCAAAGAAAGATGCATTTCTTGATTCCATGATAGTAATCTTGTGTATATCTGGAATAGCAGACTGAACCACAAGAAATCGATATGCACTGCTATATTGTGCATAACCGTTGAATACAAACTCAACGGATTTTTAGGCTTATCCTAACCCTCTTGGGTTTGGGTATTCCCGCCTTTTGTATGACACCCCCACATTTGTAGAATTTATATAAAGGCTTTTGGCCTTTTCTGAAAATTCATACAGGGTCTTTAAACAATTCCTTGTGTCACAATGATTATGAAACTCTCAAAATCATATCACAGTAAATACATTCCCAGAATGTCATCAACCGAATTAGGCACCCAAATATATTTGGTCCAACCTATCACTCTGAAGCCAATAGTCTTACTATTAGGAAACACAAATCCAGTGTTCAATAGTCTACTATTCGGAACTTCATAACATGGCCAGTAGTCTTATCACTAGGAATCACTAATTTCTCAGCATGTGGTCAGTAGACTTTCTACTACTAGGAATCACAATGTCTTAACCTGTGATCAGTAGTCACTTTACTACTAGGAATCACAACGTTCTGACATAGGATCAATAGACTCTTTCATTACTAGGAATCATCATGTCTTGACATATGACCAGTAGCCTCTCCACTACTAGGAACCATGATGTCTTGACATGTGATCAGTAATCTGTTCACTACTAGGAACCACAATCTCATAACTGTGTAGCCAGTGGTCTAACAGCTCCTAGGAACCACCAGTTTTCTATCTCTGTGATCAGTGATCTTATACTCACTAGGAGCCACCAATTTAAGAATATATTTGAAATTTAAAAAATTCAAAAATATATTCATCCACCCTAACGGGTTGTCTCATCTTTGCTTTCAAGCAAAGTCACATAGTAATCATAAATTCTATAAATAACACAAGGATACCATACTAATTGCCTCTGATTAATTCAGAAATGTTATCATGCAATCTTATGATTTCCTTTAATCATACTTGATCTCTCAAGATCTTCCCTTAAGAATCTCGCAAGGCTTAACGTTGTCAGGTGGAACAACATTTCTGTTGTCATCTCTTGAAGCCATTTCTGAAAAATCACAACAGAATTTCATTATTCTGTTTTTCCAGAAATTAAACTTAACCCTTAGAAAATCCCTCAGATGGAAATTTAATTCAAAATTAGTCTCACCACTTAACCTAGAATCGAACATGGTCAAGAATGTTCCCAGGAAGACTGGATGGGTCACAATGGTCCCACTTAAAACCCAGTTAACCTTTTGACAAAACTTTCAAAAGCATGTTGACTCCTAGTCCATGGGAAACAAATTTAAAATTAAGTTTTCCAAGGAATAAACCAGGTTATAGGTTATAACAAACCAATTCCCAAGCAAATAAAATTTGCTACCAAATTATACCACTCATAAAAGTTAACCGGTACTCTCGGAACTGAGCCCATGACAGTTAACCGGTACTCCCGGAACTGAGCCCATGATTTCTGAATAAAAATCAGAGATATTTTAGCTAATGCTAAAATTGGATTTCTTTTCTCAAAACCACAACACTTTGGAAATAATCAGATTATAAACCAAAACACTTTGGAAATAATCAGATTATAATCAAAGATTTTCTCCAAACTTGGTTTTCCAACACTTTGGGAATAAAATGATTAAACCCAGATACTTCCTCAAACCCCAAAGGTTTGAAACCAAATCTGTTTTAGTTGTCATTTCTGAATAAATAAGAACTACTCTTTAGTCAAGGCTAAACACTTTGGTTTCTATTCCAGAAAACCAAACCAAGTTCCAAACTTACAAGCAATTTAAAAATTGCTACAACCAAATACATGCATATAAAATGCTTCTAATAATACAAGCAAATAAAACTTGCTACTACAAATTGGTAAACAAATCAACTAAATCTCAAGCAAAAAATGCTTCAACCATTTAAATAAAATAGCCAATCCATCAGGATTCTATTTAGTCCAAAATCTTTTCCACGCTTAGGTATTCCTATTCAGCACAAAGGTTAGTCGTCCAAACATTTTTGTTTTTACATCCCAAATACTATTTATTTGGTTTTGTATTTGTTTTTCCATTCCCTTTTGCATAAGTATTCCTGTAAAGAAAGTTAGCAGAAAAAATCACAACAAAATACAAACAAATAATCTAAGCAAAAAATAAATATAATAAATAATTGAAACCATTTTAAACTAATAACTCCAAATAAATAAGTTAAATTCAAAGTTAATGCACCCAATTAAATAATTCAGATTAATGCACCCAATTAAATTCAAATTAATCATGTACACAATTCATAAAAACTCTAAACTCCAAAATACATTAAATTATGTAATCTAGTCTAGAAAATAATAAGCATGTAACAAATTAAAAACTAGAATAGAATTAGTATGTCAAAATTGCAACATCCATAAATTATATTTTATAATCTTAAAATTCATGCAAATCATGGTAGGGGAATGATGAACCATATGCATAGAATAAGATCATATTAATACAATTAAGTATACAAATTATAATAGAGCATTCTAATTAAACTAAGCAATTAGAGAATAACATTGCATAATTTACAATCATTGAAATAGTGAGCAATTCTGCAACAGTTCCTAGTAACATTATACAAAGCTAACCTAATTGTCTATATAAATCTATTCGATCAATTTCATAGAAAATATATAAAAATCTGTTTTAAGCTTGTTGTTCAAAATTGTGAAATTAAATAAATAGATTTATGAAGAAATCAAAAATATATACCAAGAACATATGCTGAAAATTACAACTAAATTTCAACAGAAATACACAAAACAATAAAATGGTAAAGAAACCAAACCGAAGCCTGCACGGTAGCAGTTTCCTTAAAACAGATTTTGCCGCCTCACGGGTCGAGTGCTTGAGGAATTCCGACGTCTATCTCCCAGGATACGACGGTTAAAACCCAGCTACGGCAGAAGCACTTTCTGTCTAGCTTAGCGAACAAAACCTGTGGCAGCACTCTCTCACTGTAAAAACTGTTAGGCAAACTGACTTGTAAAATGGAAGCAAAAATTTCTGTGTTTGAGACTTGACAGGAGGGTCTCAATTTATACATGTATAGGGGAGAGAGGAAGAGCCTCCAGCTTTTATGGCTGGTCACTATTGCACCATTAACCTCTACAATAAAGGCAGGAGTTACAAACCCCATTAATGCAGGAGTTACAAACCCCATTAATGCTCTATTAAACTCTGCAATAAAGACAGAAGTTACAAACCCCATTAACTCTTTCATAAAGCTAACTTCATGGGGCAATTTCTCATTCAAATCTCAATGGTTTTTGGCCATTCTATTTGTGGTGTAAAGATCTCATTGCAAAGTATCTAGACCTATTTGGACCCAACACAATAGATGGTTGGGACCCACTTTAATATTTAATTAAAGTCACCAAAAAACTATTTTTTCCAACAATTACATTACAATTCATGGAAAATTTCTCTTTTTCTTTTTAGGCAAATTACGAAATGTCTTTCAAATTAAATTTTAGAATTTCAATTTCTTCAATTTAAACGTTTAATTTTTTATTTTAAAACAATTTCAGCCACTCGGATGTTTTAGTTAAATATAACTAATCAAATTGGGGTATTTCTGTCAATCAATTCTATTGACTATATATATCTTTTATATATATACAATAAATATGGAAAATTCTATTTCCACCCACTTAATTACCTTAGTGCACATCTTCTCTAAGTACATACACTTAGTAATTTGATTATTAATTAATTTTCTCAATTCACACACTAAAAGTTATAATTATACCATTCACTCATAATCATTGTACACACACCACTCAACCCTCCTTTCTACACTTTTTTTTTGTTTTTGTTTTGTTTTTGTTTTGTTTTGTTTTTTTTTTTATTTATGTTTTTCGATTTGGAGATTTCGGCATTGGTTTTTCGAAATTATACATTTAATTCAAAACTTAACTTCCGAATAAAAGTGATTAGTTGGACAAATTTGTTCCGAAAAAAAATAAAAAAAAATTCGGCAGTTGATGTTTGAATATAATGAAATAATTCAGTATTGGTTATCCAACTGAAAACCACGAAAGGAAAAAAAAAAGAAAAGAAGTTCTGCACAAAAAAACTAACATTTTCATCGCTAATAATGTATAAATTTAGAAATTAAAACAATATGAGAGTTGTTATGAGAGTATTGATTTGCAAGTAATAGAGGAATATAAAATGCATAGCAAGTAAACTGACAACAATAGAAAAATTAGGGTTCAAAATTTTTTTTTCCATCTCTTCTTACTCAAAAAATTCTAAAAATATGCTCACAATCTGATTTAAATAAATGAAAATAATATTATAACAACCTCAGCAAGGTTCATCTTGCTGTCTTCAGAAGGAGTTGAAGTTCTTTTTTGGATACCCAGTTTAGGCTTTGGAGTTTGAGGAGAATCTGAATCATGTTGTTGATGAAAATTTGCACATTGGGATTTTTTTTTTTTTTTAAAAGGTGTGTACATAAAATATTTTCATATAATATTATGGATGTTAGTGAATGTCCATTATGATTATTTTAATTTAGGGTATTGTCATTAAAATAATATTTCATTCAGTGTGTGCACTGAGATAATTAGGTTTGTGGAAATAGAATTTCCCAATAAATATATCGACGGAGAAGGTGAACAAATCTAATGATTTTTTTTATCATCACAAGAGAGCAGCTAATGGAGTTGCGATCCGGACCCTAAGATCTGACTCTGAGCCTCCTTCAAGTCTGGACTTATCACTCTCGACGACTATGTAGATGACTGGAACAACATTGATGGGTTCCATTTCTGTCTCCTACCCGCTTTGGATACTCAAATTTCTACGTGATTTGCATAATCGTTTGCAAGACGAGGAAAAACAAAATCACCATCTGAATCGCCATCAGAATTCGCTAGATCAGAAACATTGGAGATTGGCTGATAGATATTATTGAGGCGAATCGTTGGTGTTAGTGTCGAAATCGCTTCCTTTAGAGTTGTCTGCAAAACAATATACACAACACAAATCAAGATTCCAACAAAACACATGAAACAGACCAATAGAAGAAGAAGAATAAATGAAGAAATGGCAATGGAAGATGATGATCGCTGTATAGTGGTGTGGGTGTTGATTTTTGACCACACAACCAAATAGGGAAACTCAGCAGGAGAGCACCAGCAGAATATATTAAGCCCGAACAACCTGTCACAGAAAGATGAGAATCCGGCGGTAGTTCGTCCACCCAGGGGCACTCCAACGATCAAGTCAGTAATTATCTCTCAAAGATAGCCAATTGTGCTTAACTCACAAGAAAGAACTTATTACTTACAGTATATCACACATACCTGAGACCCACGGGAGTGTCTTGCTTTTATAGCCAACACTGACTTGATCCCTGTAGAAGCCTAATCTTAATGGACTTAGGCTCAATATTCATCTTGGACTCCCAGCTAGATAGGAATAAACTTGCTAAGAGTTTTATCTTTATCCAGACCGAGATCCGTCGCAGTTCTAGGACTCTTGTCCCTTATCTGCTGCTTACCTCGGATTCTGGTATCTCCGCAGATAACCTTGGCCTGGCCGAGATCCCCTCAGCATCAAAACCAGGCCACGTGGAACCTCGGCCGACGCTTCGACGTTACCTTGGCCACATGCTGTCAATCAAAAAATATGTCCCCACAACTGCCCCGTGGGTTCTATTACCTCGGCAACTTGAGGTGATGGAACCTACACTGCTTATTCATACATTATGTCAGCCAAAATTCATTCTTTCCTTCAACCAAGATTATGACTCGTCAACTTTAAGTACCTAGTACTTAACTGTCCATTTTTATCAGGGATCAAAAACCAAGAACCAAGTTCTTTAAGTATCTTAACTGAGATCGTTCCTCTAGCCGAGGTTTTTGCTTCATTAAATCAAGAACTCCAAGAGTTTTATCTGCTCATGAGCTATCAAGCACGGTTTTCCCAACCGTTTCTGCCACGCGTCATTCTCTCATTAGTTCGTACCTGACACGCGCTATCAAGACACGTCACTTCTGCACACGCCACCTGACAGACGTGTCGTCCAAGGCACATCATTATGGTTTGCCGCCTTTTCACAATTTTGACAAAACTTCTCCCCTCTCTCTGTTTCTTCACTTTTGCAAAAAACAATCTCCCTCGTTTCTCAAATTTTCTCTCTCTAAACTTCCACTCTCGAACCGCCATTACTGTTTCTCCAAAGCTCTACAACCGTTTCATTCGTCTTCTCCGGCGAACTTTTTACCTTCGGGCTTTAGACAATACCATCGTTGGACTCCGGCGAATTTCTTTCTAGCTTTGTTTCCTCGGCTTTATTTGGTAAGTTCTCAATTTCTGTCTTTTCAAGTCTTAGTCTTCCACTGTTTTGAATATGTTTCTTTCATGAACTCGCCATATGCTCTTTTTACTGCATTGTTGTTTGTTGAATCTCGCACTCATTGTTGCATCATAAGTCGATTCCTTGAATCTGCTTTATGTTTTGAAGTTTGTTACTGTGTCTTTTGACTATCAATCACATTTGTGATTTGTGCACACTGCCCCCACACACTCACTCAGTGTTTTGTGGATTTGGGATTCTACATTTGTGATTCTTGAATTTTGCCTTTGAATCCTTCTTGGCCCTGAACTACGTTCTGTTTCTGTTTCTGTTTGCTTTGTCAGTCTTTCAGATTCTTGCTCTTGTTTCTTGTTTCAATCTTGATTTTTGAATTATATTTCTTGTCTGGTCTTCTAGTTCTATTTCTAGATTCTGCCTTCGAATTTTTTGTTCACTTGCATAGACCATAGACTTGGGATTTGCTTAGAAACCAAATACTTAGGAAAAAATGAAGCAAAAACCCCTCTTAGATCTGAAAAAACCCTAGCTCCGGTACCAATTTAGGGTATAGCCGAGGTATTTGAACCCATACCAAATATTCCTTTATGAAATTTTGCACCAATCTTTACTAAGCTGGCATTATGGGAATGTTTAAGTGGAGAGTAGACATCCCTGCCAAGCTGGAATACTTTAGGCAAGAGTTTTTCATTCCAGCCGACGTCCATCTAAGGTTGGCTGAGAAGGATAACTCAATTATGCCTGGCCAAAATTACATGCCATTCCCAGTCGTCTCTATTATTGAAGGAGGAGTTAGGTTTTCCCTAGATATCCTCTTTAGGGAAGTCCTTCACTATTATAAACTCAATCCCATGCAACTGGTCGTTAATTCCATCAGGATCATCAACGGTATTGCCGAACTGGCACGTCGGCAAAATGCCAGAATCACACTCTAATATCCAATACTACTACACCATGTGTAGCTTAAAAACACCCAAAGGTTACACTTACTACTTCAAGCCGAGATCTACGCAATACAAGCTGATAACCGATATCCCATATTCTAATAAAGGCGTGGCAAACGACTACCTAATTGTCTCGGGCAATTGGGAGTTTGCACCAAATGATGAACTCCACCTCTTCCCCCTGCGCCGTGAAGTTTTTAGGGATGACAAGGGTAAGGACCTAGTCCTCTCCCAAAGTCCCTCTGTATGTAGCTTTACTTAACAATCTTTCAGTTTCTAATGTTTTTTTTTTTGTTTTTGCAACCCTTCCTCAGCCCGAAAAGGACTTCCACCAATACTACGTGCCAAGCAAGGATCTGGTGCGCCTTCTTCGTTTGCCCATTGAAGTGTGTAAGGCCCTAGTCCTCCTCAACTTTATTCCGATGTATAGGAGTCCACTGCCCGACATCCCCAAAAAAGTAAAACTCCACCTTCTTCATCTACTTCTCCAACAGCCTCATCTCCAAGGCCAGAACAGGCCTCCACCTCTGACCTAGTTGACCAGCCATCTATTTCTGCCCCTCAGTTGATTCCTCCATCCCAGCGCCAACGCCGACGCCGACGCCGAGCTCCTCTCTCTGCTCCTGCAGGCAGAACTCGTAGCCGCTGACACCAAGAATCTGAAGCGTCGGCCTTTGATCCAGCCAATCCTCCCATATGCCTTCCAACAATCCGTCTTGGTACCAAGGTCACTGTTGCCGCCACCGCCGAAGAGATGGGACATGCAAAGATCATTCCGAATGACCTTCTTGCCGACATCCCAGGCGTGGTGTTAGTCCACTTCTCATCTCCTTCCCAATCGCAGCCAAAACCTAAGGCAAAGAGGGTTAAAAGGGTCAACGCCAAGCCCAGTGCCACTGAGGTGGAGTTAGAAGACACAGTGCCAATTTTAAAATTGGCTGAAGTAAAGAAGTTAACCGAGAAGAGGCTTGCTGAGGACGAGGATCCGACCAACCCCAACCAAAAAAGCCGAGGTCCGGCGGCTGTTCTGAGCACTCTAGATTTCGCGCCGACGCTCCCTGGACTCCATCCATCACGGTCGAGGACCGACCTCTGCTAGTTGGGGACAATGCACTCGACAGTCAGGAAGTCGGTGCCGCTGTTTCCACCGCTGTTCTACTCCCAACTAACATTAATCGAATGGCCGAGCTTTCGGAGTATGAAAATACATGATGATGATATAGCATTATGTCTTGGTAAGTCTCAACATTTGTAATTTTTTGATCTAATACTTTGGTTTTCATACTTAACGAATTTTCTTTGCATTCTTGCAGGCTATCCAGAAGGGTCGCTCCCTTGCAGTCAAGACCGATGAGTTTAAGAAAGAGCTAACCCAAAAAATAAAGGAGGCAACAAAACTCCTTTCCTCGCTAAACAAAGCCAAGGCCCGTATCTTAGGTCTTCTAGATCAGACCAAGGCTACTGAGTCGGCCTGAAGAAAGTCGAGGTCCGTGCTGAGGCAGCTGAAAATGTTGCTGAGGTTGCTCAGGCCGAGGCAAAGAAGGCCAAGGAGAAAGAGGCCCAGGCCCAAACCGAGCTCCAAACAGCGTTGGCTACAAAGGCGCCCGAAATTACAGCGGCCGATGAGAAGGCCTACGCCGAGGGGGTAACCGATGTTCGTGATGAATACAAGAAACAAGTTAAACAGGCATGCAACAAAGGTTACACCCTTGGTTGGAAGGCTGCTTTGAAGGGGCTTGATATTCCCGACGACTCGCCCCTTAGGGACGAAAGCCAACTCGTTGTGTCGTTCCCTCCCGCTCCAAGCCAGTCTGATGATGAGGCTGAGGGAGACGAAGAACCCGAGGTCGAGACTGGTGGCAAAGGTTCTGTTGGGGCCAAATCCCTAACTCTAAATGAGCAAGTCCTTGACCTGACTTAGGATGAGGAGGATGAGGTTCAAAAGACACTTCTGAGGCCAAGGTCGAGACTGCCAACAAGAGCCTAGATGACACATTGCGTGAGATCAACGCCAAGATCCAAGCTAAAAAGTCTGCCCAGCTGTCTGCTGAGGCTAGCACAACGCAAATTGCCAAGACAGGGCAGACTGTGGAAAATGCATGAACTTTGGTTTTTCCTCCTTTTTGTACTTTTCCTTCTTACTTTTGGACAGTTGTAATCTTTTGTTTGAACAATGTTAGCTTTATATTTGGCCGATGTGCCCCTTTTGTCTTTGTAGATGAACAAGTAATCTCTTATGCCAGGCCGAAGTGCCTTTTTGTATTTGAACAGAAGTTTCTTTTCTGAATGTAAGTCTTATTTTTACTTCCAAGTATTGAATGTATGCCTTCTTTTCTTCTATTCAAGTTTACTGCTTTCATACTAAGAATATTTTTGCATTTCTTCAAATTATACCTTAACTATATAATAACTCCGGATATAATACCTCGGATATAAACCTTGACAGTTTTCCTCGGCCAACCATTGGCATACCTCGGCTAATACTTAAAAATATCAAAATATTTTTACAAGTGTTATTCGGTATTGCTTTTCTACCTCCATATGCTACCATCTATTAAGACTTCACCCTTTCCAAGTTTTGACAACTTGGTTGGTCACCTCGGGTAACATGTATCTCGGATACTTTATTCATACTTACCTCGGCTAACTTCAATTTGTAAATTTCTCCGAAATTTCAACAAGTGTTAAGCCCATTTTAACTTGTAATTTTTTTGAAAATTCCAACAAGTCCCAAGCTCTTAAGTTTATTTACCATTCTTGCTCCCTGCCCCCTAATGTGAACATAAGTTCCACTTAAGTTCACATTATGCATGTGTCTATGGCCTTTCGCCAAAGTTAGATTCAAACAAAGATTTCCCGAGGTGTTTCAACCTTGGTTTCTCTGTTAATGAACTTAGTTCTCTTCTGAGTTTGACTCTGCAGATATGGCAAGTCCAGGTTAATTTCAACTTAGTTCAACTCCATTATATGCAAGTATAATTCAACTCTGCCATATAATGAGTTTAAGTTATTCGTCATGTTTCACTCAGAAACATCGCTAACTTAGTTCAACTCTATTATATGCAAGTATAATTTAACTCTGCCATATAATAAGTCTAAGTTATTCGTCATGTTTCATTTAGAAATATCGCCAACTTAGTTCAACTCTATTATATGCAAATATAATTCAACTCTGCCATATAATAAGTCTAAGTTATTTGTCATGTTTCATTTAGAAATATCGCCAACTTAGTTCAACTCTATTATATGCAAGTATAATTAAACTCTGCCATATAATAAGTCTAAGTTATTCATTATGTTTCATTCAGAGATATCACCATGGGACTGGTTACTCTCATCATACAAATTCAAATTCATCAAACTAAAATTTTATTATTACTTCGGCTAATAAAATTAAGACATAAACTTCGAAAAACCAAAAATCTAATGATAGAAAAATTTCAAGTTGCAAGTGTTCCAAGGTCTTGGCAACTTTTTGTCATCATTGTCTTCAAGCTGATATGCCCCATTGTCGACGACTGAGATAATTCTATAAGGTCCCTCCCAATTTGGGCCAAGCTTGCCCTCTCTAAGATCCTTCTTGTTGCCGACTACTTTTTAGCACAAGGTGCCCCAACTTTGAACTCTCATGGGCTAACCTTCTTGTTATAAGTTATAGCAAGTTGTTGCCGGTATGCTCCCAGCCGAATTGCTGCTGCTCTCTCTCTTTTTTCTCCTCCAGTAGGTCTAGATCTCAGGCTAGAAATGCCTCATTAGTACCATTTTCCACTCCCTGGGTTCTGATCCTTGGAATGCTGACTTCTAGTGGGATAACTGCTTCAGTGCCATAAGCCATGGCAAATGGAGACTCCCCAGTTGAACTTCTTGACGTGGTACGATATGCCCATAGTACATTGGACAACTCTTCCTTACATTTTTCCTTTGCTGCTTCCAGCCTTTTTTTGATCCCATGCAAGATAGTCTTATTGTATGCTTCTGCCTGACCATTACTGTGAGGGAAACTTGGAGTAGAGTAGTAGTTCTTGATTTTGTACTTTGTACATAAGTTTTTGATTAATTTACTGTCAAACTGTATGCCATTGTCTGCTATTATGCCCTTGGAATCCCAAACCTGGTGATGATGTTCTTCCATATGAAGTTCTTTAAATTAATATCTTGAATCTTCGCAAGGGGTTCAGCTTCTACCCACTTTGTGAAGTAATCAGTTGCTACCAGTAGGAACTTTCTCTGTCCAGTTGCTCGGGGCAGTTGTCCAACAAGATCCATGCCCTAATGGGAAAATAGTCAAGGGCTGGACACTGGATTCAAATCTGCTGTTGGTTGATGTATCAAAGGTGCAAACCTTTAACACTTCTCGCACTTTCTAATGTAGGCTTCAGCATCCTTCTGCATATAGGGCCACTAGTACCCCTGAGCAATGGCCCTATGAACAAGTGATCTGCCCCCAGTATGGCTTCCACATATCCCTTCTTGTATTCCACATACCCCTTCACATATTTCATACAAGAAGTCTTCAACCTGGGAGGGATGTACACACCTCAAAAGGGGACCAGTAAAAGACCTTCTATAGAGATGTCATTCTGCTGTTAGGCTAAACCTTGCCGACCTCAGTCTGGTCTTGTGTGCCTCTTTGTGATCATCCGATAACTTGTCATCCCTAAGAAACATCACTATTGTGTCCATCCAACTTGGACCCATCTCCACACACATTGTTTTATACTCTATGATTAGTGGTTCCACACTTGGGCCTGACAAATAATCAACCATTATTGTCTTTGCCTTCTCTAATTTCATTGCACTAGCCAGGTTAGCCAAGGCATCGGCATGGCTGTTGTCATCTCGACTAACCTGTTGTAGTCGGCAATCCTAAAACAAGGCTAACAGTCTAACAACCTCTTTGACATAGGCTATCATTCTTTCATCTCGGGCTGCATACTCGCCTGTTGCCTAGTTCACAATAAGTTGGGAGTCACAGAAGACTACCACCTCATTAGCTTCCATTGCTGCTACTAACTTCAACCCTGTGGTTAGTGCCTCATATTCTGCTTCATTGTTTGAGGCTTTGAACCCCAAACAGATAGACTATTCCAACATTCGTCCATCTGGTGATACTAACACCACTTCTGCCCCCGCTCCTTGACGATTTGAATTCTTATCCACAAACAGGCGGAATGAGTCGCCGATGTA
The DNA here is from genome assembly GCA_030407325.1 of Camellia japonica. NCBI lineage: Eukaryota > Viridiplantae > Streptophyta > Magnoliopsida > Ericales > Theaceae > Camellia > Camellia japonica. Next base: position 82,714,231 of record JAPPVO010000059.1, on the reverse strand, counting down.
GATATCGTAGGGCTTCGGTTTTTTTCTTTCTTCTGCTCTGCTGTGGGGTTTTAAATTCCCAGTTGGATCTCTTCTTGTTCCCCTAAACACCCTAAGCCGCGGCTTACCGGAGCTCGACGTGGGATGGCACCAGATGTGAACTTGGCTACAAAGTCGGCCAAAACCTGGCCTTTGATTGTCGTTCTGGGCCTAAACTCTAAGTCATGTTGGCCCAATACCACTGCCCACCTGGCTACCCTACCTGTCAGATCTCCTTGCTGTAACAAGGACTTCAAGGGATACTCAGTCAACACCATAATCGTATGGGCTTGGAAATAATGATTCAACTTTTTTGAAGCCATCACTAAGGCCAGTGTAAATTTCTCCAGGGGCAAGTACCTGGTCTCTGCGCCTACTAGGGTTTTACTCACATAGTATACTGCCATTTGTTCTCCCTTCTCTTCTCTAATTATCACTGAACTCGCTGTGTGCTCTGAAATGGCCAAGTATAAAAATAATTCCTCTCCAGGTACTGGATTTGACAGAACTGGAGCTGTTGTCAGGTACTTTTTTAAGTCGGCCAAGGCGACTTCGTATTCCTTTGTCCATAAGAAATCTGTGGCCTTTTTCAACAAATTGAAAAATGGTTTACATTTATCTAAACTTTTGCTTATAAATCTATTCAAGGCTGCGGCCCTTTCAGTCAACATCTGCACATGTTTTGCCGATGTCGGGTTTTTCAAGTCCAGGATAGCCTTGATTTGATCTGGGCTTGCCTCAATGCCCCTTCTGGTAACCAAGTATCTTAGGAACTTACCAGACCCAACTCCAAATGCGTATTTCGAAGCATTGAGTCGGAACCGATATGTTCTAAGGATATCAAAAACTGCTTTTAAGTCAGCCAGGTGATTCTCAGGTTCTTTGGTCTTTACGACCATGTCATCAATGTACACTTCCACTGTTTTGCCAATCAGATGCCTGAACATCTTAGTTACCAACCTCTGGTAGGTTGCTCCTGCATTTTTGAACCCGAAAGGCATCACTCTGTAGCAATATAGCCATTTTGGGGTGATAAATGCAGTCTTCTTCTCGTCGGAGGGGATACATTGCTATCTGATGGTACCCCCTGTAAGCGTCCAGGAAGCTTATCCTTCCATGCCCTGAAGTGGAATCCACTAATTGACCGATCTTGGGGAGTGGGAAACTGTCTTTGGGACAAGCCTTATTCAGGCTGGTGAAGTCCACGCAGACCCTCCACTCCCATTCTTTTTTCTCACAACAACTGTGTTTGACAACCAAGTTGGGTAGTTTACCTTTCGAATGGCTTTAGCCTCCAACAATTTGTCCACTTCCTCCTCTACTGCCTCCATATGAACCATAGTCGGCCTCTTTGCTCGTTGAATGACAGGTTTAGCCGACCTATTTACATTTAGCCTATGGTAAATGACCTCGGGATCAATGCCAGGCATCTCGTATGGCGTCCAGGCAAACACCTCTATGTTTGCTCACAAGAATGACTCTAACTCCTTCTCCTCCTCCTCCTTGGCCAAGCCTGAGCTGAGAAAGAAGAAGCGCTCTTCATCCCCTCGTTGGACCAGGATCTTCTTTAAGGCTTTCTCACTTTTATTGGTCGGCTCTTTACCGACATTATCCAAGACCTCCATGTCCTTGTCCTCAATCTCTACTGTTTCCGCTTTCGCACATTGCAAGTGGATTTCATTGCTGCCATGGAGAAATTCTTTACCTACACCTGATCCCCTCTGACTTTCTCAATTCCATGCCTTGTTAGGAACCGCAACAGCTGGTGCAATGTTGAGGGAACAGCCTTTACTGCGTGCAACTATGGTCTTCCCAAGATAACATTATAAGGGGAGGGGGTTTTAGTTATAGTGAACTCTGTGCTTACCTTCTTGGTGCCTGCCTGCACCTCTAAATTTATTGCTCCTAGGGGCCATGTCAGCATTCCATTGAACCCGACCATTAGGCTGTTGGACTGCTCTAAATCATCTCGGTGAAGGCTGAGCTCCTTGTAACATTTGACATACATGACGTCACAAGAGCTGCCTTTGTCAATCAGAATACGCCTTACCTGGCATTCTCCAATCTTGAGGGATACTACCAGAGCATCGTTGTGTGGATGCTGCACCATGTCTAGGTCGGCTTCAGTAAAGGACACCATTGGTCCCTGGTACTCGTCTATCCTAGGTCTTTTTTACTGGACCTGATACACATGCTGTAAGTGCTTCACCCTCTAAGTCTCTCTATGTACCTCATTCTTATTGACCATCGAGTGAATCACATTGATCACTCGAGGTCTGTCTGCCTGCGGTTGTGGTGCTGGTGGAGGTGGTGTTGCCGTGCCTGAGGTAGCCTTGCCTGTTCTTCCCTCGTTCAGGCCTCATTTACTAGGTCCCTTAAGTGACCTTGTCTGACTAGATCTTCCAAAAACGCCTTTAGGGCTCTACAACCCTGTGTCAGGTGTCCATCTTCATTGTGATAGGCACAGTGCTTCCCCAGACTTCTCCCATAAATTCGCCAGGGATCCTCTCTGGCGCTCTGTAATACGGCTGGTTCCTAATCCTTTCTAGAACTTTATAAATCGAGATTCGGAACACAGTGGTGACTGTCTGTGCAGCCCTCAGTCCTATCTCTTGCCTGTTATATCCAGTATTACCTCAGCCTCACTTCAGCGAGCCGTTTCTCTTCTCCTGCTTCGGCGCCTTTGTTCTTGGCATGTCCTCTTCTGCTTTGGTATATTTCTCGATCCTTGCCATGAGCTCATCCATGTTTTTTGGCAGAGTCTTTGCCAACGACTTCCGAAGCATATAGTCATCCTCTAGGCCATTCTTAAAAGATACGACCGCCAACTCCTGGTTCCATCGTAGTATTCGGTTGAACACCTCATAGAACCTTTTGGCATAAGCCTGAGGCTTTCACCTTCGCCAATTTTCAGAGCCATCAGGGAGTCTACCCTTAATGGCTACAATTTGTTTGTAACAAACCTGGCCACAAATATCTCGGCCAGGCCTTCCCAACTTTTCACAGTTCCTTTCGGCAACTTGTGAAACCAATCTGATGCTATTTCTTCAAATGATGAGAGGAACACCTTGCAGAGCAGTTGTTCGTTCCCGGTATACAGTGCCATCGAATTCAAATAGAAGCCGATGTGAAAGTTCAGATAGGACTTACCATCATATATTTGGAACCTCAGCATATGAAACCTTTTTGGGGCCTCAAACTTATCCAACTCTACCGAGAACGGCGTTCTTGGCTTGACCGGGGATGTGACCTCGGCATTATGTTGCTTCCTCTGAGGTAGTCCCTCAAATCCTCCTTAGTCCGGCGAGGAGCTCGGTTGTCAATGGATTTCAACCTTTTTGGTACGCTGCTCCTGGTGTCGTTATGAGTCCTCTTGGACTTCTCTTCATTCACTGTATCAAAACAAAGTTCTTTTCCTTGAACATACTGATGTTCCTTGACATACGTTCCTTTGGTACGAGACGTCCTCTAGACTCTCCCCTCATTGACTCTGCTCGCCCAGCGTCCCGTGAAGGTCGATGTGAGCATTCCTTCACCTTGTCATGCTAAGGAACTGTTGGGATTGTTTTCTGCCCCCTTTTCTAGGTGTCGTTCTTGGCCGCTGGAATCGGCGTATCTTTTAATGGAAACGGTGGTTGCATGACATTGTTCTGCATCATGAAATTGACAACCGATTTTAGGTCTGCCAACTTATTTTTCATTCCCTTCATCTCGCCGTCCCTCCTCAAGCATCTATCTTTCCATACTTGGAGGTCACTTTCGTCATAGTACTTGTCTGGGCCTGCTTTCCTTTGGTAGGTTTTCCTCTTGGCTGACGTCCTCCTTCCCAGGATTCTGATCCCGTGTCATTCATTAGGGTTTTCCTCCTCCATGTTAGGATTGGCATGCTTTCCACTCCCACTAGGGATGTCGTCCCCAATCTTTTCTTTATGTTCGTCGTTGGCCATCTATTCTCCTTACGTTCCCACAGACGGTGCCAAATTATGGGTGTCGATTTTTGACCACACAACCAAATAGGGAAACTCAGCAGAAGAGCACCGGTAGAATAGATGAAGCCCAAATAACCTGTCACAGAAAGATAAGAATCTGGCGGTGGTTCGTCCACCAGGGGGCACTCCGACGATCAAGTCAGTAATTATCTCTCAAAGATAACCAATTGTGCTTAACTACAAGAAAGAACATATTACAGTATATTACACATACTTGAGACCTACGGGGGTGCCTTGCTTTTATAGCCAACACTGACCTAATCCTATAGAAGCCTAACCTCAATGGACTCAGGCTCAATATTCATCTTGGACTCCCAGCTAGACAGGGATAAAACTTCCTAAGAGCTTTATCTTTATCTAGACTGAGATCCTCTCCAGTTCTAGGACTCTTGTCCCATATTCGCTTACCTCGAATTCCGGTATCTCTGCAGATAACATCGGCCTAGCCGAGATTACCTCGGCATCAAGACTAGGCCACATGGAACCTCGGCCGACGCTTCGGCGCCACCTTGGCCACGTGCTGTCAATTAAAAAATATGTCCCTACAAGTGGCTATTAAAGAATGAATGAAAGCAGATGGTGATGATGAGCTATAATAGGGTTTGATATTATGTGTGCTAGCTAGTTCATGATAAGTTTATTATTGATGGCTCAGATTTAATAAATGTATGATAAATAATGATAGTAATTTGGTGTAATTGAGTTTAAGTATAAGAGTAGTATCAAGTTAACGGAAAATTCTATTTTCACACACTTAATTATTTCAGTGCGCAATTTCTTTTAGTACATACATTTATTAATTTGATTATTATTAATTAATTTTCTCAATTTACACACTAAAAGTTACAATTATACCATTTACTAATAACCATTATACACACACCCCTCAACTTTCATTTTTTACACTTGCTGAGTGATCCTACTTTCAAATTTGTAGATTCATTATAGACCTACGTGAAGACCATTCAAATCGAAGTGAAGTGAAGACAACATCCTCCATTAAAGACCCTATTGAGCCTCCATGAAAAATATCATTGAAAACTCTCCAAAATATTGTTGAAGATGAAGCATCTTTTCATTTTGCTACTGCATTTACCATTTCCAGATCTTTGTGCACATTATTGCCATAAAACTTCTTCTTCTTCTTTTTTTTAAATGTTTTTCGGTTTGAGGATTTTGACACTGATTTTTCTAAATTAGACATTTAATTCGAAACTTAACTTCCGAATAAAAGTAATTAGTTCGACAAATTTGTTCTGAAAAAAAAATTAAAAAAAAAACTTTAGGCAGTTGATGTCTGAATATAATAAAATAATTCGGCAGTTGATGTCCAAATATAAAGAAATAATTCGACACTGGTTGTCCGACTAAAAATCGCAAAAGGGAATGAAAAAAAAAAGTAGTTCTGCATGAAAAAATTAACATTTTATCACTGAGCATAAACCTAGAGATTAAATTAATATGAGAGTTGTTATGAGAGTATTAATTTGCAAGCAATAGAAGAGTATAGAGTATGTAGCAAGTAAAGTGAAAATAATAAAAAAATTGGGGTTTAGTTTTTTTTTTTTATTTATTCAAAAGGTATACATTAAGATTTCTTTTTTTATTTTATTTTTAAAAGATGTGTACAAAGAATATTTTCATATAATATTATGGGTGTTGGTGAATGTCCATTATAGTCATTTTAGTTTAGGATATAATTGTCATTAAAATAATATTTCATTAAATATATACACCGAGATAACTAGGTGTGTGAAATAGAATTTTCCCAAGTTAAGACAGCAAATGAAAGAGTATCATGGGTATTTCAAAGAGGAAAAAAAATCTGTTAAAAAGTACCTGAGATGGATGGAGATGGAAAAGGGTATAGATTGTGAGACAGAACGAAATTTAGATCAGAATTTAAATTAATAAAATTAAAATTCTTAGATTTAATTTAAAAAACATGCTAAACTCTGAGATTTTTTTTTAATTTTTTTAATTTGTCCTTTCTTTTTTATTTTTGGCATGATTTTGTTCTCGAAATAGAAGCAAAAGTGGAGTTAAAATTTTAAAGGGTATATTATACTTTGCCTTTTTTATGTTTAGGTTTTTTTTTTTTTTTTAAATATATTTTTTTAATTTTGGACTTTAAAGTTTGATTTTTCTAGCCTTTCGTGTTTCAAATTTTTCTAATTATTTTGAAAGTTAATTTATGTCTAAAATTAAATATAAAAATATTTTATTATATATAACTCACACTTTTTATATAAACTCAAATATTAATATAATAATATATTTTTTATGTTAAGCGATAATTAACATAACATTTTCTCTTTAATTTTGAACATAAATTATCTTTAAGAGTAAATTAAAAAAAAAATATAAAAAGTTAAAGTAAAAAAATGACCACATATAAAAGGGTAAAGTGTAATTTAACCAATTTTGAAATATTCAGTAATTATGGACGTCAACATTAAATAACAACCACAATCTATCGTATATATTGTCGTGGACTTGGTTTTAAAATTTCACCCATCCCATGTGATAGGAGGACACGGGGTTACTGCTGTGACCCATTGTGTTTGTTGTTGTGCCTAAAATGACACAGTTTTACTATTTTTTTAATTTTTTTTTAATCACATCCTATTTTCACAGTTTGTATATGGTTAAATTTTTATTTTATTTTATTTTATGTAGTCTCATTTAACTGAATAAAAAAATATGTAAAATAAAATTTTAGGCTCAATATGAAATTTTTTATTTATAATTTTTGTAGGAGAAAAAAAAAACCTTCAAAATTTGAGTCTTATAACAAAATAAATAATGAGATTTTAACTTTATCAATTTAAATTTTAAATTTTTTATTTATTTTTAATCTAAACCATTTGTCTATTTTCATTAAGTAAAATCAATGAATTTTTTTTTAAGTCATTAAGCTCAATAAAAAATGATATTTTAGACATTTTATGTATACCTGTATTGAGTTTAATGATTAAAATATTTTTTTCCTTCGGTTTTATTTAACAGAAAAAGAAAATGGTTTAGGATTTCGTTTGGAATGTGGGTTGACTTTTTGGCTTATTGACTATTTTCTAGGGTTAAAAAGTCTCGTTTGGGATAGGCTTTTTGCCTTTTTTGACTTTTGTAAGAGAAAAAATGAAATGATTATGAGTTAGATGTGACATTTTATCGTATTTGGCTAAAATAGCCTATTTTATCTTATATGGCTATTTTAGCCCAAACACCCGTCCCAAACTAAAAACTTAGGATTTTTATTTTATTGAAAAGTCCAAACTCTGAGTTTTTTTTTATTTTTTTAATTTTAATTGCCCCATTTATTTATTTATTATTTTGGAGGCAATTTGTCAAACAAAAAATAAAAAAGGATACACAAACACCCCTTACATTTGATTACACCCTTACTTGGGGTTTAAATTAGTAAAATTGAAAGCCCATGATTTATTCTTATTAGGGTAAATTACAAATACACCTCTTAAAGTTTGCTTAAAATACAGATTGTCTCTTGTGATTTTAAAAATTACAAATATCCCATTGTCAGAATTTTTTATTTAACAAAATTAACTAAAAAAATGAAATTCATAATTTCTCTCTAATAAAATAATAAAATTACCTAAATTATTAATTAAAACATATTTCTAATATCATTAAAAACTGTTAATTGACTTTATGGTTTATTAATAAAAGGGGTAATTTGTTATGAAATTAGAAACCTCAAGGGGTAAAATGTAATTTTCAAAACCACAGGGAGTATTCATATTTTAATCAAATCTCAGGGAGTGTATTTGTAATTTACCCTCTTTATTATATGTGTCAAATTTGGAGGTCTTTTTATGTATAACATTAATGCTTGAGGCCTCGAATTGGCCTCGAAATTCAAATTTTTTTTTTTTTTGCTGTGTGTTTGGTTTTTTTTTTTTTAATTTTTTTTTTCTATCTTTTCTTTTCCTTTCTTTTTTGCAAGGGTGGTTATGTGTATTAGACATCTTGCACTAACTCAGCCTGTATGGTTTGATAAAGTCTAACCTAATTCACTCACTTTATCAAACTACACAGGCTGAGTTTTTTTTTTTTTTTTTTTTTTTTTTTTTTTTTTTCTATTTGTTGGGCTATGTTGGTTTGGTTTTTTTTTTTTAAAAGGTGGTTATGTGTAGGGGTGTGTCAAAAAACTAAACATTCCGCACTAACTCATCGTATAAAATTATATGAAATTAACTAAATTTAACCAACAGCTTAACTGATCAGTCAATTCGGTTGGATTGGTTGAGTGATAAAATTGACTGATTAGTTAGGTTGTTGGTTAAATTTTATTAATTTCATATAATTTTATATGATGAGTTGGTATGGAATGTTTAATTTTTTAACACATTCCTATACATAAACCACCCTTATACAAAAAAAAAAAAAAATTGTTGTTGAGGCAAATTCGAGGCCTCTAGCACTGCTGTATATATAATTACAAATCAAAAATATCATATTGGGCCTAAAATTTTATTTTACATATTTTTTATTCAGTTAAATGACATTACATAAAATAAAAGAGTTAATTGGTGATAAATCAAACTAAGGACGGTATAACGCATTAAGTTTAAGAGATATTTTTTTGTTGATAAGAGATCCACGTTTTGTAAAATAGTTTGGTGGAAAGTTCTAGAGAACATTTTGTTTTTAATTTTATCCCTTGATTTTTTTTATCTGTTTGACTTTTTGTCCAAATTTATATCTGTCTATTTAATTTTTTTCTATCTGTTCAAATTTTTTGTCTATCTGTTCAAAATTTTTGTCTGTTTGTTCAGTTTTTTTTTGCTAAATTATATCTATCTGTTTAATTTTTCCCTAAATTCTATTTATTATCTGTTCATTAGTTTTATTCTATTTATTAGAAATTCTAAGGAGGGTAGTAAGTCTAAGATTTTTTTTTTTTTGACAAGAGGTCGACGCTTTGTAAAATAGTTTGGTGAGAAGTCCTAGAGAACATTTTGTTTTCAAATTTACCCCTTAACTTTTTTTTTTTCTATTTGATTTTTTTGTTAACTATCTGTGTTTAATTTTTTTTATCTGTTCAAATTTTTTGTCTACATGTTCAAAATTTCCCCTAAATTATATCTATCTGTTCAGTTTTTTTTCCTAAATTCTATTTATTATCTGTTCAAATTTTTTGATTTTCTACTTAATTTTTTCCCCCTTGTTCAAATATCTGACCAAATTTGAGTGTCTGTTGCATTTTATCTGTTAAAAGGGAATGATCTGCTCAAATAACGTTTTCAAAAAATCTATCTATATAAAAATGTATTTGTTCAAATTGTCTTTCTTTTGCTATTATCCATACAAATAAAATTCAAATTTAACAACAAAACAACAACAACAACAACTACTACTACTACTACAAAAAATAAGAAAAATCCTTCGTAGCTAGAATCTCTCTATCTTGAATGGCTCGACTCCCAAAACGACGTCGTTTTGGGCAGTTTTTTTTTTCTATGTCTGAAACAGAGAGCAAAGAGAGAAGAGAAAAGAAAAGAGAGAGAGAGAGAGAGAGAGGGTCAATCGCCGCCTCCGATCTCTGATTTTTCTCCACCGCCGGGCCTCCAATCTCTGATCTTCGCCACCAATCTGGGTATGATATGATATATTGAATTTTTTTCAGATTTTTACATTTGTTTTTGGTTGATTTCTATGGTGGGTTTGTTTTTTAATTGATCTTTATGTGTGATGATGATGATGTGTTTGGTCGATGATGATGATGCTTTCTCTCTCTCTCTCTCTCTCTCTCTCTCTCTTTTTCTGCTGTGTTGATAATGATGTGTTGGGTGTGTTGGGTGGGTTTGATTTTTGGTTAATGATGATCTCTCTGCTTCTCTCCTCTTTTCTTCTTCTTCTTCTTTGTTCTTCACCCAGTTATGGAAAGAACGAAAAAATAAAATAAATAAATAATAATAAAAATTCAAAACGACGTCGTTTTAAATTCGGGCCAAATTCGAGCTCGAAAATTTCAAGCCACGTAGCGGAACTGAAAAAATAAACATAAATAAATAAAAATAATAATAATAATAATTGAATAGATCTAGATCTATCTGATGCAATTTGTTTCTTCATCTTTATCAACAACAACTAAAAAAAATTAAATCTGTTCATCTTAGATCAGTGACCTCTCCATAGATATAGATCTACCACAACAGCAATAAAGTCATGGACGATCACACAACTCTCCAAACTTAACCATAAGCTCTGTAAAACAATCAAAATTCACTTCAATGCTCCAATTCCTCCAAAATTTCAAACATAAAAAGTCATGATTTAGGCAGATCAAGTCCCTTCTTGAGAGAGAGAGAGAGAGAGAGAGAGAGAGAGAGAGAGAGTATGTTCTTCACTGCCCTGAGTAAATCCAAAGAGAGAACAAAAAAAAAAAGATTATTATCAACATTTAGATCAAAACTTGAAATATATTGTGTATATATATATACACACGCCATAAACATATATATTTGAATAAAGAATTTCAACTAAGTGCCAATTTTTCATCAACTCAAACTATAACTTGCATGAGTTAAAAAAAAACTATAACTTGCGTACTCATTTCAAATGTTGAAGTACAGAAAAACATCTTTTTTTTTTTCAACTCCATATGGCGAAGATGTGATATACAGATGATAAGACCAAAATAAATAAGGTCAAATTTAGAAACAATAGCCTTACCTTCAATCGCCTCTTTATAATAGCCAAGCATTTCTCGAGCTGTGCCTCTTCTTAAATAAGCCTTTACATTCTGCAGAAATATAAAGCTACAAACAACATTATACTAAGAACACTACCAGAGTAAAGAATATGCACTAGAATACATTGAGGCTTTTCCCATATTAAGCCAATTTATCATCTTAATTCCCAAACTAGGCCTAGTTTGGACGGAATTTCCAAACTAGGCTAAAGCGCTATTACAAATCACGCTTTCACTGTTTGTGGCCGAAAATTTGATGAACAGTGAAAGCGCTATTAGAAACCACGCTTTTAATTAAGAAAGCGTGGTTACAAACCACGCTTTTAACATAAATTTTTTTTTCTGAAGAAAACGTGGTTCCAAGCCACGCTTTCACTGTGCATGTCGTTTAATTTTTTTTCTGAAAAACCACGCTTTCACTGTGCATATTCATTTTCTTAAGAAAACGTGATTCACAATCACGCTTTCACTGTTGATTAATGAAAGCGTGGATTGAAACCACGCTTTTACAATTTATATAAAACCCCAAGCGCCCTCATTTGCAATCACGTTTTTACACTTACGTTTTTTTCTCCTCCCTCTCAGACTCTCGCTCTCGCTTTCCCCTTTACTTGCTCGAGCTCTCCCTCTGCTCTCAGATTCTCACTCTCGCTCTCGCTCTCCCTCTGCTCTCAGACTCTCTCCCTGCTCTTATTCTCTGTCTCTGCTCTCTCTCTCTCTCTCTCCGTGGTATGGCATCTATCTCTCTCTGTCTCATTTGAATCTAATGTATTTATTGTGTTATGCAGAAATTGTGAATGTGTGGTTTTGAATTGGTAATTACGGTTTGGAATTAGGGTTATGCAGAAATTAGGGTTTGGTAATTAGGGTTTTGAATTGGTAATTATTGTGTTATGCAGAAATTCCAAATTAGGGTTTTCAATTTGTTAAAATTAGGGTTTGGAATTAGGGTTTTCAATTTGTTGAAATTATTCTTGTGGTTAAATTATGCTTGTGGTTAACTTAGGGTTTTCAATTTGTTGAAATTATTCTATATTTTTTGAAATTAGGGTTTGGAATTTTGAATTGTGAATAAACCAACCTATATTTGTTGAATTGGAAATTTTATTTTTTGCTTGTAAATAAAAGGAATTTTTTTTAATTAAGAATAAAATTATGCGAATTGAAATTCATATAATTGAGAATTGAGAATTGAAATTCATATTATGAAATTCATGAATTGAGAATTAAGGTGGATTGGCAATTTCAATTCGAGGTCCACATGCTTACATATATATGATCATTTTGTTTCAGAAAATTAGACTGTAAACTGTATGATTGAATTCAAAATCTGAAAATTGAAATGAATCTGAAAAATTCAAAATTTGAGAGTTTTGAAAAAAAAAAAAAAAAATCATGTTCTCATAAAGTCAATTTTTTTTTAAAAAAATCATGTTCTCTTAAAGTCAATTTTAAAGTCAATTTTATTCAGTATTTCACCTTTATTCAGTGTTTAGAAATTGGATTAAAATCAAGACTAAAATAGTCAATTTATTATTCTCAAAGTAATTAAGGGATTAGTGTGAGTGATATATTCCCTTTTGAATGAATTATTTTGCCTTTGATTTTGGTCTAATCTCTTAATAGATATTATCCGTTGCACTTAATTCATGCATTGTGTAAAATTAAAGGATAAAAGTTGATGCAATTAGAGCTTCAAGAATCAAATTGATTTGAGACAAGAAGCAAACTGCACGACTAGGGATTCAATTTGCCTTTTATTACAAATGAAAATCATCTACATTTTTTTTAGGAGAAAGATCTGCATCAAAAAATTTATACAAATTTTGTCAGTATATATCGCTGCTTTATTAATTTTTTGTTTTTAAATTTAATCTTCAATATCAAATTTTATTTTTGTCTTTCTTAAATTTTAAGGAAGAAGTCCTAATAATTGGGTTAATTACTTAAAAGTCCTATTGGTAATGTTCATGTTCCATTAAGTTCTCTTTCTTTTTTGTTAACCCATAAAATCTTATTTTCAAAATATTTATTTATGTAAAACTGTTTTACCTTTATTAAAAGAAGAAGGAATTGTGTCAATTCCTTGAGTGTTAGTAGAAAATTATTAGGTGTTACAAGTGCACCACATGACAATGTTATCCACTAATCACCAAGCATTATACCTTATGCCCTAATACAAAATTGTAGGCCGCACCCTCCCCATCAATCATAAATATTTTGAAAATCACCTAACCATGCCTCAAAAGTACTAGATATTTTCTCTTATTCAAATAGTATTGCTGATGTGGAATTTTACTTTTTTTTTTTTTTATTTTTTTTCAAAACTTACAAATTTCATAATTTTTATTATACACAATTATTTTTAATAAAATATATATTTTTCGAGTCTACACAATGAGATTTATCAAACATGACCAATATTGAATATAAAATTTAATAAAAATAAAATATTATTTTTTTAGTTATACAAAACTAACAATTTCTCAGTTTACGAAATTATCTTACAAAACTGAGAAAATTATCTAATTATCTAATAGAAAACCCAAAATATGAGACATAAACACCCAGGCAAGACTTCTCTTTATAATAGTACTAGATATATATACACCTTTATTCAGTATTTCACTTGGTAATATGAAGGTGGGGTTGTATACTTGAATCTGCCATCTATTATACTTTATGAGAAATAGTATTTGTCACCTGATTTATTTCACTATACTATTTTACCCTCTAGGTGTATTTATTCAATTCAAGACATTGTGCATATTTAATAAAGGGCAAATGTCACTTCAATGTGCATGTGCAAACTACTCATATAATTTGGAAATAACTATAATGTTCTTGTGGTTTGTGGACTAAATGAAGTATACCGTCAGACGTTCAATCCAAGTTAACATCGAGTGTGAAACATGGGCTAGGTCATAAGGGGGTTATGTTCTTATTTTCAAATATCAGAGGTAAATCACACATGGAGTAAAGCAAAAGGGGTTAAAGTCAATTTTATCTTTCAAAAAAATGACAAATATGAATTTCATAATATGAATTTCAATTAAAAATACTAAGTGTATGGAAAGATTAACGTTTTTTCCTAAGTTAAATTTCATGAAACTAATCTCTACTAAATGAAATTATTAAAAAAATATATATTTAATTTTGACTCTATTTTATTCAAAAAAAATATATTTTTATTGACTTCAAAATAATAAATGAAAAGATCATGTTCTCTCAAATAAAAGACAAAATGACTATATTAACCTGAAAATACTATTTTACGTATTTTCTTTATTTAATTGTGTAGGTTACATAAGAGATTTAAACATTTCTAGCATCCTTTAATGAAAATAACATTAAAATTTGTAACTAATTATCTATTAAATGGGTTATCTGTGTCAATTTCATATTATGCAGGTTTGACATAACCCTATTTATTTATCATGTTATTATATAGTGTCATATTTGTGTTTGTGTTGAAAATGTTCAACCCTAACCCCTAATTTCGTGTACGATTCATGTTGTGTTACAAATTCCCACCTGTAATAGAATCAAAGTTGGTTCAAGTGGAGTGCCTTTGGCATATTATGTGATCAATGATGCTAACAAAATTGACGTTGTTAATTTATAAAACAATTGTAAGACCAGTGATACTTTGCAGTTCACATAATATTGGACAATTAAGAAACAACAAACTCATGAAATGAGTGTAGTTAATATGAGGATGCTTAGGTGGGTGTTTGGTAAGTTTTGGACAGAGAGAAATAGGAATGAATATACATTAAATGGTAGGAGTAACACCAATTGAAAATATGTTCAGAGAGAACAAACTAAGATGGTTTGGTATGTACAATGTAGAGTAGCAGATGAAATGGTAGAGAAGAATGTGATAGGATCACCGTAAAAGGAAATGTTAGGGGAAGACGTAAATTGACTTGGGATGTGATAAGTAAAAAAATTAAACGAATTTATTTAATTTAACCGAGCATATAGCTTTTAATAGTACAAAATGACGAAATTATTATTCACGTATCGTAGCCCACTTGATTGGGACATAAAGCTTTGTTTGGTTTAATTTCGTTTGGTTTATTTCACTGTATTTGGGGTGAGGCACCCAAAATATTATAAAAAATTCTTAGGATTTATTTTCATTTGGGTTTCGCTAAAGGTTTCCACTTAGACCAGATTGCACTCTGTCCCTCCAAGCCAACCAACAAAAAAAAACTGATTTTTGGGAGGTGCCACATTCTTCCACAACCATTTGCAAAATCAAAGCAAACAAATTTTTTTTGTCAAATTTATTTATATTTTCCCAAAAAAATCAAAAAAAAGTTAAAAAAATCAAACCAAACCGCTATATCATGTATTATTTTTAATATACATTCAATAAAATTAATAATTTTTATAAAAAATATTAACTTTGATATTAGAATAATTTGAAGACATTTCATCATAAGATACTAACATTTAATTTTATATTCTTGTAATAGAAATTTTAAAAAATTTAATGAGCTGCATTTGTAATACATATAATAGCATTATAGTAGAAATTAAAATATCGTCACAAAACTTAACAAAATGAGAAAAAGTTTTTTCAATGGGTATTGAACGAGCCAAAATGAGCTTTTTGTTTGAATTTCATAACAAAGCCTCTATGACCTCTAAAAAGTAGACGAGGGTTACTATTTCACATAGGAAATAATTTTGTCATTAAGGTCTCTAATGGCACAAGTTTGAGCAAATCAAATTAACTTATCTTTAATTGTCCATAAATCTGAAGAATTGGATCAGTAGTTTTAAAAAATGAAGAACAATGTTTGAAACCTCTATTTTATATTGTCCAAATCAATCTAGTTCTTTTAACACAATGAGAAAAATAATAATTTCATACAAAACTTACACTATGATTTAAGATGTTTGTATAACTTGTCCAATTTTGTCCAATCTCACTGAATAAGAAAAATATTTGATTGGGTGGTGATTTTTTAAATGTGTGATATATCTGTCTACTTTATCAAAATACTAAAAAATAGATCAAGATTTATGAAAACAAAACAAAATAAGTGTTTTTAAAATTATACTGAATTCTGATATTTTTTGAATCAGTCTGAATAAGTGTTTTGAATTAAGACAAGAGAGCAATAACAACAAACAATATCTACTTATATCTATGACATTTTTTTCTATATTATCTATGATATACTAGTTACAAATAATATATATATATATATATATATATATTTTTTCTTGAAATCAATCGTAAAAATTTATGTGAAATATTTTTATAAAAATTTTCAATGTTATAATTAATAAGTGTCCCATCTGATTTAATTCCTTGGCTCCGTCACTGACCATGACATTCAAAATTAGTGGTGACACTAGAAATTTTGTTAAGTGTTGTGAATGAAATTTATATTTTATAAATTTCATTTTAGGGATGGGTTGTTAACACAACAACTTGTTTGGAAATCTAATTGTAAAAACCAAATCAACACTGAACTGTTATCAAAACAAAGAAGAAGAAACATTGAAAAAGAAAAATTTACATTTACTGTGCACAAGAGCATTATGTTAATCGTAATAAATAATGGAAAAAGCAGAACACAGGAGTTCCATAGACAGTTATGTCCAAACAAACTAACATTCTTTATGTGTTGTAAGCTTTTTTCTTAAAAAGCTAAAAAATCCAAAACATAAGGTTTATTTTAACTTATATTATAATTAAAAATTGAATAATGATTGTTGGATTACAATTATTGATTACTTAGATAAAGTTATTGCCTCACAAGTAATTCGAATTAAATGATTTAAAGTTCATATAATTATTTTAGAATTAGAATTCAATATATGTATATTGTTGATATTTTAATGTTTATTGTTTCATTGAAGCAAGTATATGGCAACTGTTCCAATTATCTTCTACTGGGGGGGAAACATAATTCGGGATCCCGATGAAGGTGTGTCATATGATGCTGAGCCGAAAGGGATATATGGGGTGCAACTTGGCACCACACTTAGCAATTTGGAGGAGATGTTTATGTCAAAGGTGGCAAGTTACGGGGAAACAGTCCGATTGATTTTTAAATGTAGATATCCTTATCGCTAATGGCAAGTAACCAGCAAATACAAAATATTACCGATCAATGACGATGAGGCGTTGAACACCGTATTAAGTATCGGTGGAAGTTTCCAACCACCAAATTGTTTGGAAGTGTACATTGATAAAGAGGTTGTACACAATCTCCCGAATATAACACAGATGGATTCTCGTCCGTTCACTACATTGCTGACACATGGGATTGACACGACAGCGTTTCAGTCTCCTATGTATGAATCAAATGAATGTTATGCAGTGGGCTACACGCAACAGACATTTCATAGCCATGGTGGAGAATCAAGTTCACGTGGTGGATATGAGACTGAATTTCACAATAACACCGAAGATGTGCCCACCTACAGCCATCATACCACTCCAGTTGAAGTTGCTGGTAATATGGCTGAAACGGTTAATTCTGTGTAGTTTGCTGACAGTGACATGTACGGTCCTGATGTCGCCCTAGACAATGATGAGAATGAAATGTGTGATGAAGAAAATTTATTGGGCGGATCAGATGATGATGATGAAGAAGATGATGCCGACGCTCCCGTTGATATTCAGAATGCCCCCATTCCACCTAGACCTGAAATCCCTTTCTATGAAAACATTCACATGGGTGGTGATTTTGACATTAGTAACCGCAATGTCGTTCCCCGTAACCGAATCTGGAATGCTGAAAATCCAGAGTTGGACAAAGGGATGATTTTCGTTGATAAGAAGCAACTCGTACATGCTGTGAAATTGTACCATGCAACAAATAATCGAGAGTATAAAGTCGTAACCTCCAACCGAGACGCTTGGGTGTGTGCTTGCAAGCACGATTGCAGATGGTGGTTGTGTGCATCTCTTAGTAGGATACATGGTCTTTTTGAAATAAAGCAGTATAGGGGTCCTCACCATTGTTTATACCCACGAATGAACAGGGACCACACTAATATTAGCTCCAGTTACATTGCTTTTCATCTTTTGGGACAAGTTGCGGTGAGTATACAAAATAAATGTTTACATATATATACATATTTGTTTGTTTATAGTGCTCACACCAAAATAATCTGACTCATAGGTATTGTCGTATACAGAATGAACCTGATATGCCAATTAAGAATGTCATCGAAGATATCAAAAAGACCATGAACTATAGTATATCATACAAGAAGGCGTGGCATGCAAGGGCAAAGGCAATTAGAATGGTATTCGGGGATTGGGATGAATCATATAGGATGTTGCCTAAATTCATGCATGCATTACAAACATCTAATCCTGGCACCATCGTGCAATGGAAGCATAGATATACCGGAGGTACAACCATTATGCCCGTCTTCCACTTTGTTTTTTGGTCTTTCAAACCCGTCATCGATGGATTCAGATATTGTAGGCCTGTTATAACCATAGATGGTACATTCTTATACGGGAAATACACTGGTGTGTTGCTTGTAGCAACGATTGTCACTGCCAATGGCAAAGTATTACCGCTTGCATTTGCTGTTGTCGACAGGGAGAGTTTGGAGTCTTGGTCATTCTTCATTTCAAATATCAAGTAACATATTGTCATGGATCGACAGGGAGTGACTTTGATATCTGATCGAGCTGAGAGTATTTTAGCTGTTGTGAGGCGGCATTGGCTGAATCCCTCGCTCCAATTTGTTGGATATCATCGGCACTGCCTTCGACATGTTTGTAGTAACTTTAACACTAGGTTAAAAAATAAGGAGCTGAAACAACTTCTATGGAAAGCAGGGAGTGCTCATCAACGACGAAAGTGTAATGGTTACTTACAACAGATACAGGCTATTGACCAAGATGCCATCAATTGGGTTCACAAGATGAATCCTGTGGAGTGGGCCCTTTCGTATGACGGTGGATATTGGTGGAGGGTATTGACCAGCAATGATGCAGAGTGCTTCAATAGCGTCTTGAAAGGTGCAAGGAACTTACCTATCTCAGCTATGGTTGAATTTACATTTCGGCGGCTCATAAAATATTTTGACGAGATGGGAGCCCAAGCTGAAATAGATGTACGAAATGAGTTCCAATACGAATTCCAATACCCTAGAGAGATGCAAAAAACTATTGAGGATGGCATCGCAAGGGCAAATACTTTCAAGTTGATATCGTATGACAGGTTAGTTTGTAATATAAACTAAATTGTTGTTATTATGTTGTGAAGTTAAGTACACCTAAAAACATGAACTTGATTAGTTTATATTACAATTTTCTAATAGGCCACGCCGCGTATTTGAGGTGCAAACATCTTTTCGCCATGGACGAGGTCGCAATACACAAATTGTGCGGATGAATCAACCCACGTGCAGTTGTGGGAAATATGAGATAAGACACTATCCATGTTCCCATATGCTCGCTGTAATGTCTGAATGCGGTGACAATCCATTCGAGTACGTTGCTGTAGTATATAGGCTTCCTGTATACATGAGGGTTTGGGAAACTAAATTCAATCCAATACCGCATCAAGATTATTTGGATGATCCGTAGTGGACCTTAATGCCTAATGTACTTCGTCTGCGAGAAGTAAAACGGGGTCGTACATCTATGTCTCGTATTCCGAATGAGATCGATATATCAGATAGGCGTTTGACCGCTCGTTGCAGTGAGTGCTAGCAGACAGGTCATGACAGGCGAACATGTCCGGCGCGACTTGGTCGATGAAGACTATGTAATACTTACATATTGTAATAGATCATTTTTTAATTCTTTATTTGTAATAGATCATTTAATTCTTTATTTTGTAATTCATTATTTGTAAACGGGGTCGTACATTTAAATAGATCATTTTTTATTTTTAATAGATCATTTCTATTTTTTAATTCTTTATATATTGTAATTGTTTGATTTCCTTGCCAAATTTACAACTAACATACTAAACAAATAAATTAAACTAAATATATATGCAAAAACATTTAACTATACCACATAGGCCTATGTTTTTTATTCTCTACTTGATTGAAAATGTCTATTACAAAATTTTAGTGAAAATCACATAGTTCTTCTACCATTTTAAGATTTTAATATTTCGACTGCTGCAAGCATTTTTTACATTTACAATTTATGAATCAGATCTACGTAATTTACAAATTTTATACTTTATTGGAACTTTTACCATTACAAAATCAATAATGAAGTTTTGTCAAATATGCCATAAATGTAATTAGCAACCTCTTATTGAAAAAAAAGTTCTCATTCAATTTTTTCGCAAATATTTATGTACGAAAACTATCCATATGTTACTGGTCATTATTAAGCTTAGGTAACTGAGACCCTAAAATGATTTTGTAAAAGATTTCTATATTAGTTATAGCATAGATAATGATAGGTTCTGTTGAATTGCTTATCATATTTAATGGCACATAAATTGATAAATTTAGATTTTAGTGAATCGCTTCCATGTTAGTGGCACACAAATTGATAATTTTAAAATAATCGACCACATTTGTTTTTCAAGTCGTCATGTATGGAATAATTTGAGTTTAATTGTTATAGTTAAATTACATGCTCACCAATACAGTTTTTTTAAATGTATTTGTTTTTCAACTGTACAGGCTTCATGGCATATCTACCTGATGAGGTCCCACTTTTTAGTCATCCACATCGGGCTGACAGTATATGGGAGGATCCGGTACGCAATAACGTTTGTTGGACTTTACGCTTACAATGAAAATACCCTGCATTTTGTTTTATATTACGTGATAATGCTATAATTTAAACTACTCATTCTGTTATGCAGGACGAGGCACGCACCGTGGTGACATGTCGGCGGGGAGATTCTGGCCTGTGGGAGCGTCCATTGGACCATAGAGTCTTGCAGTGTCTACTATGTGCGGGATTCTATGGTGTCTATCGTATAGGCCATATTAGACTGGACCACCCACTCATCACTGCTCTCGTCGAGAGGTGGCACACAGAGACTCATACATTTCATTTCCCGACCGGGGAGGCCACCGTCACATTGCAGGACGTATCTGTCCTATATGGTCTACGGATTGATGGGCGAGCAGTTACTGGACCTGACCCACCATTGACGAGGGACCAGTGGATAGCCCTATGTGCTGAGCTATTGGGAGTAGCACTTACACCTGCAGACTTACAGATAGGTAGAGTGAGGGTGAGGTGGCTGTCCGAGCAGTTTCAGGGCCATCTTCCAGATCATGCTCCAGATGAGTTAGTACAACAGCATGCCCGAGCATATATTCTGTGGCTTATTGGGGGGGTACTTCTCCCTGATAAGTCACAGAACCTGCTCAAGCTGATGTACTTGCCACTGTTGAGAGACATTGACGTGATCGGCCAGTACAGCTGGGGCGCTGCGGCTTTGGCATGCTTGTATAGGATGCTATGTCGAGCAGCTCAGGTGGGTGCGAAGGAGATCGGAGGACCCCTTGTCTTGCTACAGGTTAGTAAGAATTTTATTACATGTCAATTCATATTGTATGACATATAGCAGTATTGTAATTGCGTTCAAACTATTGCAGATTTGGGCGTGGGAGAGATTGATTCGCATTGCCCCATCTAGGCGGCAACTGGTTGCTCCTGGTGAGGTTCCCATCGGCCAGGGAGATATGCAGTTGCCAGCCGGACCTCGAGGTAGCCGGTGGAGGGTTGACATGGGCCACGAGGTCGTATCGACCCACGTAGTTGTCGTGTATAGAGACCAGCTTGACCGGATGATAGAGGGCGAGGTATGAAATTTAAATAACTAAATTTTAATTGTCATATGGAGTGTATATGTTCATGAGTGATTTTTAATAGACTTGTCATTATTGTAGTTTATCTGGCAGCCTTATGCTGGGGTCCTCGGTACGCTCCCAGACTATTGCTGACTAAGTGAGGAGATATGGATGGCGAGAGTGCCACTCATTTGTTTTGATGTGGTTGAGTGGCATCTCCCTGATCGTGTCCTCCGACAGTTTGATCGGGTCCAGTCCATGCGGGATCGGTGCGACACCGAGTGGCGGTTGCATGCGACTGATAGACGTGGCCGAGCCGGCACTGACTGGAGTGTGTATCATATGCGATACATACAGCTGTGGGATGCCCGTCGCGACAGTATTGTACAGGCTGACTGGAGCGATGGGGTCCTCCTCTCTCCCGACCCTTACATGTGGTATCGGCGACATACACACCTACTAGTCGGTAATCCAAGCCACCTGTCTGAGTCCGGATATCAGGGAGTTGGGCCTTCTCTCGAGGCATTGGTGAGTATCATAGTATGTGTCAGATAATTGTTAATATCATAATTGATTTACTTTCAGTCAACTATAGCCTAATATGTCTGATTTTTTGTTCAGGTGGTTCGAGCTGGGAGGTCATATCACTTGGCTGAGGACGCCCTTTTCAGATGTGATGGACAGGATGCGATGCAGACCCTTGCAGAGATCCGAGAGTTATTGTACGAGGGGATCCAGCATGCCCATCGGGTAGATCGTCTGCATTTTGGCCACTACGGTGTAAACAGTGTAGCAGCTGCTCCAGACACATCAGTCCCGTCCACGTCAGTGCCTTCCACTTCAGCGCCAGCCACAACAGGTCCTTGGACTTTAGTCACCCTACCGCATGATACCCCATACATTTCTCCAAATTCCCCACACGTACATCCTATCCAGCATGTTGACCCTGATTGGACACTGCCCCGATACATGCATGACGTTGTTACCCCACCCACCCCGTTACCACCTGCTTTTCTGGGGACTATTTCGACCGCACCCATGAGTACACATGATGCAGTTCTCACTGACATCTCCCACGTTGAGGATGAGGCCCATATTGAGCCCCCCCCAGAGCGTGAGGGAGAGGCTGAGGTTATGGTCGTAGCAGACGTCGCGGCCGAGGTCAGGGTGCGGGCAGAGGCAGAGGTCGAGGTCCAGCTGCAGATTGTGATACAGTTGCACCAGATGAGGGAGTTTCACAGCTCACAGCAGTATCCGATCTTCAGGCAGAGACAGGATCAAGGGCAGCACATGCAGGAGAGGGGGGGTCACACTCACAGGCTCCACAGGCAGTCAGTGGAGGGCCACATGCAGGGGAGGGAGTGCCAGATATTCAGAGAGTCTACCGCAGGAGACCGAGGAGGGAGGTCCACGGTCGGGGTTGTGGGACTGGGGGCAGGTTAGGGCATTAGCGGGTGTGATATGGACTGTATAGTTTTTTTTATTTGTAGTAATTGTTATAGTTTTTGTAAATCAAACTTGTACAGATGATGTAAATGTGTCATACTTATTTATTCGAAATTATAATTTCATAATTTTTTATTCTTACTTATTTTGATGAATCACACAAATCTCTTTCACATCTCTACCTCTCTCTCATTCTCCGTAGTCTCTGCATTATTTATAGTAATTTACGTTTTTTCCTCAAATTTACAAATTGAGACAACCAGTTATAAACCAAAAAAATTATCGAACAAATTGAGACAACCATTTATAAAATTGAAGTTCAAATAAATTTTAAGAATTAAACTATAAATCCTAAACCCTAAAATAAAAATAAATAAGGTAGCGTTTGGTAACGTTTACGTTTTTGGTTTATGTTTACAAAAAAATTAAAAACTGATTTTTGTTTTTTTTTAGAAAAACATAAATTACAAACGCGTTTGGTTTGAACAAAATGTTTAAAAACCCATAAAAACATAAAATAAAAAATATGTTTGTTCAGGCCTAAAATATTTATATTTATTTTTATTATATAACAATGGGATCACACATATTATAATTGAAAAAAAAATAATTGAAAAAAAATTAATTGAAAAATATTTAATTGAAAAAAAAATTAATGAAAAAAAAAATTAATTGAAAAAAAAATTATTTGAAAATATTGGTCTTAATTTCATATAGTTGATTATTATTTGCTATTATAAATTTTATTACATATATATATTAATATTGGTCTTCATTTTATAAAATAAAATTTATATATATTAAAAATTATATTGGTTTGGTGTGTGTGTGTGTGGTTTGTGTGTGTGTTGTGAATGAATGTTTGAGAGTCAGAGAGAAGAGAGAGAGAAAAGAAGAGTGAGTGCATAGAGTGGCTGGTATTGAAAGCGTTCTTCAAAATAACAAAAACGGAGAGAAATCAAAGGTATTTGTTATTTGTAGAATTACAAGAACTCTTCAAAAACAATTGAAATATCTTCTTTCATTGATAAGTCGTGGATAAGCATTACAAATCCATTACAACATAAATGGTTTGGTCATTCATCCAAACAATTTCATTCATTATCATCATTATCTGACATCTCAATATCAGATTCATACATAGCATCCATGCTCCAGGCGAAGTACTGGTGTGCATCATCCATTAACCCATCTTCGGCACGCTCATTTGCGGTCTTCATTAGTGAGGACCTTTGCAAACGTTGGGTCATGCGATTAACTTCGTCGCGGATACGATGCAATGCCCTTTGCAACAACTGTGGAGTGTCAGTTGACATACGCATGGCTAACCGGTGAGGAAATTTAATATTAACTTCACGACATAACTCAACGAGAACGTTTGCTCGAGTTATGCGAAATTCCCACTCAGCTCTCATGGTATTGACGGTGGCACGTGAGTAACGCAAATTTGGATTTAATGGGTATTGAAATTCATCTCCATCTACAACCCAATAGCGATCCATTGCTGAATATAGATCAACCACCGTATATCTCATGATGATATCGCTCGAAATAGCTGTAAAACTTTTGTTGTGGTATGATGCGATATTTATACCATATATACACATGCACTACGCCAAAACAGGGCATTAACGGCGGTTTTTTTAACGGCGGTAACGAAAACCGCCGTTAAAGGTACTATTAACGGCGGTAACGAAAACCGCCGTTAATACCGCCGTTAATGTATCATTAACGGCGGTTTCGTTACCGCCGTTAAAAAAATCGCCACTAAAAGTGTCTTTAACGACGGTAATGAAACCCACTTTTAACGGCGGTAACGAAACCACCGTTAATGCCCACTTTTAACGGCGGTAACAAAACCGCCGCTAATGCCCAACCATTACCGCCGTTAATGACGGCGGTCTTTGCCGGCGGAGCTCTGGCGAAACTCCGGCGTGCTCCGGTGAAACTCCGGCGAGTTCCGGCGAAACCATCTACAATAAAGTAAAAGTAATGTTTAAATATTTATTTAGGGAATATATTTCATGAAGAGTGGCTGTGGCAGAGTGGTTGGTGTGGGTGGATGAGAGGTCTTGGGTTCAAAACTTGGGAAGTGCAAGAAGAAAGAATTATTTTTTGAAAAATTTGAACCTATTTACGGCGGTAAAAAACCGCCGTTTTTTGTCCTATATTACCGCCGTTTTTGGTCGACTTTTAACAACGGTAATTTGCCTTTTTACGACGGTTTTACTTTTTCCGACACGCGCATAAACGGCGGTAATGAAACCACCGTTAATACCGCTGTTAAAGGCTTTAACGGCGGTTTTACAGCCTTTAACGGCAGTAAAAAACCGCCGCTAAAGCCCAATTTTGGCGTAGTGATGGTAGCTGTATGTATGAAATTATTGTAAACAACTATGCATCAGAGTTGTCACGTCAACTTTTATGACCTGAACAACTATGCATCAACTTGATAGGAGTTGTCACTCCGACTTTTATTTACTACTCAGTGCATATATGAAGGTTTTAAGTAAAGTTCAAATCCGCTTGGAAATTTAATTTAATTTTTCCGCCTACAAATATAATTCAATTTATTTTGCCTTGACAACATATTTAATTTCATTTTTTACCTTACATATTTCATTTAATTTAATTGGAGAAATTTGACCAATTTAATACATTCTAACTGTATAATATTTCATCTTCAACATTTATGAATCTATTTGGGGCTGCATAGGGTGGCTTTTTAAACACAAAGGGTCTAATTGTTTTGTTATTTGGTTCTGACACCCCCTCAAAATTTTTATGAATTGCATAATTGACATGGGCACAGTAGGTATGGTACGATAATAAATTGTAGCTCGGCGCAGTGATACGTCCAACATTTCTCAGTGATGCTCACCAGTGACTTGAACAGACGTAATAATTTGGATGCTTTGTTTTTTCCTCAAATGCTATGTGACTTTGTACAGCGATGTAGTGATGCATGTGACTTTGTGCAGTGATACAGTGATGCATGTGACTTTGTGCAGTGATGCAGTGATGCATGTCACTTTATGCAGTGATGCAGTAATGCATGTGACTTTCTGACTTTGCCATGCTTGTATACTTTGTGACTTTTTCCTCACATTACGTGATGCATGTGACTTTGTGCAGCGCAACTTACATGCTTTGTTTTTTCCTCACATTTCAGAATTCATCTAAGTCACATTAATACGACCATATGGCAATAGTGTTGATAAACAATTATGTGATGGACTGAAGGAGTGAAGTGTAATTTACCGAATATAAAAAGAAGCAGAAAATGCAAAGAGGAGAAAATGGAATGACTGTGAAGTTCATTAAGTGAAAATAAGATAAAATATAGGCTGCAAAGTTCCAATCGTGTTTACATATCAGGTGACCATTTTATTATTTTGGTGAAAAAAACAACGATAGTTTTGCAGGTCGAAGTGAGTTGGACGGTTGTGTATTTACTTGCACTCTGTTTCATAGTTGTTTATGAACAATATTACTTTAAAACAAAGAAAATTAAAGCCGCTGTTTCATTTGATGATTTCATTTATAATTTTTTGAAAACACCAATTTGTACTGAAATTGTCAATTCCAAGTGGCTACTTACTGTATTAAAAAAGTAAGCATGAAAAAATAGTTTCATGTGGCGATGTGACAACTCATTGCATTTTGTTTTATTTGACAACTCACTGCTCGAATATGAAGGGATTGCATTGTGATCCTTTGGCCTACAATTATGATTTTATCTGACAACCACGTCCGTGACTACATCACAGGTACACAAAGTCACGGGTACTTAGGATTGCATGAAATGAATAACATAAAATAATATCACGGGTATCACTTCTTCCATAGTGTCCCAGCATGCATTACTGTCACTAGCCCATCTCTAGTTAACCCCCACTATGATTTCTACAAATAGCGATACCCCCAGTATGATGTTTGTTCAAGTTATAACAATAGTAATATATCTACAATTACTATTATTATTTGTTTGTTTATTTTATAAACAATGTCTTCAAGAGGTGCAGGAAGTTCACGCTGGCAAAAAAATCCGAAAGTGTGGCTGCTACCTCCATTCACTTATGACTACAAGAGCGAAAAGTACTCGAGTCCGAAGGATTATTATGCTGGTATCCGAGCAGAATGTGCGTTCAGGGTAACGGAGCAAGAAGGATTGTTTAATGATCTACGTAACTTTGGGGCACCAGTACCTCATCGTCGTTCATTGACCATGGCTAGACGAAATGTGAGTGACTATGAAAAAGCAGTTAGCATAATTAAGAAGGAGAACAACAGAATGTTGATGCGGAGATGTCGACATTTCATGCTTCAGCTAGCCACCGAAATGACAGAAGCAAGCAACAGAGCTTTGACAGTGATTGAGGGAAATAATGTCTTAAACAGTGAAAAATATCTCTCTAACTACTATATGTCAGATGAGGAATGAGAAATCAAACACCTTTATCTTTCATATATGTTTGTATGTTGTGTTGTATCTTCATTACTAGAGTGTAAGACAATGTTGTTGTTCATCTAACGTACATATGTATTTCAAGTATTTGTTTTATGAACCTGAAGTTTATGAAATAACTACATTTATAACTACACATTTATTAGTTCATGACTTTCTTTATTGAATTGCAATGAGTTAATGAATGTTCTGGATTAATGAATGGATTAATGTATGTT
The DNA here is from genome assembly GCA_030407325.1 of Camellia japonica. Taxonomy (NCBI): domain Eukaryota; kingdom Viridiplantae; phylum Streptophyta; class Magnoliopsida; order Ericales; family Theaceae; genus Camellia; species Camellia japonica. Next base: position 82,686,607 of record JAPPVO010000059.1, on the reverse strand, counting down.
GAATTATGTGAATACTTAAAACACATAAAACAGAACAGGTAGCTCGGTGAAAAGCTTCCCTTAACTGGTGCTCGTGAAATAGGGATCCTTTACGTAAAGAATTTCAATCTCCATCAGGAAAGAAGAAAGAGTCGCCTTCCAATTCCTTGAAGTCCAGTCAAAATGATGACTCTAGTAAAGAATGGGGGGTTGACAGAAAACTAAACTTCAGGGGCTGGACAAACAAGCTCAAAGCCAAGTGGTTGGTCCAGTTGGGGGACTAATAAAGTTCAGACAAACGAACTACTGCCTTCAACAACACATAAAACAGAACAGGTAGCTCGGTGAATAGATTCCCTTAACTGGGGCTCGTGAAATAGGGATCCTCTACGTAAAGAATTTCAATCTCCATCAGGAAAGTAGAAAGAGTCGCCTTCCAATTCCTGGAAGTCCAGTCAAAATGATGACTCTGGTAAGGAATGGGGGGTTGACAGAAAACTAAACTTCGGGGGCTGGACAAACAAGCTCAAAGCCAAGTGGTTGGTCCGGTTTGGGGACTAATAAAGTTCAGACAAACGAACTACCGCCTTCAATAACACATAAAACAGAACAGGTAGCTCGGTGAAAAGCTTCCCTTAACTGGGGCTCGTGAAATAGGGATCCTCTACGTAAAGAATTTCAATCTCCATCAGGAAAGAAGAAAGAGTCGCCTTCCAATTCCTGGAAGTCCAGTCAAAATGATGACTCTGGTAAGGAATGGGGGGTTGACAGAAAACTAAACTTCGGGGGCTGGACAAACAAGCTCAAAGCCAAGTGGTTGGTCCAGTTGGGCGACTAAGTTTAAAACCCAATTGGTTTTACTTGATTTGCTTGTGAAAATCACTATTTACAATTAATTATACCCAAACAGATTGTTTTCTGCACCTTTTTAAAGAAATTGACGATTCTCTTAGTATAGAATAGCAATCAATGCAAGGCCAAAAATGTAAGAAACTAGACTTGTAACCAGTTCTAATGACGCTGATTTGATATTTTTCAGATTTATACCTAAAGAGAACAACACTTCCGAAATTACTGTGTAACACCAGTTTTCTGGATAGATTTGAATGCACCATGATATTCACAAACATTGGTGGCCAAGTACTCCTACCTAACCCACGTTTCACTCACAAGATCCACCATTATTTTAAAGTTGATTTCAAAAGTTGAGATTGTAAATGTTTCCCAAAACATTACAAATTGAATATTCAAAAGTTGATTTTAAAATAATTCCAAATGACAACAAAAATTCAAATAGTCATACTTTTCAATGAAATACAAATAGTTGGTCATAACAACGAATGATGCATAGCTAAGTGAAACACAACATTGCCTACATAAGCTTTCTTTTTTATTACAGTGACAACTCATCTCTTATTGATATATGTGGGATTCTCAATTCAGAAAGTCACATGGCAACAGTGAATTCACTGATTTACCTTACAGTGAGCATGCCCTTATTTTGTCCGTATATGCAGATGGATTGTCAAGTCATGTGACTTGGTGCACAGGCTTTGGTTTTCTCGATTTTTTTATTACAGTGACAACTCATCTCTTATTGATATATGTGGAATTCTGAATTCAGAAAGTCATATGGCAACAATGAATTCACTGATTTACCTTACAGTGAGCATGCCCTTATTTTGTCCGTATATGCAGATGGATTGTCAAGTCATGTGACTTGGTGCACAGGCTTTTGTTTTCTCGATTTTTTGCTCGATTTTTTTATTACAGTGACAACTCATCTCTTATTGATATATGTGGGATTCTCAATTCAGAAAGTCACATGGCAACAGTGAATTCACTGATTTACCTTACAGTGAGCATACCCTTATTTTGTCCGTATATGCAGATAGATTGTCAAGTCATGTGACTTGGTGCACAGGCTTTGGTTTTCTCGATTTTTTGCTCGATTTTTTTATTACAGTGACAACTCATCTCTTATTGATATATGTGGGATTCTCAATTCAGAAAGTCACATGGCAACAGTGAATTCACTGATTTACCTTACAGTGAGCATGCCCTTATTTTGTCTGTATATGCAGATGGATTGTCAAGTCACGTGACTTGGTACACAGTATTTGCTTTTCTCTATTTTTTCATTCTAGTGACAACTCATACCTTGTTCGTATATGTGGGATTGTCATGCAGAGGCATCTTTCTAAAGCCGTTCATAACCAACTATATGAACGACTAAAGGTGAAGACACAACCTTACAACTCATTTCGCCCTACGAAATTATCATTCATTTGTTTTAAAAAATTAGCATAGCTACACGATTCATGGGAGGGAGTGGGAATCGCAGAGGTGGTAGGAACTTGCAAAGGGGTGACAGTTCACGACGAGGGGGGGGGGAGGAAGGGGACGTGGCGATGCTGAAGACGATTCAGGGGAGGGAGTGGAAATACCTATTTTAGATTATGCTTGTGGTTATCGTGATAGGTTTGGGAAGCGACATTTTTTGATACCCAAGTATTATCGAGTTCAAGGAAGTTCATGTATGGAGCCATCTGACAATCAAACAGGATATGGTTTATCTGACGCTGCTCGTCTCAAGTGGCCCGCACTATTTATAAGCGAGTGCAAATGGAAAGATTATGTCGGGAAAATCGACTGAAGGTGCCAAAAGCACGTTCTGTTGAGATCCAAAAGGTAGATCCTGATAATGTTGATCAACTATGTGAAAACTACAACGTGAGATTTCTCAAATGCGCCGTAGGTTAGCTCGCGATATGTAGCTATACATAGTTAAGAAGGATGCCCAGAAGAACAGAACAGAACCAAATGTTGTGGCTATCAAGGGTATCATGGAGGATCCTGAACTTGTCTCTGACGCTAAGCTTTCGGATTATTCAGACTCTAAGCCACCTGCCGATTTATGCGCGAATTAGGTGTTAATGTCTACACTTCGGCAATATTAGGTCATGCATTAATATGTAATGTCTGTGTTAGACTAAGTGTTGCCGTAATGAGTTTGTTAGATTGTCTGCCTAATATTTGTCTGTCTAACTGTTATGTTTATGTATTGTGTGTTCAGTTCAGGGTGTCTAGGATGTATGTATTGTGTGTTCAGTTCATGGTGTCCAGAATGTATTTTTGTGGGAGACTTATGTCTGTACTACCTATGTAACTGAAAACTGTTACATTTGCAACTTCAGTTATGTTGTTTTCATGCCTATATGAGTATTTAGTAAATTAGTGACTTCGTATATTGTGTATTAAGTTTTATTACAAAAATGTTGACAAAATTTATTTTAGGAGAAATACACATTTTCTTAACTTGTTCATCTTCTCAATTGTGAGAATCCAATAATGTAACCATTATTCATTGAATATAACAAATAACGTTCTCATTCTTACAAAAAACTACACTACCAATTGAATAAAACAAATAACCTTTACATTCATTCATTCATTGCACAACATCAGTCTTATGAAATAAGCGAAACCAATTGAATCATAATAACATCAACTCCAACCCAATATTTACATTACATAAGTTCCTGTTCGCAATCAGAATTCAAATTACATACAAGTTACATTACATAGCAAAAAATGAAAAAAGTACCATTTGTATGTAAAAAATACATCACCAAAATTTGAGATCTTTCTCTTATTCCTTCTTGCTGCAGCTCTCGCGGTGGCCTTCGTCTTCTTGGCCTACTCCGCGATGCTCTTCGCGTCTCACCCTTCGTCGTTGTTCGTCGAACTGCACAGTGTGTGGGTGTGCTTCGGACTGTAGAGCATGTATATCACCTTCTAACCCAAAACAAAGACAAAAGGAAATTTTTTTTTTTTTTTTAATGAAAACGGCTAGAAAACGGTTTTACTAAACCAGTTTTCTGAATTACATTATCACCTTCTAACCCAAAACAAAGACAAAATGAAAAATATATATATTTAAATGAAAACGGCTTTAGTAAAGCCAAAATAAATTTCTGAATAACACCTTCTAACCCAAAACAAAGACAAAAGAAAAAAAATTAAAATTTAACATGAAAACGCCTTTAGTAAAGCCAAAAAAAATTTATGAATTACATTATCACCTTCTAACCCAAAACAAAGACAAAACAAAAAATAAAAAAAATTTACATGAAAACGGCTTTAGTAAAGACAAAAAAAATTTCTGAATTACACCTTCTAACCCAAAAGAAAGACAAAAGAAAAAAAAATTTAATGAATTACATTATCACCAAAACAATGACAACAGAAAAAAAAAAAATTTTAAAAATTAATAAAAAAAATATAAAAAATTTAAATGAACAGTGAAAGCGTGATTTCAATCCACGCTTATTATAGTGAACAATGAAAGCGTGGTTTCAATCCACGCTTTTTGTAGTGAACATTGAAAGCATGATTCACAATCACGTTTTCTTCAGAAAACAAACTTAACAATATGCACAGTGAAAGCGTGGTTCAGAACCACGCTTTCTTCAGAAAACAAATTAAACGACATGCACAGTGAAAGCGTGGTTTGGAACCATGTTTTCTTCAGAAAAAAATTTATGTTAAAAGCGTGGTTTGTAACCACGCTTTCTTAATTAAAAGCGTGGTTTCTAATAGCACTTTCATTGTTCATCAAATTTTCGGCCCCAAACAGTGAAAGCGTGATTTGTAATAGCGCTTTAGCCTAGTTTGGGAATTCCGTCCAAACTAGGCCTAGTTTGGGAATTAAGATGATAAATTGGCTTAATATGGGAAAAGCCTCGAATACATTCCATATAGTTGTGAAGAGAGAGAAAAAAAATAAAAAAATAAAAATTTATGCACACACTATTTGTTTTAGCCTTAGACATCTCTTCTTGGAAAAATCAGGATTTGTGTGGGATTCTGAGTATGTTTTTCATCAGCATCACTCGTGTCTCTCTCTCTCTCCCCCCCCCAACACACACACACAGCCTCTGTCGCCCTATCTCGAACTCCCACCGTCATCGATCGAAGCACCACGGCAGCGAGATCGTCGGCGACTGTGCAATGTGGTTTAGATCTATTAAAGGACGAGGTGATCTGGCCGGCAAGAGGATTACGAAGAGCGCGGAGCTACGGGTCTGGCCAGCGGTAGTGAAGCTACGGAGTTGGATCTCGTGGCCGAGGAGGAAGGCGAAGCAGCAACGGAGGAAGAGCGGCGGCGAAGCAGCGACGAGGAGCAGCGACAGAAGAGAAGAGTGTTAGGGTTTGAAGAGGAAGAGGAGGGGGTTTAACTTGGCTGCATGTTGGGTAAGATTAAAAAAATAATCAATGGATTAAGCCTATTTTATATAAAAAAAAATTATATTATATTATTTTATTTTATTTTATTTAATCAAGTTCACATGTTTATTTTAGTTTTTTTTAATATAGAAACAATTTTTTTAAATTTATTTTATATAAAAATAATTTAACTATCTCATTATTAACTATTTTCCACACTATTATCAAAATAAACACACTTTTATTTAATCTCTTTGCTAATAATCTCCACATTAACAATTTTTTCACTAATCTTCTTCTTACTGACAATTCCATTCAAACTAATCCGCCAAACAAACATGCCCGTAGTATTCTAGCAACTGGACCTTTGGCTAAATAAAATTGAGATTTAAATTTATGGACCGAATGCCCAAAATAAAATAAAATTTTAACCATATAATAACATCCATGAATTAAAATAACTTTAAATTAACATGAACGATAATTTAATCTATTTATTTATATGTATGCATATATATATATATATATATATAAACATAAAATTATACTATATTAACTTTTTTTATATTATTTTAACTCCAAAATAATAAACAAAAGCATTACACTTTATTTTCAACACAACTATCACATGCAAACTGTGAGAATAGTATGTGAAAATAAATAAATAAAAAAATAAAAATAAAAATAGTGAAACTGTGTTGTTTTAGGCACAGCAACAAACACAACAAGGTGTCACAGTAGTGATCCTGTGCCCTCTAGTGACAGGTAAGAATGTTAATTTCACCATGAGAGGGGATTGATAGTCTCATGATATAAGTAAGCTCATACTACTTCGTTACAAACAAACATGTTATAGGTAGCCTTTGATTACTAATCCAATCTCTTTTTCCAAACCTCCAATCAAACATGCCTTTGATAATTGCTTTTGGATTTGGATTGATGTGTATATTTAAGGGTGCAGATTTTTTGTGTTTAATCTCCTAGTCAAGGAAGCTTTCCCTAGTAACCATGAGAGGAGCTCAGCAAGGAGGGTGGATAATAGTAGTGAGGGATAGGGGCAGACCAGGACCATGGAGGACGGAAGGAAGTGCAGGAGTCTTTACTGTATTTGTGGATAACCTACCAGCATCATTGAATCCAAAAGGTCTGTTCAATTTATTCACCAAGTTTGGAGTGGTAAAAGATGTTTTTATACCGCAAAAAAGGCGCAGGGTGACTAACACAAGGTTTGGTTTTGTGAGGTTTGGTTGCTCTGTGGCAGCTAATATAGCTGTACAGAAAACCAATGGGTTATGGGTGGACGATCGACCATTACAGGTAAAGCCTGCAGAGTTTGGGAAGGACAAGGCTAGGAGTGAAGCTGAAAGAATGCCGTCAAGCACCCAAGTGCGGAGACCAATAGTCTCTACTGCCAAAGGTGAAGATGGTAGAACTGGGTTAAGTGGTCTTAGAGATAGGAGATCATATGTTGATGCGGTGGTAGGAAAAAGGGTTGAAGGAGTAGGGTGTATCTTGGTGAAGGCAGAAGAGATAGGGAATGGATGGTTGTTTGAGAGCATAATAATCAGATTGAAGGTACAATATGCTACCATTAGTCTGAAAAAAGAGCTGGCAGCAATAGGAATGAAGGATGTAATGGTAAGAGGTAGTGGGGGAAGAGATGTTGTTATAACATTTAGATCAAAGGAGGTGAGGGCACTAAAATTACCAGCAATTAAGGAGCTAATTTTAGATTGGTGTGAAGATATTGTTGAAGGAAAACTAGGGCAGGTTCTGGAGCAGGAAAGAAGTGTATGGCTCAGTTGCTATGGCATCCCATTGCACCTGTGGAATAGTTCCAACATAAGAAGGATTGGTGGGGTATGGGGGCAAGTGTTATGTTTTGAAGGTGATATGAGCCAACCATTGTCATTTGTGTGTGCAAAGGTTAAGGTTTCCACAAAAAGCATGGAACCTATAAACTCAGTTGTAAATCTGGAATGTAGTGGGATGGTGTTTCCAGTGAGAGTTTACGAAGAACAGGTGATCAATGTGAAATCAGTAAAATGTTCTTGCAAATGTCATAAGACTCAAGAGGTGGTTGAGATTGGCAGTTCAAATGTGGTGGAGGATCAAAGTATGGGTCGGGAATTCAGGAAGGATGAAGATGAAGATGCTGATATGGAGGATGACTCAGATGCTGATCTGGAGGATGGATATGATGTGGCTCAAGAAGATAGGCCAGTTGGTGGAAGCCGGAGTGAGGAGGTGGATGACATGGCATGCCGGAGGAGTGCAGAGGAAGCTAAAGCTGGACGAAGTGATGGAGAGAATGTAATGAGTGCTGAGGCCTGCAACATAATGATGGAAGTGTGAAACCAGAGGAACGGCTTAATGGAGGAGACGGTAGTTAGTCAGAGTTTGGAAAACCTGGTCTGTATGCAAGGTTATGTTAGAAGTTTAGACAGAACAAGTTTAGAAAGGCCTGGGGTGAATATTGAAGTAATTTTGGGCCAGACTAACACACCTAGTAAGGGGGATGGGCTTTGTAAATCACAGATTGGGCTGGGGCAGCTGGGGCAATCTGTAAGTGGTAAGCAAAAAGAAGTAGGGCCAATTGGGAGAGTTTCAAGTTTATCTGAAGCCTATGAGAAGGAGCCCAGTTGTAGTCAAACAAAGAGTAGAAAAAGGAAAGAAAGGATTATAAACAAAAAGAAATATAATTAAAATTTGCTTCGGAGAAGGTTGTCTGAATTAATGAGAAGATATGGGAGCAAAGGTGTGGCAGCAAGTACGGCACGGCCCAAGGCTGCAGCCTGGCGAGCAGCGGTGGCGGCAATGTCTTTATCTGCATCGATAGAAGGAGGTGTGGATAAAGGGAGGGTCGTCCTTGATGAGGCGGAAGCAACTTTGAAAATGGGGGAACTCCTCAGGGTGAAGCTGAATGGGAAGAGGGCTGAAGTGTTGGAGAAAATAGTGGACCTTGAATTGAAGGATATGGAACGTAATAAAGGGGGGGGGGTGAGAGTTGGGGAGTAGGGTATACCAGCTAGGGGGAAATTAGGAGAAACAACGATTTTTATGAAGACATTATCATGGAATATTAGGGGGCTGGAGAGGAAGGAGAAGAGAAGCAAGATAAAGAAGCTTGTGAAGGAGCGAAATGTAGATGTTGCTTTGTTTCAAGAGACAAAGAAATCAGAATTAACAGAGGTAGAAGTTAGATCAGTGTGGGTAAGGGGCAAAATGGAGTATATGGTGGTGGATGTTGTAGGCTCTGTAGGGGGGTTATTGTGTATTTGGATCTAGATATCTTCCAAGTTAAGGAATGCTGCAGCAATAGAAGATTTATATTATTATCAGGTACTCTCTTTAACCAGTTTGAATGTGCTATTCTCAACATTTATGCACCTAATGATGTGGGCTCCAGAGGGAATCTGTGGAATTGTTTGTTGAAGTTGAAGGAGGAATTTCTTAATCCCTGGTGTTTAGGAGGGGATTTTAATGAGATTAGGCAAATTGGGGAAAGGAAAGGGTGTTCGAGGAGAGACAAAGGTATGAAAGAGTTTAATGAGTTTATCGATAAGTGTGAGGTATCTGATTTACCATTACTTGGGAGGAGCTTCACTTGGTGTAATTCATGTACTGGTGAGAAGTGGAGCAAAATAGATAGAATTCTTGTAGACCCAAAGTGGCTTGAGGTGTTTAATTTTAAGCTGTGGGGTCTTCCTAGACTAATCTCTGATCACTATCCTCTCTTTTTGTTGGAGGATGAGAGGGACTGGGGCCCAAAACCCTTTAGGGTATTAAATGTTTGGTTCTCACACAAAGATTTTCAGAGGTTCTGGGAGTCAAATTGGAAAGAGTCCAGAGTAGTAGGCTGGGCTGGGTTTAGACTGTTTCAAAAATTGGAGATATTGAAAGGTGGCTTTAGAAGTTGGAATGTGGAGGTTTTTGGTAATGTACAAAATAAATTGAAGGCATCAGAGGGTGAACTTCACAGTTTTGATATTCTGGCTGAAGGTAGAGACCTCGATGGTGCTAAAAAAGTTAGGAGAAGTGAAGTTAGAGCTGAGATGTTGAGGTTGAGTAGGATGGTTGAATGGTTATGGCTACAAAAGTCAAGACTTAACTAGGCAATGAAAGGAGATAAAAATACAAGATACTTCCATGTAGTTACAAAATGCAGAACAGTTAGAAATGAAATAAATTCCATTAGAGATGGGGAGGTGGTGGTTGAAGATCCGTGTCAAGTGAAGTATAAGGTGTTTGAACACTTTAAAAATCAGTACACAGAGAACTGGTCATCAAGACCTGTGTTGGGGGGTCTTTTCCCAACAGTAGAAGGCAGGGTCAGGTCTGGATGGTTAGAAGCAGATTTTTCAGTAGCAGAAATTAAATCAGCAGTGATGGATTGTGATGGGAGTAAGGCACCAGGACCTGATGGTTTTAACTTGATGTGTTATCAGAAGTTTTGGAAAGTCATGAAGGGTGATGTGGTTAATTTTGTGAAAGAATTTCAAAACAATGGAAAGTTGGTCAAGGGTATAAATAGTTCTTTCATAACCCTTGTACCCAAGAAGGAGAATCCAATAGGGCTATCTAATTATAAACCCATAAGCTTGGTGGGCTCTATCTACAAGATCATAGCAAAGATGTTGGCTAATAGACTGAAATCTGTAATGCCTCATATCATAAGTGAGTCTCAGTCTGCGTTCTTGAGTGGAAGAAATATTCTAGATGAGGTGTTAATAGCTAATGAAGTTGTTGACGGATGGAAGAAAGCCAAAAAGAGGGGGATACTTATTCAATTGGACTTTAAGAAGGCATATGACTCTATTAATTGGGGTTTTCTGTTTTCAATGCTATCTAATTTTGGGTTTGAAGATAAGTGGATCAAGTGGATTAAGGAGTGCGTAACAACTGCAAGGCTTTCAGTGCTTGTTAATGGAACTCCTACAGAAGAGTTCAGCCCACAGAGAGGTCTAAGACAAGAGGATCCTCTGTCCCTTTTTCTATTTAATATAGCAGCTGAAGGTCTACATATGTTATTGAGCCGAGCCTCTCAGTTAGATCTAATCAAAGGTGTTAAGATAGGCCATGATGGTGTGTTGTTAACTCATCTCCAGTTTGCAGACGATTCATTATTATTCTGTGAAGCTGAGGTGGATGAAGTGAGGAAGTTGAAAAGGGTGCTAAGGTGCTTTGAAATTATGTTTGGCCTGAAAATAAACTTCCATAAGAGTGTTGTTTGCGGTGTGGGTGTGTCTAAAGAGATGTTAGATGGTTTTGCTGCAGTATTGAACTGTAAATCTAAGTCATTACCTCTAAAGTACCTTGGGATGCCATTAGGAGCTAATCCTAGGAAGAAAGCTACATGGAAACCAGTGGTAGAGAAAGTCAAAAGCAAGCTGAAAGCAAGCTGGCTGGTTGGAAGAGGAAGTTGTTGTCCTTCGCAGGGAGGTTAACACTTGTCAAATCAGTAACTTCAGCATTGCTAGTGTACTACTTATCTTTGTTTAAGATGCCTGAAGGGGTAGCCAGAGAGTTGGAGAAGATTCAAGCTACATTCTTATGGGGTGGGTCTGAACTGGTAAAGAAAATCCATATGATCAAGTGGGAGGATTTGTCTAAAAGGGTGGAGAAAGGTGACTTGGGTATCAGGAAAATAAGAGATGTGAACAAGTGTTTGTTAATTAAATGGTGGTAGAGGTTTGGTAGTGAAAAGAATGCTTTGTGGAAGAGAGTAATTTGTAGCAGATATAAGATGGAGGTTGATGGCTAGATTCCATCTTTAATTTCATCTAGCAGCCACTCGGCAGTATGGCAAGGGATTATTTCTGTAGCTGAACAGTGCAGTAGCCTGAAGGAGTTCTATTTGAATAATTTTCAGTTGAAGGTTGGGGATGGGAGGAGGATTAGGTTTTGGTCTGATACTTAGTGGCAGTCTGTCTGTTTGAAGGATGAGTTTCCAATCTTGTATAGGTTGTCTTTGGACAAAAAGGAATCCTTAAGAGTCTTGGCTGATAAGAAAAGTACAGTGGGTGGCTGGTCCTTCGAATTTAGAAGGGGGTTATATGAGTGGGAGGAGCAGGAGCTGGCTAGGCTTCTTGATTATCTGTTGGGGGCTCCTGCAGTATGTCCAGAGTGTGTTGATCGACCTACATGGTTAGCATCATCTTCTGGGGTGCTAACAGTAGCAGATTTATATAGGTGGGGTGTGGGTAATGCATGTGCCACTATGAGTATTACCAAATTGATTTGGCTTAAGTACATCCCTCTTAAGGTGCAGGTCTTTGGTTGGTTTGCGTGGAAAAGAAGAATTAAGACTAAGGAATTTCTACAAAAAGTGGGGGTGATCAACCCCATTGCTTCCATAGCTTATGTGTTCTGTGGCAGTGGCAGTGAATCAGTGAACCATGTCTTAATTTGGTGCCCCTTTGTATGGATGGTTTGGGTTGATATGCTGGATTGGTGGGATGTCCAAGCTGCTATTCCAGGATCTGTGGAGAGTCTACTGTTGTGGTGGGCAGGGGGGAAGTTAAAGAAGAAAGAAAGGAAGATTTGGAGGGTGATTCCATTGGCTGTGATGTGGTTTGGTTGGAAGTGCAAGAATGAGTGTGTGTTTAGAGTAACTCCCCCAAATCTGGGGTACCTATGTGACTTAATTAAATATAGGATTGTTTTTTGGTTAAAACCAGTTTTCAGTGACTTTAATTTCTCAGTACAGGATTTTGTTTTTAATCTAAGGCAGATCAGGAAGTGCTTGGGAGGGTCTGCTATACTTACATAGTGCTGGTAGGTAGGCTGGGTTGTTACTCTGGAGTTGTGTGTTGTTTTTGTTATTGTGGTGGCTGTTCTGCTCTGTTGGTGAATGTGGTGTATGCTGTTCTGCTCTGTGGGTGTATGTTGTTTCTATCTGTGTTTGATGCTAGTCCTATCTGTGGCTGCCTAGTGTGGGAGACTTCCTTCTGGTTTGGTGTTGCCAATATATCAATCTGGGTGAAGTTGGTCTGCTGTGGAGGTGCTGGTTAGGTCTGTTAGCTATTATTATGCTCAGCAATGCAGTTGGGTGATGTGCCTTGGTCTGCAGTGGATTTTAGTCCTAATCTGAGGCAAGTTAGGAGGTGTTTGGGTGGGATAGTTGGTTAGTGTTGTACTGTTGTGGTTTGCTTTTGCTGTTGGGGCTGTAGTGTTTTTGCTGTGCTAGCTTGGGTAATATCTGCTTTCTTTTGCTTAAATTATGAGGTGGATTACCGGTGTGTGCTATTGTAGCTCTGAATCTGTGTGCTGCTAAATATCTGATGTAGGTGTACAGATGTGTGTATTGAAGTTTTGGGTGTTGAAACTCTGAAGGGTGGTTCATGTAATGTGAAGCTCTATATCTGTGTGGTGTAGTTCTGCTGTTGTTCTGAAGGGTGGTGGTTTCTGATCCAAGGACAGAGGTGTAGTCATTTGGTCCCAGGGGAGTTGTGTCAAGTGCTGTGTAGGTTGGGTTTTGGTGATTTCATCCAGCTTTGCATCTGTGTAAATTTGAAGCATAACTGTTGTGGATTCAAGGGAGAGGTGCCACATGTTGTGTAGTCTGCTAGCTCTGGGGTCTGATTTGTACATGTTGTGTACCCTGATGCCTAGCTTTGGTGACTGATCTGAATTTGCTCTGTTTCTCTTATCTGCAGTTTGGGTGTAGCTCGGTTGGCCTGCTATTTTGTTACCTGTGTTTGCCTTTCCTTTTTCCTTTTTTTTTTTTTTTTGTTTGTTTGTTGGTTTCTCACCAACTGGCGCTTGGAGCTTCTGTTAGCTCCAAGCTTCTCTTTATTGATGTTCTGTATCTTCTTTGGTTACTTCCATCAATAAAGATTTTCTTTGCCGATCAAAAAAAAAAAGGTGCAGATTTTTTTAAATACATACTCAAATTGTATACAGAGTTAGTAGGTCTTGATTAGTCATTTTTTAATATGAACACAAATATGCCATGACCTAGTATTATGAATATCAAACAGGATAAGTTAGTATTGAACCTACATAACACAAAATTGACATAAATAACTCATTTAATAAAGAATTAGTTATAAATTTTAAGATAATTTATACTTTTAACCTTTGTACTCTGATCCAAATTGAACAACTTTTTGTTCATTTTAATTTAGTATCTTCATTCAAGTTGAACGTTAAAATTAACGATTTTGCAAGTTAAATGAATATCTTTTTCTCTAAACTACATTCTCTTCCCTATCTCTTTAAAAAGATATTTCTTTCTCTAAAAATTAATGCTCTACTAGTGGTAAACTCATGCTATGCACAGAATGTGAAAAAATTAATAACATATTTTTATATAAAATAATATAAATAGTTTGATTTTTGTATGCAAATTGTGAAAAATAAAAAATAAAATAAAAAATTTGAAACCTATAATTTAAGTCCAGCAGTTTTACCACAATTTATATATCAATTTTTAATTTGTCACAAATTCAATCATATAGTTTTCAATCCCTTTGCTAGAGTTGCAAACTTGAGCGAGCTTAACCCAAACAACTCGAGTCAAGCTTGGAATTTTTTAAAAATTGGGCGACATAATTTTTAATTTGGTGAGAACCTATGCAAAAATTCAAAATTTTGAATAAAATTTTAGTAGATTTGGGCAAAAATACCAAATAACATGAGCAATTGAATCAAAATTGTATGTATAAATCTATATAATTATTTGTTAATTTATTTTTTAAATAATAAATTAAATTAATAAAAAATTTAATATTAATGAACAAAAGTAAAAGCAATATGCTTAAGTATTTTCAATAGAATTTATTTTTGAAAATATTTTAAAAAATACACTTTTTAGAAAGGGATTATTGAATAAGTTGATATTTAAAAAATTGCATTTTATAATGTCATAAAATAATTTAAATATGATTTTTCAAAAATTATTTTTTATTTAAAAATTATAATCAAATATTTAAATCAAATAAAGATAAATTTCTTACAAAATAAAAGTATTTGAATAAAAAAATGCAAGAAGAAAAGTTAGAATGGTATTCTTATTTAATCTGAAAATAATTTTAGATGAACAATAAATTATCACATATAACCTCTTTTTTTAATAAAAAAAGAACTGTCACGAACGATCACTTTTAATAGAAAAATAATGTGACCAAATTGGGATAGCATGATTGGTTAAAACTCTTACACCTCACTAGGAGATCAGTAGTTCGAATATCCTTACTTGTGTATGGGTCTTATCCCCATGTATTTAATTATTTTTTTATTTTCTTTTAGCTTAAGAGAAATGCTAGAGACCCCAAATGTTTTATCAAATGTCTCACATGGACGTGGGACCCACATAGGTGTGGAGTTTAAGAGTTTGTAAAAAAGTAGGGTTATGGGAATGAAAATACAAGTGTTTAGAGACAGTTGAGTGGTTGTTCTAAGTACTGTCCTCACTAGATAGAAGAAGAAGAAGAAGAGAGAGAGAGAGAGAGAGAAATGTTTTACCCTCGTAAGAGATAGGCCAATCACACAAACACAATCCCAAATTTTCGTAATATTAACTTTACTATTGAATCATTGAAATTACACATATATTAGCATATCACTCGTGCTATGCACGGGATAAAATAATATATTATTTATTAAAAATACGATAATTATATATATATATATATATTGTCACTCATAAATAAAGTTTTATATATAAATTTAAGGGTTTTGTTTCAAATGTTATTTTACTATAACATATAGTATAAATAGATTAAAATTGTTATACTGACAATTAATAATTAAAATTATGCTTTGTTATAAAAAAAAAAATGACATAGTTCTAATATATATGAATTTAAAAAAAATTCATATTGGTTTTTGAAAGAGAAATAATTAAAGAAATTTTAAAAACTTAATGAGTAAAAAAGAATCATCATAACATATAAAAGCACTAAAATCACACAGTTAAACTAGCAAATCATTCAAATAAAAAATGGTTTAGCTTAATCAGTTAGGTCAAAAGACCAACCAGCTTACACAAAAATTAATTAATTATGAGAATTTCAAAATCTCATACAAAATTATTTTTAAAATCAAAACCTCTATGTGGGATTGTAAAATAAAAGTTAGATGGAAGTTAGCCAATTAGGATTTTCTTAATTGTTTAAAATTAAGAAAATAAAAAAAAAATAGTATAAGATATTAATCATAAGACTTCTCATTAAAAATTTCCTTTTGCTTATATAAATGGGTGCATAAGATTGAATTTATGTAAGTGAAACAATTCACTTTTCCCTTCTTTTCTCAATGTGAGATTGTAAAATAAAATTTAAATGGAAGTTGACCAATAGGAATTTTCTTAATTGTTTAAAATTAAAAAAATTCAATAATTTATATAAATGGGAGCATAAGTGAAAAAGTAAGTTTTCACTTATATTATGTAAGTGAAACAATTTATATTTTCTTTCTTTTTTCGATGTGAGATTTTAAAATAAAAGTTAAATGGAAGGTAATTAATAGAAATTTTCTTAATTGTTTAAAATTAAGAAAATTTAATAATTTCAGAATGAGGGTTTGGAACTCCTAAAAATCTTCTCTCTAAAAACCCCATTTTCCTTATTTTCCCGATGTGAGATTGTGTAAAATAAAAATTAACAATTGTTTGGGCAGGAAGTTTATTTCGAATCAAGTAATCTCAGCCGTTTAATCTTTAATTAGGTCAATCTTTAATTTATTTCGAATCAAACAAATCTAACCAATATAATTTCGATATATTTTGATAAAACAACTAAAACCCTAGTTAAACTAGTGAATCAGTCAAACTAAAAACGATTCAACCTAATTGGCTAAGTTAAAAAATCAACCAATTTAGAACAAAATTAATTAATTAAAACTATTAAATTTTATTTTAAAATTTAAACTATCTTGAACTGAAACATGCACAATACCACAATATTAAATAGGAGTATAAGATTCACTTTATATAAGTGAAATAACTCACTTTTTCTTTCTTTTCTCGATGTGGGATTGTAATTATTTTAAAGTTAAATATTATGAGAGTTTCAAAATCTCATACAAAATCTATATATTATATAAGGAAAATAGGGTTTCTAACTCACAAGTTTTTTGGAAGCTCCAATATTCTAATATTAATTTTCAAATTTTTTTATTTAAAACAAAAAAAAAAAAAAAACCTTAGCATTTATTGACAAGCCCACAAGACTTTTTGACTTCTCTCATACTTATTCTAATATCCTTTTTAACTTCTTCCATACACTATAGTTAGTGATGAAATTATTAAATTATTTTTATAAAAAATCTAAAAAAAATAATTTTGTATATGAAAAAATATTTAAAACAAATATAAATTCTTATTAAATCTATCTATATATATATATATAAGTAAAATGAGGTTTCTAACCACAAGTCTTGTGGGAGCTCTAATATCTCAAATTAAAATTTCTAATTTTTTGATTATAAATAATTAAAAAAAAATCCTCTATAACTCTCATTCAAGAAGAAAAAAATATTAATATCTTTTTATTTATGACTTTTAAATGGAAAGTATATCAAATATATAAAATAAAAAATAAAAAGTATACTAATCCATTTCAAAATTCAAATTTGAGGGGTGCTAAATATGGAAAGCATTCCATTAATTTAAATTTAAAATTATAATGATTTATCCCATAATATATAAATTTTAAATAATGATCTATTACATGATTTATCTATATATAATATATCTATATATTTATATACTATTATAATTGCAAAATATTGTCATTTCATTAAAGTTGAAAGTTATAATTCTTTTTTCTCATTTTTTTTATTTGGTTTAATTTTTTGTTAATACGTGTTACAATATAATTGGTTTATAAATTAATTTTATATTCTTAAAATAAAATTTCAAATTTGGATTCTTACTTAAATTAAGTTACTATAATTGGAATGAGATCAATATTCATTCCTTAAATTTTGCATCCTTTATTAAATTATAAAATAAAATTTCAAATTTAAATTCTTTCTCAAATTATATTACTACAATTAGAATGGGATTAATATTCACATGTGTCATAATGATGTGTCATAATATTATTGGTCTAAATATAATTTGCTTTAGAGGCATTTACACACAAGTCCTAATTTATGAATTTATATTCCATTAAGTCCTAACTAAGATTTTTTAGACTTTCAAGTCCCATTAAATTTTTAATAGTCGGAATTGCCCTTCAAATAATTATTATTCATCATTTATGATTATTTATAAAGGAACATAATGATTTGACATTTATTTTGATTTTAAAAACTTTAAAATATCAACTTTTAAATTGAAAAAACTACAAAAAAAATTATGTGCAAAAAAAAAAATTGAAAAAATGAAAAACTAAAAAAAAAAAATTGTGCAAAATTGAAAATTTGGTATCTATAAAGGAGCATGATGATGGAACATTGATGTGCAAAACTGGAAAAAAAAAATGAAAAATGAAAAAATTGATAATGTTCTTAGTTTTAAAATTAGAAAAAAAAAAAAAAAAAAAACTGTTAATGTTGTTGGTTTTATTGGATGGTTGAATCAAATTAATAAGTAGAAGGGCAAAAACGTTTAATCTCATACTCTGTTTTTTTCATCAGTTAGTGAAACAATTATCTGGACTGTTACTATGCAAAATTGATAATTTCTTAGTTTTAAAAATTGAAAAAAACTAATAATATTCTCAGTTTTACTAAATAGGACTTACTGGTTTAAATTTTTTTTTTAAATAGGACTTGAGTTACCATAATATTTGTAAATAGGATATTTAGGTAATTAACTCTTAAAAAATTTTAAGCTCCACTCAATTTGCTTGGGTTGAGCTCATATAAGTTTGCAATTCTAACAAAGGAGGTTCAAAGTTACATGATTAAATTTGTGATAAATTAAAAAATAATAAATAAATTATGATAAAATTGTGGGACTTAAATTGTAAATTTCAGTCTTCTTTGCATTTAAAAATTTAACTATTTATATTATTTTGTATAAATATATATATATATATATATATATTTTACATGCCGTGCATAACACGGGTTTACCACTAGTTATTTTTAAAATCAAAACCTCTATGTGGGATTGTAAAATAAAGTTAAATGGAAGTTAGTCAATGGGAATTTTTTTTAATTGTTTAAAATTAAGAAAATAAAAAAAAATCCAAAAAAAAAAAAAATTGGTATGAGATATTGAACATAGGGTTTTCCACTAAAAATCTCTTTTGGTTATATAAATGGGAGTATAAGATTCACTTTTTCCTTCTTTTTTCGATGTGGGATTATAAAATAAAAGTTAAATGGAAGTTAGCCAATGAGGATTTTCTTAATTGTTTAAAATTAATAAAATTCAATAATTTGTATAAATTAGAGTATAAGATTCACTTAATGTAAGTTAACAATTCACTTGTTTTTCCTGATGTGGGATTGTAAATTAAAAAGTAAATGGAAGCTAACCAATGAGAATTTTCTTAATTATTTAAAATTAAGAAAATTTAATAATTTTAGAATGAGGGTTTGGAGCTTCTAGAAGGCTTCCCTCTCAAAACCCCTTTTATAATATTTACTTAAGTGAAACAACTCAATTTTTCTTTCTTTTCCCGATGTAGGATCGTAAAATAAAAGTTAACAATTATTTGGGTGAGAAGTTTATTTCTAATCAAGCAGTCTCAGTTCTTTAGTTTATTTCAAATTAAACAAATCTAACTAATATATTTTGGTAAAACTACTAAAATCACGATCAAACCAGCAAATTATTCAAACCAAAAATAATTAGCTTAATCAATTAGATCAAAAGACCAACCAGCTTATACAAAAATTAATTAATTAAAACTTTTAAATTTTATTTTATCAAAATTTAAATTGTCACTTAATATGGAAACAATCTATTAATTTAAATTTAAAATTGACACAATATAATTCTAACATTAGAATAATCTATCCTATGATTTATAAGTTTTAAATACAGATTTAAAATTATCATAATTATCTCATAATTTTTGTATTAAGGAGCAGTAAGAATGACGTTGAGATTATCAATATATCTATATATTTTACAAAAGAATGCTTTTAAGGAGAGATATTATGAGAGTTTCAAAACCTCATACAAAATTATTTTTTAAAACCAAAATCTCTATGTGGGATTGTAAAATAAAAGTTAAATGGAAGCTAGCCAATAGGGATTTTCTTAATTGTTTAAAATTAAAAAAATCAAAAAAATTAGTATGAGATATTGATCATAAGGTTTCTCACTAAAAATCTCATTTTGCTTATATAAATAGAAGTATAAGATTCACTTTATATAAGTGAAACAATTCACACTTTATTTTTTGTTTTTTATTTTTTATTTTTTTTATATGGGATTATAACATAAAAGGTAAATAGATGTTAGCCAATAAGAATTTTCTTAATTTTTAAAATTAAGAAAATTCAATAATTTTAGAATGATGGTTTAGAGCTCCTAGAAGGTTTCTCCTTAAAAACCTTATTTTCCTTATATAATACATAGATTTATAAGCTCAAGACTCTCCTCATTCTATAAGGACTATTTTTCAAAAACTAAAAATATTTAGCAGCTATTAATATTCTAGACCAACTATGACTTCCAATTCTACTTTAATCATAATAGGAAACTTTAATGACTTCTAATTCTACTTCAATATCAAAATAGGAAATTTGGACTTTTGACCACTAAGATTATTTTAGATATAATAAAACCCATATATAATAACCTATTTAATAACTTGATCCAAAATAAAACCATGGGTGAACCCTACAACCCATGTCCAACAATTATTGGAATTACTATTATACCCAATGATGCAGAGTATAAGAAGCTTAAAGAAGACTAAATTCAGAGAAGTGATGATATTTGGACATTGGCATGATTTCATAGAGAAACTAATAGAAATCTTCTATAATTATATTTCTAGTATTATTAGAGTCTTATTTTATTATTACTTTTATGTTTTCTACAGTGCAATTCAAAGTCGTAATCTTTCATAAACTCCATCCATCTTCTCTGCCTCAAATTTAAATCTTTTTGTGAAAAATACTTCAAACTCTTATGATCGGAAAAGACCTCAAATCTCTCACCATACAAGTGATGCCTCCAAATCTTCAAGGCAAAGATCGCCGCTGCTAGCTTTAAGTTATGAGAAGGATAGTTTCTCTCGTGTGTTTTCAACTAACGTGAGTCATAAGCTACTACCTTCCCTCCTTGCATCAAGACACAACCCAAACCTTCCCGAGATGCTTCACAATATACAGAATAGCTCAAACCCCTCTCCAGAATAATCAACACTAGAGTTGTGGTAAATCTAACCTTAAGTTCTTGGAACGACTTTTCACAAGTCTCACTCTACACAAACTTAATTCCTTTCCTCGTAAGCCTAGTCAATAATGAGGCTAATCTAGAGAAATCTTTCACAAACCAATGGTAATACCCGGCTAATCCCAAGAAACTACGAATCTCAAAGACATTCTTATGTTGTTCCCAATCTTGCGCTACTTCTATCTTGGAAGAATCTATAGTCACCTATAACAAGCCCGCGAGGGACCTCGATGCTACAGTTCGGACTCGTTTTGGTTACTGTTCTTAATCTTGAACCAAAGAGTCCAAATCCGGCAAATCGTTTTTGAGAAAAACAGATTTTTGAAAGAAGTGCCAAACATGGACTGCTTTGCCAGATACAGAGTCGCCACCTAAATATTTTTTATGGGGAAATTTAGGAAACCCTGACTCGGTGCCAAAGGCCACGTGTCCGTCATCACCAAAGTTGCATTGGCTCAGGAACTTGGGTACGATTGGAGAAGGTCAGCTATGAGCACCCCCTCTCGCCCGATCCGAAGATCGGCCTCTACTAACCATGATATCCTATTTTGAAAACTTTATGTGTTCTTGTTCCGATATTAGCCTAGAATTACTATGTTATGCGCACAGCAAAACAAGTATAGACCAAATCGCCCAAATTGGAACAAAACATTTCATGTTTGTTTTGAAAGTGATTTGCTACTTGCGAGTAGGCTAAAATGTAGGTTTTGCCACCCTTAAGTGGGCTTTAGAAAAGATGGTTTTGCCACTATTCTAATGGGCTTAAAACTCACAGTTTTAATGCATTATTCCAATTTAGGTAATTTAACCTCCATCCACAGGCACTCAAGCAGTTATATCACATAAGCAGCTAGCCTCATGGTAATCATGGTATTATGGCAACACTCACACGCATGCGGTATGCTAAAGCATAAAAACTTAGAGAGTACTCCGAGCCAAAACAGAAACTAGTTAGTAATCATATGCATGATCCTAGTTCATGTTAAAATGGCTAATGCAACACATGCAAAATGCAACTATAATAGGCTTGGCTATCCTAAAGATGGCATGTGAAATGTTGCAACTAACAGGTATTCAACTTGGAATTGAAATACAAGTGCAGTTAGTATGATGTACCGAGCCCGGTGCATGTAAGACAAATGTATGGATGCACGCATGCATA
Organism: Camellia japonica; assembly: GCA_030407325.1. NCBI lineage: Eukaryota > Viridiplantae > Streptophyta > Magnoliopsida > Ericales > Theaceae > Camellia > Camellia japonica. The sequence goes on along the minus strand of JAPPVO010000059.1, from coordinate 82,664,924 downwards.
GCATAAGGTATGCTAATTTAAGTATGCCCTAGTGTAACCATCAAAGCGGATAAATAAAAGGGAAGAAAGATGCGGGATTGGAAGACATACACACACCCACACACACTTATTACAATACGCCCTCACACGGAGGGACCGAAAGAATAATACAGTCCGAATAAATAATACTAAATTAATTATTACAAAACTCCTAATTAATTAACAAATTAAATGCAAAATTAAAAATGGCCACAGCCCCGCCTTCGAAATGTTTGGATGATGCATGCTCGACTCGTACTGCTCGAAAACCCGTTGCCATGGCACTTTTGCCTTTGTTTACACTGCCCTGCCCCTCTGAGGATCATACAAACTTCCAGACCTGCTCTGAATTACTCCCTGAGTGCTCCGGATTGCCACCGGCCAGAACAAAAGGCCACCGGCCATGGTAATTGGAGTATCGGCCAAAACTTGAATCACCGGCCAGCCATTGATGGCCGGTCGACACTATATATGGCCGGGCGGCCATAAATTCCTGCAGAACCCTGTTTTTTGACAGCAACAAAAGACAGACAGTGCATGGCATGGAATTTCAAGCAAATGTAAGCATAGCCACTCCCCCCTATCATGCAATAGATTCAAGGGAGCATGACCCTCGATCCTTGGGCCACCAATTATGCATTTCGGTGCATGATGGCCTAAGAGGCCAAATTTGCAACTTAATATAAAAATGCATGTAACAAACAAATGAAAGCCAACATCCTATCATATTGGGGTCAAGGGCATCGGCGACCGAAGATTGAGGCGCGTTATGTCACTTTGAGTACGAACGCTTCTCAATCCTCATGCTTGGTTTGACACCCCAAACCAAGTAATGCAATGCATGTATGCAAATACGGCTCAAAAATGCAACATGAGGCTAATATGCAAAGCATGCCAAATGCGATGTATCCTAAGCATGCAAGCTAAGTTAATATGATATAAACATGCCAAATACGCATATGAGTATATGAGATGCAATTAGCTAAGCATTATGCAAACATGCAAGTATGATACTATGCAAGCATGACCCCCAAAGCAATGCAACATGACCATGCAATGATGAGCCTAAAACCATAAAGGGCAGACCTCAGTCCACCCTCCAAACAGTGGCCAAAATGCCCAAAAAGATGGGCCAATGCTTATGCAAACATGCACACCAATAGGTCCAAGACAAGGGGCATTCTACCACAACTACCCCAAGCACTCATGGCGTGAACTGTCCAACACAAAATAGAGTTTCAATATGCAAAATGACTCCCCCAAAACCCACCGATATGGCAGCCCCAAAACATAAACACTTAAGCATGTACAATGGCCCCTTTTCAAGGCACAACAAAAAAATTCTTCAAGGCATGAAAGGGATGATAAGTGCAGGCATACAAGCATGAATTAGGGACTGAAATGGCATGTGAGATGACCCCAAATCACTTAAACAACCTAACCCAAGCATGCTCATGATTCACATAACCAATGCCAACATGCTAGAATGCTAAGGAGCCATATAAAGCATATCAAATATGACCAAACCAGTACCTAACAGACCCCAAGCATGGAAAAATATGACCAAGAACTTCAGAAAGTAAAGTCAAAACATGAGAGCATGGTGGTCAAATGTCATGATACATTTCTAGGCAAAATGAAGGAACACAAAGCAAGTACAAAATGCATGCTAAGGGTCAACAAACCAACATGTAACAGAGATATAATACGACCCAAAACACCCAAAAAGCCTCTGAAATGAAGTCATAAACAACTAAGCATGCATGCTACCATATTGAGCCAAAAACATGGATAAATGAGTCACAAAGGGGAGAGGGGTGTCCCTCCCCTATACAAGACCTCAAACCTCCTTCTTCACCACTAAAAATCCACTAGATTTCAGTGGTGAGAAGACCAATACACAAGAATAACCAAAGCTTGCCAAAAGAGCACAAAAAGAGACCAAAAGAGGCCTAAGAGGGGAGGTCGACCCCCAACACCAAAACAACCTTAATGAAGAATCTTAAGCATGAAAATACAAGACTTTTTTAGTTATACACAAAGCCTAAATTAGCATGCAAGACAGGTAAAAAACTAGTGCAAGATTGGGGAAACTAAAGTAAGATTGTTACCCTTGAAGAACTCTTGAAGAACAGCAAGATCAACCACCTTCCTCTGGTCAAAACCAGTCTAAAAACTCAAGAACAAACCCTCCAAGCCCTTTAAGGTCGAAGTATGGTGTAATGGTGTGTGTCTTAGTGCAAAACTAAGGCAAAAACACACTTTTTAGGCCTCCAAACACACACAAAGGATGAGAGAGAGGGAGATATAGAGAGAGAATGTATATGATAGATATGTATATGTATGTCCCTGGTTTTTTTTGTTCAACCCTTGACAATGGAGGAGGAGGGGTCCTTAAATAGACAAGGGAGATGTTTTGAAGCTTCTCCAAGAAGCTAAACTAAAAAGGGTCAAAGGGGGCAAAAGGGGCAAGGCTTCCTGAGGAAGCTGGGACAGCTGGCCAAGCTTCTTGAGGAAGCTAAGACAAAGGTCCAAGCTTCCTCAAGAAGCTAGACCAAAAGGGTGCAAAAGGTGCATAACAACCACACTATACACGGGGAAGAGTGTTGGTGCATTCCAGCTGGCATGCACCATGCCTGAAGGGTGCAAAAGGTGCATACCGGCCAGCAGAAGAGGTCACCGGCCAAACAAAGTGCCGGCCGGTCACATAAAGTGCCGACCGGCCATTGGTATCAAGAAACCATGGCCGGTGGCAACAATGAATGGCCGGTGAGGCAAAGGGAAGGCCGGTGGGGTGTGGGGATGGCCAACAAGCCATTCCCTGCCCCTCAAAGTAAAAGCACAAGCATTTGGTGCAAAACCAAACACAAAACAAACGAGTTGAGAGATCCTGAGGCAAGGCGTGCAGCCAAGGCCTCCGGGAACTCAAAACGAACACGAACATGGATGATCACCGAGTGTTCCAACGGTGACGTCCAAGTCTTGAGGACGGTCAAAAATGGGGTGTCTACAGTTGCCCCTCTTTGACAGAACTCGAAAGTCATAACAATGACGGGAGTGATTGTCAAAGCCCAGAGACGACTCATTTTTGACAAGGCCGAAGACTTAGACAAACATGCAAGACAAACAAGATATGCGCCCGAAGGCAGGGGCAAAATGCAAGACAATGCACAAAGCCGAACATAACTTATGATCATGTAAAGAAAACTGTAACGAAGCACACACAATGCAACAGTTTTAAGCTAACATACGCCAAACTACACTACAATGCAGAAAAGATGTAAGAGAATTATGCAATTCTCGATACGTCTTACTCGGAGAATACAATACCTGTTCGGTTCGTCTGGTTGCACCAGTCTCGAATGAACCGTACATACAATATCGTGCTTGTAAAGAAAGCAAACTTAACATGTACAATATTGTTAGCAACATGCCTAATAATGCAATCGAAAGTGCGTGACAACGCAAGTCGAGTGGGACGCATAACAATGCTGTGAAGGCACAAACACATGTAAGTAAAGAACACGTGACAACGTGCACAATGTGTATGAAGAAATTTGAACACATGTAAGTAAAGCATAACGTGACAACGCATGCAATGTGTATAGAAACTTGGAATTGAACACATGTAAGTAAAGCAATGCACGCATGCACGTAATGTGTATAGAAACTTGAAATGGAACACATGTAAGTAAAGCAATGCACGTATGCACGCAATGTGTATAGAAACTTGAAATTGAACACATGTAAGTAAAGTGTGCGGTCTACGCAAGCAATGTGTATCAAAAGAAACTTGAAATTGAACACATGTAAGTAAAGCGTGCCGTTGTAACATGCCCGCGAAGGGACCTCAACGGGTTACAGTTCGGACTCGATTTTGTGTCGGTTCTAAATCATAAACCAAAGAGTCCAACTCTGGCAAATCGTTTTGAGAAAAAAAACAGATTTTGAAAAGAAGTGCCAAACATGGACTGCTTTGCCAGATACAGAGTCGCCACCTAAATATTTTTAAAATGGAAAATTTAGGAAACCCTGACTCGGTGCCGAAGGCCACGTGTCCGTCATAACCAAAGTTGTCTTGGCTCGGGAGCTTGGGTACGATCGGGGAAGGTCAGCTATGAGCACCCCCTTTCGCCCGGTCCGAAGACCGGCCTCTACTAACCATGATATCCGATTTTGAAAACGTTATGTGTTCTTATTCCGGTTATTAGCCTAGAATTACTATGTTATGCGTACAGCAAACAAGTATAGACTAGATTGCCTAATTTGGAAACAAACATTGCATATCCGTTTGTTTTGAAAAGTGCTTTGGAATTTGCTACTCGCAAGTAGGCTAAAACACGGATTTCAACGAGTTTTTCCAACTCAAGCAATCCAACCTCCACCCACAAGCATTCAAGCAGTTTATCTCATATAAGCATTTAGCCACATGGTAAGCATACTGTCATGGCAACATTCACACGCATACGATATGCTAAAGCGAAAATACTTACATCGTACTCCGTGCCAAAACAATAAACTAGTTAGCAAACGTACATGTCCTAGTTCATGTTAAGTGACTAATGCATCGCACACAGAATGTGATTAGGATAGGCTCGGCTAACCCTAAAATGGCATGTGAAATGCGATCATTCGGTGCACGTATTCAATTTGGAATCGAAAATAAAATGCGGTTTGTATGATGTACCGAGCCCGGTGCATGTCAACAAATGCATGGATGCACGCATGCATAGCATAAGGTATGCTAAAATAAACGTGCCCTAATCTACCATCATAAGCAGGTAAATAAAAGGGAAGAAAGAAGTGGGGGTTGGAAGACATACACACCACTCACACACGCTTATTACAGATTTGCCCTCGCTCGGAGGGACCGAATAAATATACAGTCCAAATACAGAATAAATTATTACAAAAAATTCTAATTTAATTAATAATTGGAATGCATAACAGAAAAGGCCTCAGCCCCGCCTCGGGATGCGCGAATGATGCATGCTCGAATCCGACTCGCCCGGAAAACCCGCACCATACCACTGATGCCTCTGTTCTTACTGCCCTGTCTCTCCAAAAATTGCCAAAGTCCCAGAACACCTTCCTTGCATGCTTCTGTACACCACCGGCTGGAGGAAGTGCCCACCGGCCACCTAAAATTTCCATCGGCTGCTTAGGAGGTTATCGGCCACCCATAAAGTGCCGGTCGGCACTCTATACTGCCGGTCGACAGAAAATTCCTGCAGAAGACAGTTTTGACAGCAACAGCAGACAGGCAGTGCATGGTATGGGATTTTGAGCATATGTAAGCATGGCCAATGCTTCCTATCATGCATGGGACTCAAGGAAGCATGACCCTTGGTTCTTGGGCCATCAATTATGCATTCTTGGTGCATGATAGCCTAAGGAACCAAGATTGCATTTTAATGTCAATATGCATGCAACACACAAATGAGACCAAGACCCTATCATGTATAGATCAAGGGCCTTAGTGGCCAAGAGTTGAGACAAGTTGCACCACTTGTAGTGTGAACTCCTCCCAACCCTTACACTTGGTTTGACACCCCAAACCAAGACATGGAATGCATGTATACAACATGGCTCAAATGATGCAATATGACATGAAGTGCAAGACATACCAAATGCAATGCAACATGTTATGGCAAGTGTGCAATACTAGGCATGCAAGATGCAAAGTATAATGCAAACATGGACAATTCTTGTAAAAGAACTAGCATATAACAAGGCTTTGCTAATCAAGCATGCAACAAACATGTTTCAAGCAAGCAATAGTAGACTTAAACCATAATGGGACGGACCTCCAACCTCCCAAAAACAGTGGCAAAAAGTATCCAAAATAATGGACCAACACTCATGCAAACATGCAAGCAAATGGGCCCAAAACCAAGGCATAAATAAGGGGGTTTTCACTACCACCAACATGACCATCCATAGCATGTATTAGGCCACCAAAAACAGATTTCTAGCATGCAAAAATACACACACACACCTTTGACATGGTAGTCCCAAATACCTTAAATATGCAAGCATGCATAATGTCCATTCCTAGGCACAAAAGACCAATGTTTCAAAGCATGAAAGGCATGACAAATGGGGACATATGAACATGGCATAGGGACTGAAATAACATATTAAATGATTTCAAATCATCTAAATAACATATCCAATGCATATATATGGATCCCATCCTCAAGGCTTACAAGCAACAATGCAAAACAACTACATTAAGCATGCCAAAAATGGTAAAACCAATGGCCAACAGACCTAAAACAAGACAAATCATGGCCAAAAACTTCAATAAGTCAAGCCAAAACATGAGGATATACAAGGCTAAACCCATGGCACATTTCTAGGCAAAATGGAGGATTACAAAGCAAGTATACAAAGCATGCTAAGGACCACAAAACCACCATTAGACAGAGATGTAACATGCTCCAAAACATCCAAAAAAACTCTGAAATGGCGCCAAAAACAAGCAAGCATGCATGTTCCCTTTTAAGCCAAAGACAAAGGCAAAAGGGGACAAAGGGGAGAGGGGTGTCCCTCCCCTATACAAGACTTCAAACCACCTTCTTTACCACTAAAAACCCGCTGGTTTTCAGTGGTGAAAGGACCCAAAACAACAAGGCAAATAAGGCTCAAAGTAAAGACACCAAATAGGCCAAAATAAGGCCTAAAATGGTGAGTTTGCACTCAAACTACAAAATGACCTTAATGAAAGTTCAAAAGCAAGAAAATCTAAGACTTTTTTCAGTTATACACAAAGCTCAAAACACAAAGCAAGATAGGTGAAAACTTGTTGCAAAAATGGGGAATCTAAAGTAAAGTGCTCACCCTTGAAGAACACTTGAAGAACAGGTGGTGCAGCCCTCTTCTAATGATCAAAATCAGTCCAAAATCTCAACAAACAACCCTCCAAGTCCCTCAATCTCGAACTAAGGTGTAATGGTGTGTGTATTAGTGCAAAAGTGAGGTAAAAACACACTATTTAGGCTTAAAACACACACACAAGGATGAGAGAGAGAGAGATATATAGAGAGAGAGAGAGAGTATAACACAGATATATAGATATAGAAGCTCTGGTTTTTTTTATCAAGAATGGCTAACCCCTTCTCAATGGGAGAGGAGAGGTGCTTATATAGGCCAAGACAAAGCCAAATAACTTAATGGCTAAGCAAAGAGAAAGGTTCAAGGGGGGCAAAAGAGTCTAGGCTTCTTGGAGAAGCTAAGACAGCTGGCCAAGCTTCTCCAAGAAGCTTGGCCAAAGGTTCAAGCTTCTAGAAGCTTAGAGGGTTCAAAGGTGCAAAGTGGTCACACTTATGCACGGGGGAATGTGATGGTGCATTCCAGCTGGCATAGCTGGGATGCACCAGGCTTGTAGGGTGCAAAGAGGTCACACCGGCCGGCCAAAAAGGTCACCGGCCGAAAAATGTGCCGGTCGGCAACATATAGTGTCGACCGGCTATGGTTTTTAAGAAAACAGTGCCGGTGGTACACATATGCGGCCGGTGATGGTAGGGGAGGGCCGGTGGGGTGTGGGGATGGCCAGAAAGCCATTCCCTGCCTTTCAAGGCAAAACACAAGTGTTTGGTGCAAAACCAGACACAAAATGATCGAGTTCGGAGATCCTGAGGCAGGGCGCGTAGCCGAAACCTCCGGGAACTCCAAACAAACACAAACATGGATAATCACCGAGTGTTCAAATGATGACGTCCAAGTCTTGAGGACGGTCAAAAATGGGGTGTCTACAGCCGTCTACGCAAGCAATGTATATAGAAACTTAAACACACGTAAGTAAAGCATGCGGTCTACACAAGCAATGTGTATCAAAAGAAACTTGAAATTGAACACATGTAAGTAAAGCGTGCGGTCTACGCAAGCAATGTGTATAGAAACTTGAACACATGTAAGTAAAGCATGCGGTCTACGCAAGCAATGTGTATAAAAAGAAACTTGAAATTGAACACATGTAACTAAAGCGTGCGGTCTACACAAGCAATGTGTATAGAAACTTGAACACATGTAAGTAAAGCATGCGGTCTACGCAAGCAATGTGCATCAAAAGAAACTTGAAATTGAACACATGTAAGTAAAGCGTGCGGTCTACGCAAGCAATGTGTATAGAAACTTGAACACACGTAACTAATGCATGCGGTCTACACAAGCAATGTGTATCAAAAGAAACTTGAAATTGAACACATGTAAGTAAAGCGTGTGGTCTATGCAAGCAATGTGTATAGAAACTTGAACACATGTAAGTAAAGCATGCGGTCTACGCAAGCAATGTGTATCAAAAGAAACTTGAAATTGAACACATGTAAGTAAAGCGTGCGGTCTACGCAAGCAATGTGTATAGAAACTTGAACACATGTAAGTAAAGCATGCGGTCTACGCAAGCAGTGTGTATAAAAAGGAACTTGAAGTATGGTAAAGGCAAGCTATTCAAGATGTCGAAATACAAAGTACTGCAATACATTATAATTGAAGTGATTTGTGGAGTTCACAAGATACACAAAGGATACGGGAGGGGATGCTCCTCGCACGTACGGAGCATTGCTCATAGCAGACACAACTTGAGGTCAACTGGGAGGTCTATGGATGTTTCAAAGGTGTACTTCCTTGCACTGCCTTGAGAAACTTGAGGTGCCACACCGAACAACGGATCCAAACAAAGGCACGAGAGATGTATTGACCTCAAGGGATGGGTTACCGGTATCAACTCTGATACTTTGCTGCCCTACTCTCTTTCTGCTTTACTTTCCTTTTTACTAGTAGTTTAAGCCCATTGCACTGCCTCAGGCAGGGTTTGCTATCATTTTTCAAAACTGTGTATTTTCGCAAAACACATGACAGAAATGAAACTGCTATTTTGTTCAAAAGATGTTACATTTGCACTTTTTTTTTTTTTTTTTTGCATCGCATGGAATCACATAACAATGTGAATGAAATTCGTTTGAAAATAGAGCGTTCGCATCGTAATAATCAGGTAGTGAACCCATTTACAACTCGATAAGCAGAACAGAGAGACTTGATACAATCAAACAAGTGCGAGTACAACTCGATAAGCAAATCAAAGACTTAAAGGGAGTGAAATACAACTCGATAAGCAAATATACGACAACTCGATAAGCAAATAGGCGTGACTCCGCAAGAATCGATCACCGGAGGGCATTGGAGGTGGTAGAATTCCCCAATCCTCAGCATAAACAGTTCATAGAACAAAGAGGAAGACCACCGGCCAAGGGTAGAGGCCATCGGCCATGAGAACTTGTCACCGGCCAAAAGTGGTGGCCGGTCGGCACTATATTTGGCCGGCCGGCCATAAATTTCTGGGACCACCAGAACTTTGACATCTGTCCTCCACTCACACCTTATCACCTACAAAAGGCCTCAGCTTCGTAGTTCTACTCAATTCAACACTGATTTGCTTGAATGGAGGGATTTCTTGCCCAGAATCTCTCGTCTTGGATTAACAACTTGGATGGCTCGGAAAAGCTGAATTTCCGGGGTTTCGGCATAAACACACTATTCACTCTGGGTCGTACCCCGTTACACCTCCCATTTCTCCATGCGGTGGCAAGGTTTTGGAATCCGGTGACACATGTCTTTAGCTTTAGTGGGCAAGAAGTGTGTCCTACCTTTGAAGATTTTCGAGTTTTACTGGAATCTGAGCGTGACGAGGAGATCTTGCCCCATCTTAATTTTGGCCATGCCCAAACCTTAGGGCAAATGTGTGGACTCACTATGCGTGACGCTCGGTCTCTGATTTATGACGGAATGCAGGACATTCCCAGTTTGATCTATCGGTTTTCCGATGCCGGCGATCGCAACGACCATCATCGGCAAGGCTTCCGGCGACACGCCCTCTGTTTGTGCATGCTATCTCATTTTCTGTTTGTCTCAGGCTCCGGAGGATCTAATGTTCGATTGATCGAGGTTACCCAGGGCTTGAAAGAGGGCAAGAGTTGCGTTGTCATGACTCTGGCTGAGACGTTGATGGGGTTAAACGCCTTTTATCGTCGAGAGATGACCAGATTTGCGGGGAGTCCACTATTGCTGCAGGTAAAGTTTCCCACCCAATCTCACATATGTACTACTCACGCCACTCAACCCTCAAACTCATTTTCTCACAAAACCCTTTTCTCACTTTTTCTCTCATCGTACATCTCTCTATTATTTATTCTCTCATTTTTCATCCCTTTCCAGTTGTGGTTGATGGACAAGTTGCAGGTTGTGGACTCTTGCCCAGCATACTCAGCTCGCGGCTACTTCTTCAGGCAACATCCGGTCGACGCCCTTGATGAGGGTTGGTGGTTCGACTGGATGTGCAATTTATCTGCCAACGTCATTGCTTGGCGGTGCCCTTGGCTCAATCTACCGGCAATGGGCTACAGCATCTCCCGACAGATTGGGATTCAGTTGATTGGCTTTACTCACTGTGTGTTCTATTTCCCATTCCGGTTCCGACGCCAGTTCGGCCATGACCAGATTTGCCCTGCAGAAGGGATAGAATATCCTACTGCCTTTCCGTTTCAAGGTGCGCAGCTTGTTCGGCAGACCACAACGTGGAGGACAAGAGAACTCCTGGCCCCCGCTTCTACTTTCAGTTGTACTTTGTCTGATGAGTGCATAGATTGGCTTAATGAGGAGGCACAGATCAGGCCCAGCTTGGCACCGGAGGCTTCGACCAGCTCTGGGAGGGGGCGCAGGAACACCTGACTTGACTATGCCCCGGATTTATTGCTTTATTAGTACTTTTAAGTTTTCCTTATGAATGTAATAAAAAGCAACTTCAATTTGTATGTAAGAGTAGGAGAACTCTGTACTGAAATCAATGAACTTGAAGGTTGTGGTACTGAAAATTTCCCGTTTTGGTCCAGAAATGGTCTTAGTTGTAAAAAGATTAATTTGAACAAAGTCAACTTTTATCAAAACTTTTCAAAACTATTTTCGATATGGATCAGAACTGGACACGCCTGAGATCTGTCACTGAGATGCACAAACCCCGGATCCCAGCAACTGGAAAGTTGCCCCTAGTCTGCCAAGTACTGCACCGGAGATCATAACTGAGCTCTTGGATGCTGAATAGACAAAGATGGCCCAAGACGATCAAATGGACGAAGTTGATCGGGAAAAGTTTATGGCTGAACTTTAGGATGAAGCTGCCTACGTATCCCAAAGATGGGAATCAAGCCTTACGTAGTTCAGGCTTGGGTTCACTCGAGTATTTTCACTCTCCTTTTGTGCTCTAACTTTTGCCAAAGCCGCCATTTGCGGGTTTTCAACCTTGCGAGCTCAGTTTTTATATTTTCTAATTTTCCGAGCTCTAACTTTTGCCTAGGTCGCCCTTTCGGGTTTTCGGCCTAGCGAGCCTCTCAGGGGTAATATTTCTTCAACTTGCCCATGTTGATCGGTTGGGAGAACTCTAGGCCATCTAGGTCCATCCGAACGACAACTCCACCCAACCAAATAGACTTAATGATGAAGGGACCAGTCCAATTGGGTCTAAACTTGCCCCTTGGGTCATAGATGGGAGCTCGGTTATCCTTGAGTACCAAATCTCCTTCTTTCAAATTCCTGGACTTAACCTTCTTGTTGAAAGCCCGGGCAATTCTGCGTTGATAACCTTGAACATGGTACAGTGCTTTCAGTCTTCTCTCATCAAAGAGCATGAGTTCCTCGAATCTGCTCTGCTGCCATTCTGCTTCGGCTATTTGACACTCAGCCAATACTCGCAATGACGGAACCTCAATTTCGATAGGTAGAACGGCCTCCATCCCATAGACTAATGAATACGGAGTCGCCCCAGTAGAAGTTCTAATTGAAGTCCGGTAGCCCCACAGAGCAAACGGCAACTTATCTGGCCAGTCCCGGTAGGTTTCCACCATCTTCTGCAGTATGTGCTTGATATTCTTGTTGGCGGCCTCAACTGCTCCGTTGGTCTGCGGCCGGTATGTGGATGACTTATGAAAAGCCACATTGTATTTCTTCAACAAATCAATCACCTCCTTCTTGAAGTGGGAACCATTGTCTGAAATAATCTCGTTTGGGACCCCATAGCGGCAGATGATGTTGTTTCTGATGAACTTCGCAACATGTGAAGCCTTCAACACCGCATAAGATTGGGCTTCGACCCACTTCGTAAAGTAATCTATCGCGACCAGGATGAACTCATGCCCATTCGACCCCTTCGGAGTAACAGCCCCAATTACATCGATTCCCCAAACTGAAAATGGCCATGGCGAAGTCATATTGTACAGCTTCGACGGCGGAATGTTCATGCGATTTGCATAGATCTGGCATTTGTGGCATCGCCGAACAAAGCCGATACAATCCTCCTCCATGGTGGACCAGTAGTAACCCTGTCTGAGGATCTTCCGCGCTAGCATTACCCCATTCATATGTGCCCCACATTCTCCTCCATGGATGGCCTCCATCAGGCGCTTCGACTCTTCAGCTTCTACACACAGCTTATGCATTCCCAGATGACCTCTCTTATACAGCTTACTCCCGCAGATGATGAACTGAACAACTATTCTTCTGATTGCCCTTTTATCTTTGGCATTTGCCCCTGGTGGATATGTCTCTTTCTCCAAGAAGTTCTAGATGTCGTAATACCAGGGGTTGTCGTCCTGAACCTCACCTATGGCAGCAATTGATTCATACACCGACGCGAACTTCTGGTCAATGACGACGGGACGCATCCGGACTCCGAACGGGATGTTTATCATGGAAGATAGAGTTGCTAGTGAATCTGCAAACCTGTTGTTCTCTCTTACTAGATGAGCAAAGTTTAGCTTCTCAAACCGAGGAATTAACAAATCCAAGGTCTGGTGGTACATTATCATCTTTTCTTCTTTGACTTTCCAGTCTCCTTTTGCTTGAGATACAACAAGGTTCGAGTCCCCGATAACGTCTAGCCGTTTTGCCCCTAATTCTAGGGCTGCTTCTAGACCGGCGATGCATGCCTCATATTCTGCCTCGTTGTTCGAGACTTTGAACCGGAGCTTAAATGCTAGAGGGATACGGGAATTGTCGGGTGCTATCAGCAACACTCCTATCCCATACCCGTACTGGTTTGACGCTCCGTCAAAGTACATCGTCCAAGTTTTATCTTCAACATACAAAATGGCTTTATCTGGGAATAGGTACTCGACTGCTTCATCCCTTTCAACCGGGTGGTCGGCAAGGAACTCTGCCACTGCTCTTCCCTTGACTGACTTGCGTGTCACATATTTCAAATCGAATTCAGAGAGCAACAGCAACCAACGAGCTAGCCTACCCGTAAATGCCGGTTTCTCGAAAAGATATTTGATGGGATCGAGTCGTGAAACCAACATTACGGAGTGAGCTAACAGGTAGTGCCACAGCTTCCTGGTAGCCCATACCAAAGCCAAACAAGCCTTCTCCAGCGGAGTGTAGCGGGTCTCGTAATCCAGCATCTTCTTGCTCAGATAGTAGATGGCCCTCTCCACCTTATCCTCCGATTCTTGTGCGAGCATGCAGCCCATTGTAGTCTCAGTTACTGAAAGGTACAATATCAACGGTCTTCCCGGTTCTGGCGGTGACAACACGGGTGGGTTCTGTAAGTATTTCTTGATCTGTTCAAAAGCAGCTTGGCATCGGCCGTCCTATTGGAATTTCTTTCCTTTCTTCAGGAGACCAAAAAGTGGTTCACAAGTCAAGGTTAATTTTGAGATAAACCATCTTATGAATTGCACTTTACCCAGAAAGCCTCGTATCTCCTTTTCAGTCATTGGTGGTGGCATTTCTAAGATGGCCTTAATTTTGGTAGGGTCGACTTCGATGCCCCTTTGTGTAATCAGAAACCCTAGCATTTTTTCCGCTGTAACACCAAACGTACATTTCTGAGGATTTAGCCGCAACCAAAATTCTCTGATCCTTTGGAAAAACTTTTGCAAGGCGGTGTAATGGCCCTCTCTTTCTTTGGACTTGACAATCATGTCGTCCACATATACCTCAACCTCTTTATGGATCATGTCATGCAATATCGTGGTCGCGGCCCGTTGATAAGTAGCTCTAGCGTTCTTCAACCCAAACGGCATTACTCTGTAGCAGTAAGTCCCCCACGGGGTGGTGAAGGCAGTCTTTTCCCGGTCTTCAGGTGCCATCACTATCTGATTGTAACCTAAGAAGCCATCCATAAACGAAAGCAAAGCATGCCCTGCTGTGAAATCCACCAACTCATCAATATGCGGCAAGGGAAAGTCGTCCTTCGGACTAGCTCTGTTCAAATCCCTGAAATCCACGCATACTCGGATTCTGCCATCTTTCTTCGGCACTGGAACAATGTTGGCCAACCAAGTCGGGTATTCGGATACCAACAGGAAGCCTGCGTCGATCTGTTTGGTGACCTCTTCCTTAATCTTGATGGCCTAGTCAGGGCGGATCTTTTTGAGTTTCTGTTTGACAGGTCGGGCCTCGGGGTCAAGAGGGATCCGGTGCTGTACAATCTCAGGATCGATCCCAGGCATGTCTTCGTAGGACCACGCGAAAACATCTTTGAAATCTTTTAATAAAGCGACTAAGCGCTCGCGTTCCTCCGAAGACAACGTGGACCCGATCTGGACCAGTCGCGGGTCCTTCTCAGTACCAACATTCACAGTAGTGATTTCATCAACTAAAGGTTTAACAAATCTTTCCTGCTCTTGATTAATTAATCGTTGCAAAACCGGAGGAATTTCTTCCTCGTCGTTTTCGTCAAAATTTTGAAAGTCCTGATTTCAGCAATATATCAAAGGCACAGAAAAGTACTCGGAAACCACATCCATATCATTCTCATTAAGTACTTCCAAACTGTCCGATTCTTCTGTTACAAATAGACTGAAGGAGAAAGAAGAAAGACGACCTGGATAGGACTGTGGCATCCGGGTTATCACCCCCAGGAATACCGGACTCAGACTCAGTTGAGCTGGAACCTGATTCCGACTCACAAGACTCGGTGGAATCAGATTCCGGCTCACTACCTGACCCGGTGCTGTTCGACAAAAATCCCTCTTCGTATTGCCAAACGAGAGAGGGTGCGATGGATGCATCCAAAATAGTTGATGGTAGGCCCGTAGCCGTTTCATTCCCGATCATGGACACCGAGAAGTCATCCCCCAAGCACTTCTGCTCGATCGGAGGATCTGAAAGTAGACATGCCAGTGCTATCTCCATTTCAAGTTCGGTGTCCTCAGACTCCATTTTCCTGTTCTGCTCAAACTCAACTGTCGGGTTTGTCTGCTCATCATCCCCAGGTAACTGTAGGTCAAAGAAAATCTCGAACCCCGGTACGCGCTTCCTCTCCGCGTTCAGCCACGGCTCCGGAAAACCACAGAATGGAAAATCTTCCCCCTCCCGGACGAAGAGTCCGTTTAGGGTACCCTGGATGGGCTGGTGCATCAACTCAAAAGGCTTCCCCATCTGTTTCACTCTGGCTCTTCCAGCCATTTCTTTTCCTTTCCTTACCCAATCCTCCTTGGTGGGCAGATAACCCAAGCCAAAGGTATGAGGGTTATGTGGCACTTTGGCCAATGCTGCGACGCCCTTCCGGCCGCTCTTTCCTAATCCCATCCCGGGGATGTATTGGAGCTTGTTCATGAGATACACTGCTTGAGCACTGACATATATCCCCTCGTTAGCAGCCATGATGTTCTGTACAACCTGAGCCTCAGCCAGGGTAAAACCTGATATAAATACATCTTCCATACTGTGCTCAATTTCTAGAACAGGCGTAGATACCTCCGGTGGTAGATGAATTGATGAATTCCCAAAAACAATGGCTACTCCCTTCCTATAGGGGTATTTCACCATTTGATGCAAAGTGGACGACACTGCCTTTACCTGGTGCAGCCACGGCCTCCCCAAAAGCAGGTTGAAAGTTGCAGGAACCTCTAAGACATGGAAATCTATCTCATGCTGTCCCGGCCCAACTTTAGTCTGAAGTTTCATTGTCCCCATGACCTCTCTACTTGTGTTGTCGCATGCCCGAATCACCTGGGCTGTTGGTACAAAGTCCGTGGTTTTCAAACCGATCGCATACGCCGTCCTTGCCGGGCAGACGTTGATTGCAGATCCGATATCAACAAGAACCACCAGTATCCATTTATTCCTACATTTCACGGAGATGTAGAGTGGCTTATTATGGTTCGCCCCCTCAGGTGGCAATTCCTTGTCGGAAAAAGTCAGCATCGGGATAGCTCCTCCCGGAAAGACTAATCCTACCAGCTGTTCTGGCGTGGTTTCTATCGAAAACTTAGCCTTGTCCATGGCTGACAAGACAGCCTGTCTGTGCACTCGTGATGCCATAAGCAGTCCTCAGATGGAGATGTCTGCTTGTATCTTTTTTAACTGTTTGAGCACAGCCTCCTCTTCAAGTTGTTTCTCTTTTTGCTTCTCAGCCTCCCTATCCTTCCCAGAAGCCTCTGGTTGATCTAGGTGTGGGGGTTTGAAGTACCGCCCGCTCCGTGTCATATGGTCGACTTCTCCAAGGTACCAGGTGTTATCGGGTTGGTTATTCTCCCAATCTTTGTCCGTATGGGCAAGACATAAATCCTCATCTTCCACCACATTCCATCAACAGCCGACAGACACTTGTCTGGCTCTGGTATGACTGTTCTCGTACTCGCAGTACCTTCCATCCCTATGCTCGCAGCATTCTCTGTTCCTGTGCACACAGCAGTTTCAGTCCCCACATGGGCCTTTGCCTTTCTGATTCTCTCGGAATCTTCAGATCTTTCCTGTTCCGACCGTATCAACACAGCTAGCTGCTCAATAATTCCTGTATTCAGAATGCTCCAATCCTGAGCGAAATTCTTGACACTGGCGTTCTCCGCGCGATGTATTCTGTTCTGTTCTCCGACTCTCTCGACTGTCACCGACATTCGTGCCCCTGCCGGGCTCTGTCCTGGTTGGAACTCTTCCACCACATCCGGTTGATCATCCAACCACCCAGTAGCCTCTGCCGATTCCTCATAATCAAACCAGTTGACTGCTGCGTCCCCTGGATCTTGGTCACTGTAAAACTGGAGATTGGCAAGGTCCTCTTCCACAGCCGTTAAATCATCTGTTCCCTGTCCCAGACTATCCCCTTGGATCACACACAGCTCTCCCCTTGTTGGCAATTCCACATCTGGCCCATCCTGGCCTATTGATGAAATGTAGTCACTCGGACTATATGTCTTCTCAACACAACTCCCAGATTCTGCAGACTCTGACTCAACAACCCTCTTCTCCTTTGGGATCTCCTCTCTCCTGTTCTCGATAGTCACCACCGTTGGCTTAGGTTGGGTTATGGAGATGTCCATCATGCACAAGTCGGTGCAGTCGGGAAGGAATACCTCTGGCTTAGGCAGGTGGGAAGGAGTGATATAGATGCTAGGATCGTAAGGCACGACCCCAGTTTGGATGAAGTTGATCCTTTTGGGCGGTGGAGCTTGGTTATGTGTGGGGAGAGGGTTTGTTGTAACATTGGGTTTCTCAGGAGGCAGAATCACCCCGTTATCGATGAGATCTTGAATCTCATGACGTAATCGAAAGCAGAGATCGGTGTCATGACTGTGCTGTTGGTGAAATGCGCAATATTTGGCTGGGTTGTGGGTAGAGGGAAGTCTTTCTGGTAAGGGCCGCGGCTCTAGGGGCTTCAAATGCCCTTTTCTGATTAAAACCCCCAGAGCTTTGGATAGGGGCATATACAGTGGAGCGAAGGTTCTTGTGTTTTTGGGTGGGTATTTAGCTGTTTAGGTATGGCTTCCGGACGAGCCGGAGAATGGCGCAGCTGCCATGGTTCTTGGAGGGGGGTTGGTGGTGACCATGCTCACTTCGGAGGCTCTTGTAGTTGTAGTGCCGCTCGGGCCTGCATTAGTGTTGCGGTTGAAAGTTCTTCGGGGTTGCTCCCGGTCATTATCAATTAAGCCTTGCTTTAAGGCATCCTCAATCTGCACCCCCATTTCATGTAGATCAGAAAAGGTAGGGAAGGGGAGTACAATCATCTTTTGCATCAACTTCGGCTGAAGGTTGCGCACAATCATCCGAATATGGTCTTTGTCTGTAGGCCTTAAGGTCATCATCGAAGCCTTGGCCCTCCATCTGGTCACGAATTCTGAGAAACTCTCTTTAGGCTCTTGCCTTGTTGTCTCGAGATCACGGGTTGTAATCTCGATTTGTGTATTGTATGAGTATTGTGTAATGAAGGCCTCGGCCATCTCGTCCCAGTTTCTCTTGACATCATCTTCTAATTTGGCATACCATATGGCCGCCACACGACAGGTCCGGACGCACGAACAGAGACAGCTTCTGAAGTCTGCTGAGGCCCATTGGCCTTAAGATATCTGAAAACAGTCTCAGGTGCACCATGGGGTCCCCGGACCCATCAAATCGATCAATGTGCGGCATTTTGAATCTGTCAAGGCAACGTCACAGCTGCATCGGTATCATCCTCTATCTCATTCGATGTCAGGGATGGTCTTGACTCCTTGGGTTCTCTTGAACAGCTTTTCGAGCTTGCTCAACTTCAATGCTGGGGTCTGTCTCGAACTCAAAGGGAGAGTCCGGTAGGTTGGTGGGTCTTTTGGATAACTGGGGTTGGATTTGGGGTAGGATCGGGGGTGGAGGTGGTCCTGTGGGAATGTTTGTATCATTCTGAACATTAGCTGTCTCCCCGGGGTTGGAATTCCTGGCGGGGGAGGAGCTTGTTGCGAAGCAGATGCTCCGGTTTGCTGCTGTAACCTCACGATTAACTCTGCTTGTTCATTCATAACCGTGCCTGCTGCTTAGCGAACTCTGCCTGTTGGACAGCATCCTGCTGCATCATTTTCATACTCTCTTGGAGCTGGCGCACCATCTCCTCTAAACTGGCCATACTGTTCTGCTCTGACTGAATTATCGGTATATGTTCCCTTTCTGTGGGAGAAGAATCCTGATCCCTACTGTACACAGGTGGGTAGACAAAGCCCTCTGTACTGACTGCTGAACTGATGCCCTCTGCCTAGCTGTCCTCCGTCTAGTAACCGGGGGTAGAGAGTGGTACACTGGTTGTCCGTCTACCAGATCCTCAGATCGATGGAGTCGACGACCTCTAGTCCAGAGTGCTTGGGAAATATCTACTGGGTCAGAAGCAATTGTGCTCGACTACCTAGTAAAAGGATAAATAAAGCGTATAAATAAACAGACAATTGGACAGCGTAACAACGTAAAATAGACACAACACACAGCTGGGTATTACAACAAATTGCCAACAAGCTGAATGTACTGTTCCTTAATCACTGATCACTGTTTCCAAATCGTTACCCCGAAGTCTGAATTTGATACCCGCAGATAACTGATTCCCACAAACTGACACTGGTGCCCTCGGGCCTGATACTCAAATTTGCAAACTGATATGCGCGTTCCCTGTAGAGATACACTCTAAAAGCACATAGCAAGTAAAAGAGAGCCAAAACACCCCTATGTTAGGGGTAGGGTTTCCCTGTCCTATTTTGTCAAGAGCTAAGGTTTTACTACGCACGCAGCGGTTTCAAACAACCTAAAATCGGGTAAGCAACCTGTCCTAGTTTGGAATGGTCACTATGGATTTCGATATGCACTAGGTCGAATGGTCGAAAAGGGTGCCCCGGTAAAACCGGGGTTTGTGTTCCCATACTGTCAGAGCCCACAACCGGTCAGCCTTATGGTCATGTCTTGACAAGACAAACCTCCGGCAAACCGTTCAGGAATGGCAGATGGCAAACACGGTGTCCTAGGCGCACCAATGCACATGCAATGCAAAGAGACATATAAGTGAAATCAAAACAAGATATCACGAGTTCGAGTCAAGCTCTCTAAAAATCCCCAGCGGAGTCGCCAGAAACTGTAACAAGCCCGCGAGGGACCTCGATGCTACAGTTCGGACTCGTTTTGGTTTCTGTTCTTAATCTTGAACCAAAGAGTCCAAATCTGGCAAATCGTTTTTGAGAAAAACAAATTTTTGAAAGAAGTGCCAAACATGGACTGCTTTGCCAGATACAGAGTCGCCACCTAAATATTTTTTATGGGAAAATTTAGAAAACCCTGACTCGGTGCCAAAGGCCACGTGTCTGTCATCACCAAAGTTGCCTCGGCTCGGGAACTTGGGTACGATTGGGGAAGGTCAGCTATGAGCACCCCCTCTTGCCCGATCCGAAGATCGTCCTCTACTAACCATGATATCCTATTTTGAAAACATTATGTGTTCTTATTCTGGTTATTAGCCTAGAATTACTATGTTATGCGCACAGCAAAACAAGTATAGACCAAATCCCCCAAATTGGAACAAAACATTTTATGTTTGTTTTGAAAGTGATTTGCTACTTGCGAGTAGGCTAAAATGTAGGTTTTGCCACCCTTAAGTGGGCTTTAGAAAAGATGGTTTTGCCACTATTCTAATGGGCTTAAAACTCACAGTTTTAATGCATTATTCCAATTTAGGTAATTCAACCTCCATCCACAGGCACTCAAGCAGTTATATTACATAAGCAGTTATATTACATAAGCAGCTAGCCTCATGGTAATCATGCTATTATGGCAACACTCACACGCATGCGGTATGCTAAAGCATAAAAACTTACAGAGTACTCCGAGCCAAAACAGAAACTAGTTAGTAATCATATGCATGATCCTAGTTCATGTTAAAATGGCTAATGCAACACATGCAAAATGCAACTATAATAGGCTCGGCTATCCTAAAGATGGCATGTGAAATGTTGCAACTAACAGGTATTCAACTTGGAATTGAAATACAAGTGCAGTTAGTATGATGTACCGAGCCCGGTGCATGTAAGACAAATGTATGGATGCACGCATGCATAGCATAAGGTATGCTAATTTAAGTATGCCCTAGTCTAACCATCATAAGCGGATAAATAAAAGGGAAGAAAGACGCGGGATTGGAAGACATACAACACCCACACACACTTATTACAATACGCCCTCACACGGAGGGACCGAAAGAATAATACAGTCCGAATAAATAATACTAAATTAATTATTACAAAACTCCTCCTAATTAACAAATTAAATGCAAAATTAAAAATGCCACAGCCCCGCCTTCGAAATGTTTAGATGATGCATGCTCGACTCGTACTACTGGAAACCCGTTGCCATGGCACTGTTGCCTTTGTTTACACTGCCCTGCCCCTCTAAGGATCATACAAACTTCCAGACATGCTCTGAATTACTCCCTGAGTGCTCCGGATTGCCACGGCCAGAACAAAAGGCCACCGGCCATGGTAATTGGAGTATCGGCCAAAACTTGAATCACCGGCCAGCCATTGATGGCCGGTCGGCACTATATATGGCCGGCGGCCATAATTCCTGCAGAACCCTGTTTTTTGACAGCACAAAGGACAGACAGTGCATGGCATGAAATTTCAAGCAAATGTAAGCATAGCCACTCCCCCTATCATGCAATAGATTCAAGGGAGCATGACCCTCGACCCTCGGGCCACCAATTATGCATTTCGGTGCATGATGGCCTAAGAGGCCAAATTTGCAACTTAATGTAAAAATGCATGCAACAAACAAATGAAAGCCAACATCCTATCATATTGGGTCAAGGGCATCGGCGACCGAAGATTGAGGCGCGTTACGTCACTTTGAGTACGAACGCTTCTCAATCCTCATGCTTGGTTTGACACCCCAAACCAAGCAATACAATGCATGTATGCAAATACGGCTAAAAAATGCAACATGAGGCTAATATGCAAAGCATGCCAAATGTGATGTATCCTAAGCATGCAAGCTAAGTTAATATGATATAAACATGCCAAATACGCATATGAGTATATGAGATGCAATTAGCTAAGCATTATGCAAACATGCAAGTATGATACTATGCAAGCATGACCCCCAAAGCAATGCAACATGACCATGCAATGATGGGCCTAAAACCATAAAGGCCAGACCTCAGTCCACCCTCCAAACAGTGGCCAAAATGCCCAAAAAGATGGGCCAATGCTTATGCAAACATGCACACCAATAGGTCCAAGACAAGGGGCATTCTACCCCAACTACTCCAACTACCCCAAGCACTCATGGCATGAACTTTCCAACACAAAATAGAGTTTCAATATGCAAAATGACCCCCCCAAAACCCATCGATATGGCAGCCCCAAAACTTAAACACTTAAGCATGTACAATGGCCCCTTTTCAAGGCACAACAAAACAATTCTTCAAGGCATGAAAGGATGATAAGTGCAGGCATACAAGCATGAATTAGGGACTGAAATGGCATGTGAGATGACCCCAAATCACTTAAACAACCTAACCCAAGCATGCTCATGATTCACATAACCAATGCCAACATGCTAGAATGCTAAGGAGCCATATAAAGCATATCAAATATGACCAAACCAGCACCTAACAGACCCCAAGCATGGAAAAATATGACCAAGAACTTCATAAAGTAAAGTCAAAACATGAGAGCATGGTGGTCAAATGTCATGATACATTTCTAGGCAAAATGAAGGAACACAAAGCAAGTACAAAATGCATGCTAAGGGTCAACAAACCAACATGTAACAGAGATATAATACGACCCAAAACACCCAAAAAGCCTCTGAAATGGAGTCATAAACAACTAAGCATGCATGCTACCATATTGAGCCAAAAACATGGATAATGAGTCACAAAGGGGAGAGGGGTGTCCCTCCCCTATACAAGACCTCAAACCTCCTTCTTCACCATTGAAAATCCACTAGATTTTAGTGGTGAGAAGACCAATACACAAGAATAACCAAAGCTTGCCAAAAGAGCACAAAAAGAGACCAAAAGAGGCCTAAGAGGGGGAGGTCGACCCCCAACACCAAAACAACCTTAATGAAGAATCTTAAGCATGAAAATACAAGACTTTTTTTAGTTATACACAAAGCCTAAATCAGCATGCAAGACAGGTAAAAAACTAGTGCAAGATTGGGGAAACTAAAGTAAGATTGTTACCCTTGAAGAACTCTTGAAGAACAGCAAGATCAACCACCTTCCTCTAGTCAAAACCAGTCCAAAAACTCAAGAACAAACCCTCCAAGCCCTTTAAGGTCAAAGTATGGTGTAATGGTGTGTGTCTTAGTGCAAAACTAAGGCAAAAACACACTTTTTAGGCCTCTAAACACACACAAAGGATGAGAGAGAGGGAGATATAGAGAGAGAATGTATATGATAGATATGTATATGTATGTCCCTGGTTTTTTTTGTTCAACCCTTGACAATGGAGGAGGAGGGGTCCTTAAATAGACAAGGGAGATGCTTTGAAGCTTCTCCAAGAAGCTAAACTAAAAAGGGTCAAAAGGGGCAAAGGGGCAAGGCTTCCTGAGGAAGCTGGGACAGCTGGCCAAGCTTCTTGAGGAAGCTAAGACAAAGGTCCAAGCTTCCTCAAGAAGCTAGACCAAAAGGGTGCAAAAGGTGCATAACAACCACACTATGTACGGGGAAGAGTGTTGGTGCATTCCAGCTGGCATGCACCATGCCTGAAGGGTGCAAAAGGTGCATACCGGCCAGCAGAAGAGGTCACCGGCCAAACAAAGTGCCGGCCGGCCACATAAAGTGCCGACCGGCCATTGGTATCAAGAAACCATGGCCGGTGGCAACAATGAATGGCCGGTGAGGCAAAGGGAAGGCCGGTGGGGTGTGGGGATGGCCAACAAGCCATTCCCTGCCCCTCAAAGCAAAAGCACAAGCATTTGGTGCAAAACCAAACACAAAACAAACGAGTTGAGAGATCCTGAGGCAAGGCGAGCAGCCGAGGCCTCCGGGAACTCAAAACGAACACGAACATGGATGATCACCGAGTGTTCCAACGGTGACGTCCAAGTCTTGAGGACGGTCAAAAATGGGGTGTCTACATCACCCCTTCCCTAGATACCACATGGCCTAAGAATTTCACTTCTTTCAACTAGAACTCACACTTCCCGTACTTAGCATACAACTTGTGAGTTCTAAGCAACTCGAGCATAACTCGCAAGTGTTTCTCGTGCTCCTCCTCAGAAGGTGAATAAATCAAGATGTCATCAATGAAGACAACTACAAAACGGTCTAGGAACTCACGAAAGATCCGATTCATCAAATCCATAAACAAGGCTGGTGCATTGGTTAACCCAAAAGGCATCACTAGGAACTCGTAATAGCCATACCGCATATGGAATGCCATTTTCTAGATATCTTCCTTCTTCACACTCAATTGGTGATAACCGGATCTCAGGTCTATCTTAGAAAAACAACAAGATCCCTTCAACTGATCAAACAAGTCATCTATACGAGGCATTGGCTACTTGTTCTTAACATTTACCCGGTTCAACTTCCGGTAGTCAATACAAAGTTGCAATGTGCCATCCTTCTTCTTGGCAAAGAGAGCCAGTGCTTCCCAAGGCGAAGTACTAGGGCAGAAAAAAACCCTTATCTAACAGTTCTTGGAGTTGAATTTTTAACACACTCAACTCAGCAGGTGCAATCTATACGGTGCCATAGAAATTGGTATCGTAGCAAGCACTAAGTCAATAGAGAATTCTATCTTGCGATAAGGTAGCAAACTAGTGAGATTTTCAGAAAAAACGTCCGGGTGTTCACAAACTACCCTTGGCAACTCAACTCGGACCACATCACTCTTAACACCTAAGAATGTAGCAAGAAGGAGACTAAAGTCACCCCGACCACGCGGATCATACATTGGCAATAAAACACTATCAACCTGGTCTTCCAAGAAATAAAAATAGTCACTACTCGGGGTACATACGGTCATCCTCTGGCGATAACAATCTATAACAGCCTGATAAGATGATAACCAATCCATGCCTAATATAACATCAAAGCTCGACATATTAATCAATACAAATGCAAAAAGACGTCGGTGACCGACAACCTCTATCTCACAACCCCGACACCTCTGGTCCAACACAACCTCACCATCAACTGGTGACTCTACCCTGAGCAGAGATTCTACCCGAGCCACTTCTAACCCCAATGTCAATGCAAATGCAAACGAGATAAAAGAATGGAATGCACCCATATCAATCAACACATTGGCAATAAAATTATACAATAAGAAGTTACCTCTCACTGCAGAAGGCGTTGGCACTAAATCTAGCATGGTAATAACATACACACGCCTTGTAGGTCTCTACTCTACTTGCTCACTCCTCTGAGCATAAGTCTGATGCATGGATTGAGCTGAAGAAGCCCCCTAGTTGGCCCTCGAGGCCTGTGCTAACTGTGCAGGCTGATGGCTCTGTATCTGTCTCTAGCCACACGCACTAGATGTGCCATCCGACTAAGGGCAAAACCTGTTCACGTGCCCTGACTGCCTACACTGATAACAGGTAGGCGGATGCCCTCTCCCATGACTGTGGCTCTAAGAATGAGCCGCCGCTAGTGTAGATTGTTGCCCTCTTCCCTTTTGCGGGCAAACTATAGACTTGTGACCCAACTGGCCACACTTGAAACAAGTCATCCCTTCCTAACCACCTCTGCCTGACATAAAACTCGGTATAGGAAAAATGGACCTAGATTGTAACAACCCCGACCTTTGATTAACGTTAATTCATGGTTAAATAAGCCTAATCAGTAATTAAAGTAAAATTCTAAATTAATTGCATGTGTGTTTTGCATTATTGTGCTTATATTTGTTTCTCGTAGAAATATCTATTTCCGTTTCTGTTTCGTTTTACGAATTGAAGGTCTTGTCGGCATCTGATTATGAAATTGACTTGATTTATGTGTTATTTGGGATTTTTAGAATTTTATGATATGCTTAGTTAAAATTCAATTCGGAATGATTAAAATTAGAATAATGAATATTCAATTGATTAGCTTAATCAATAACTTAATTAAGCCATTAATTAAGCCTATATAAGGCTCATATGAACCCATTAGTCCACTGTACACTCTCCTGTCACCCCACTTTGAAGAGAAAATGTGAGATAGAGTGAGAGAAGGAAGAAATTTGGAATCAAAGCTAGGAGAGGGAAGAGTTGCTAAGAATTGAAGGCATTGAACTTGGAAATTCAAGGATTAAGCCTCTAGCACACATCTTGGAAAGCCTAGGTAAGAATTCAACTCTTAGATTGTACAATTATGATGAGCAGGACATGAACTCTAAAGAATTAAGTTGGATGATACAAGAATTGAGTTAGAATTGGAGAAATGAACTCAAACCATGCATGCATGCATATTTCAAAGCATTTTGAAGTTGTTTTCCAAGAATCTCCTCATGCATGTTACTAATTCACCTTAGTTTTGAGAATTCATCAAGTTTCATGTCATTTTGTGTCATTAGATTGTGTTTTGGAAGTTTTGAAGTCAAGGCAATACATGCATGTCATATTCATGTTATGTTTTCACAATTCAAGTTTGAGTTTGCTCAATTGACAAGCTTATGAACCTTAATTTCATGAAAAGATCTTTAATTCTTGATGTTTTTCAAGTTTAGACATGTTTTCTTGAAGTTTTGGCCCAAAGGAACATGATTTGTAGCTTTGAATTTGAGTTTTGAAGCTTGAAGACAAATTTGGAAAACCTAGAATTTGCACCTTCCGCTCGAGCGACAGAACCTGCACTTGAACGACCACTCTTTCTTTGACACTTCCGCTTGAGCGACCAAAAGTTGGCTCGAGCGTAAAATGCATGCTCCCAGAAGTTTCATGTTTTTGCCGACCGCTCGACCGACAAAAGTTACGCTCGAGCGAGGACCTGAGTCTCACGCTCGAGCGACCGTCGATCGTCCGTCGAGCGTGAAAATCACACAACCAGTACTTTTTCAAAGTTTGCAGACCGCTTGAGCGAAGGAAGTTGCGCTCAAGCGGCCCCTCACATGTTTGCATGTCCGCTCGAGTGAGACCCCTATTTCTTGCATTTTTGACCAAGTGTTTTCAAATGCATTTTTGCATCCTCATTGCATCCTAGGCATTCCTAGGCCAAGATTAAGATACAATAATGAGGACAAAAAGTAGGAACACACCAAGATAAGAAAGAACCAAATTAATATTTTCGGGTGTGTAATTATGTACGTATTTATTCTGTCTCTATGTAGGTCACGCGCCACAAGATATCTGAATTGCCTAGTCTGTTTGTTTACTTGAAGCCGTCTATTATTTGTGAGTAATAACTTAGTAAAGCTATGTTCATGTTAAATTATTTTATGTATATGGAATGAGATCTGTTCTATGAAATGCTATGTTTTATACTATAAATGACTGTCTAACTATGACAAATATTTGTGGCATTTATACTGTGAATCAAGTATGCTATCTGTACTCGGACTGGAGTTTCCTTATAGAACTGACAAGTTATTCGTTCCCAGTCTGGAGGTTCCTTTATGGAATTGACAAGTTATCCGTACCCGGCCGGAGGTTCTTTTATGGAACTGACAAGTATGATCTATGAAGCTCTGTATATGATTTGTTAGCGCTAATGGATGTACCAAGAACAATTAAGCATAAGCTCTGATTTCTGTATATGCTTTGAATAAGAATACGAATATGGATCTATCTTGATGTGAACTCTAGTTTCTAAATTGGTCTTGGGACATCATTCATTTAACCCTTTACTCTGTTATTATTCATTCGGCTCCTACTCACTATTTATTTATTATATATGTAGGTGAGCAGGCTCGTGACCAGGCTTAAGATGTTGCTTGAAGAATTTTGTGTTTGTCAGCCACCTTTTGTGCCTCTCGAGGTGGTTCCGGATTAAGTCAAGTCTTGTGGCCATGTTTTGTGAATGTTTAAGACTCTGTTTCTTTTGGTTTACGAACAAAGTTTCTATTTATATCTATATGTGATGACGTGTAAATACTGTACCATCATGATGTTATATGTATGCTTATAAAATTAAGATTTTCTGTCCTATATATGTCTGCACAGCTAGATGAACTATGTATGTTTTTATATATCTGCTTCCGCAGCCCTTAATCATATGTTATTCTGTTCAGAGGCCTTGGGTAATCCAAGGACTACTGGCTGGTTACGACACTAAACCTACGGGAGCGGGTTTGGGTCGTAACAGAGTGGTATTAGAGCACGTGTTCTACCGCACACATGAGTCCACATGAGCTTAGGATGTCCTAGTAAGGAGTAGGGGCATTCCATCTGCATGTGTGAGTGTGTGTTCATTGAAAGTGAAAAACTGAATCTGACCATGACCACATGACATTGAAACAAATGATCTAAATGTTATAAGGACTATTTGCCTATGTTTATAGTGCTCTGTTTACCTATAGCAAATGGAAAATACAAGAAGTGATGGAACAACTGAATCATCTGAGGCTCGAATGAGCCGCATGGAACAAATGCTTGCAGCTTTAACTGAGGTAATGACTCAACAACAGAGGCAATAACCATTACCTCATCCGCTTCCACTGGTACAAGCTGAATCGAATAACAGTGATATTCTCAACTTGACCCAAAAGTTCATGAAAATGAAATCGCTAACTTTTTTGGGTAGTATTGAACCGTTGAAAGCAAAGACATGGTTACTCGAAATGGAGAAACTATTTGAAGTGTTTCCTTGTTCCGAAATTCAGAAAGTTCTTCTGGCCACCTACACTTTGAAAGATGAGGCCCGGAGATGGTGGTTGCTAATCTGAAACAGCAATAGGAATATGACATGAGCTCTTTTCAATGAGATCTTTTATGACAAATACTTTTCTCAGTGCTTCCGGGATCGAAAAGTTTTTGAATTCCAAGAACTCAAACAAGGCAGGATGTCAGTGGCCGAGTATGAGGCCAAGTTTACTGAATTGACGTGATTTCCTCCACATATGGTGGCTGATTACAAGAAGGCATAGAAATTTGAAGGTGGTTTGGATTTGGAAGTGTTTGATCGAGTAGGCGTCTTGAAATTGCCTAGCTATGTGGAAGTCTTAGATAGAGCGATAATGGCAGAAGCCATCCTGGCAACAATGAGACAAGCCAAAGCGCCGACAACAGAATGAAGAAGCAAAAGGTCTGGATCTAATTTTTGGAAGGGTCATTCATTCTTTACAAACAAAAAGCAAAATACCGAATCTTCAAGCGGTACAAGCCAAAGCAGTGGATTTATGTCAAACTGTTCAGAATGTAGAAGGAAGCATAAAGTCACGTGTCACCGTGCATCGGGTGCGTGTTTCAGGTGTGCCAAGACCAGTCACATGATTAGAGATTGTCCGATGAGGTTCGACAATGCTAACCATCCGACAGCAAGTTCAGCCAGATCTATTCATGTAACAAGGACCAATGCAAGAACAAATGTCAGGGGTAATACCAGGAATGAAACATTAAGGCAAGGAAGGGTGTTCGCACTAGTGCCTGGGATGTGCAGAATACTGAGTCAGTGGTGTTAGGTATAATCTCTATTTGTGCTCAAAGTGCCTATGTATTGATTGATTCTGGTTCTACGCATTTATTTGTCTCGCATGCTTTTTCTCGGAAATTAACCAGACCATTAGAACCTATGAACTGTTTACTATCTGTGTCTACACCATCTGTGGGGTTCTATGATATGTGCTTATATTTATCCGGCATGTGATATTATGATTGGTGATATGACAATGTACGTAGATTTACTACCTTTGAGCATTGACCATTTTGATTGTATATTGGGCATGGATTGGTTGACAAAATATTGTGCCACTATTGATTGTGTGAATAAAACCGTCATGTTCAAATCACCTGGTATGCCTGAGTTTGTTTTCACTGGGAATAGGGTAGTCCCTCCGTCGTATTTGATTTCATTCATGAAAGCCAGGAAGTTGTTAAGAAAAGAGTATCGAGGCTACTTATATTGTGTAATGACTGAGTCTTTAGATAATGCAAGTGTGGAAACTATTTTCGTGGTTTGTGAATTTCCTAATATGTTTCCTAATGACCTACCTGGGGACTTAATCGATAGGGAAATCGAGTTTACCATTGATGTAGTACCTGAAACCCAACCTATCTCCAAGACTCCTTATAGAATGTCGACTTCTGAGCTGAAAGAGTTAAAAGTCCAACTCCAAGAACTCTTAGACAAGAAATTCATCCGTTCGAGCACCTCACCTTGGGGAGCTCTAGTGTTGTTTGTCAAAAAGAAAGATGGATCTTTGAGACTATGTATTGACTACCGTGTGTTGAACAAGGTAACCGTGAAGAACAAATATCCATTACCCCGAATAGATGATCTATTTGACTAACTTCAGGGAGCACAAGTGTTCTCCAAGATAGATCTTAGATTCAGGTATCACCAGTTAAAAGTCAAGTCAGAAGATGTTGACAAAACCGTTTTCCAAACTAGATATGGGCATTATGAATTTTTAGTCATGCCATTTGGAATAACAAATGCACCTCTAGCTTTCATGGACTTAATGAATAGGGTGTTTAAACAATTTCTTAATGAGTTTATTATTGTATTCATTGACGACATACTAATTTATTCTAAAAATAGGGAAGAACATGAGAATCATCTGAGAACTACTTTATAGATTCTGAGAGAGAAAATTTTTCCAAGCGGGAGTTTTGGCTTGACAGCGTAGCATTTCTGGGACATGTAATCAACAGGGATGGCATATCGATGGATCCACAGAAAATTGAAGCTATTGTGGACTGGCCTAAACCGATAAATGTGTCAGAAGTTAGAAGTTTTCTAGAACTTACAGGATACTATAGAAGATTTGTGAAAGACTTTTCAAAACTTGCTATGCCATTGACCCAGTTGACTTAGAAAAATGTCTCATTTGATCGGAATGATCAAAGAGAGTCTACTTTCCAAGAGTTGAAGACCAGATTAGTAACTACACCGATTTTAACCCTGTCTAACGGTACTGATGGGTTTCAGATTTACAGTGATGCATCCTACAAAGGTTTGGGTTGTGTACTAATGCAAAATGGTAAGGTGATTACTTACGCTTCTTGGCAACTCCGACCACATGAAAAGAACTATCCGACACATGACCTTGAACTAGCAGCTGTGGTGTTTGCTTTGAAAATTTGGCGACACTATTTGTATGGTGTAAATTGTGAGGTGTACACTGATCACAAAAGTTTAAAATACTTCTTTACCCAAAAAGAACTGAACATGAGACATAGAAGATGGCTAGAATTGATCAAAGACTATGATTTACAAATTCTGTATCATCCAGGGAAGGCAAATACCGTTACAAATACGTTGAGCTGAAAATCCATTGGGAATCTATCATGCTTGCTCACTGGTCAGAGAGAATTATTGTGTGAATTAGAACAAGATAAAATTGAAGTGGTTTTGCATGAACAAGGTGGAATTCTAGCTGCTATTTTGGCCCAACCCGCAATTATTGAAGAGATAAGAGACAAGCAACTGCAAGATATAATTCTGAAAAAGATTGTGGATGAAATTAACTCAAAACCGAACCCAGGATTCGTGATTGAAAATGACGTGCTGAAATTTCAAAATAGACTTTGGGGGTGTTTGGGAAAGGCTTTTTTGGGACTTTTTGGGCTAAAATCTACAAAAAGACAAGATAGGCTAAAATAGCCTATAAGACAAAATGTCACATCAAACCCATAATCATTTCACTTTTTCTCTCACAAACATCACATCCAACTACAAAAAAATCTAACTATCTACCTAAACACAAAAATTTTAGCCTACTAAAAAAGCCAAAAACTAAAATAACCTACTAAAATAGCAACTTTCCAAACACCCACTTTGTGTACCGGATTGTTGTGATTTGAGGAAACGTGCTATGATTAAAGCCCATAATTCCAAATTTGCTATGCATCCGGGAAACACAAACATGTATCATGATTTGAGACAGAACTTTTGGTGGCCTGGGATAAAGAAAAGCATTGCTGACTTTGTAGCTAGATGCTTACATTGCCACCAAGTTAAAGTTGAACATCAACGATCTGCTAGATTACTCCAGCCGCTTCCAATACTGGAATGGAAGTGGGAGCATCTAACAATGGATTTCATTGTTGGACTGCCTCGCTCTTCTTGAGGTATGGATTCTATTTGGGACATTGTTGATCGTTTAACTAAATCTGCTCACTTTTTACCTATCAAATCTTTGTATAATGCGAATAAGTTGGCTAATTTGTATGTCAATGAGATTGTGAAATTACATGGAATTCCAGTGTCCATAGTATTTGACAGAGACCCTAAGTTCACTTCAAGATTCTAGCAGAGTCTCCAGTAAGCTTTGGGAACTGAGTTGAAACTGAGTAGTGCTTATCATTCGCAGACTGTCATGACCCGAACCCGCCCCCATGGGTTAAGGACATAACCGGCCAATAATCACGAGATTACCTACGGCCTCAAACCAAATAAGACATAACTCATCAGAGTGAAGGGGCCAAACGGAAGCAAATTTAAAACTTTGTCCTTAGAGCTGTGCTTATATGGCACGTCGTAACAAACCATACATATACATGTTAATAACTCACATGAAAATATGTACTAACACAAAGTTCTGTACATACAGAATCATTCAAGTCTAGGTCAGCCAATCCAAAACTATTACAATCGTAATCCAAAGTCTCGCCAGCATGACAAAATATAACAAAATAGCAAAAGGGCGAAGACGAGTCTCGTGCGTGAGACGTATGGGCTGACTCTTCAAAACCTTGGTTGTTCCACACAAACTTCACTGAGGCTGGGTTTGGACCTCCCTTGGCTCACCTACAGACACATGAATGAGCGTGAGCGAAAGCCTAGTCAATAATATCAAATAAGGAAGATACATTAGAACAATATACATCAGATGGCCTTAGGCCCAATTCATATTTCTGTCTAGTATATATACATATAGATCGAGTGACTGCGGTTCCAAACACATCGGACAGCCTCAGGCCCAATCCAGTCATGTCAAACTAGTATTTGGCCCATTTATCTTTCATTCATGTCAAACGGCCTTCGGCCTATCCATTCTTTCATTTACGTCAGACTGGCCTTTGGCCCCACCATTCTTTCATTCATTTCAGACTGGCCTTTGGCCCAACCATTCTTTCATTCATGTCAGACTGGCTTTTGGCCCAACCATTCTTTCATTCATGTCAAACTGGACTTTGGCCTAACCATTCTTTCATTCATGTTAGACTGGCTTTGGCCCAACCATTCTTTCATTCATGTCAAACTGGCTTTTGGCCTAACCATTCTTTCATTCATGTCAGACTGGCCTTTGGCCCATTCATTCGTGTCATACAGCCTCTGGCCCATTCATTCATATGTCAGACTATCATTCATGTCAGACTATCATTTATATCGAACTATCATTCATATCAGACAGCCTTTGGCCCAATCATCCATGTCCAACGAATATTTGTCCCCAATTCAATGTAATAAACTTACAAGACTTATATAAAAATAAGCAGTTGGACAAATAACATACTTCAGATATCTTTGTTAAGATATTACTCACAGTGATTGGCTGGATGATTTGCCCTAGAGCTTGACCCTACACATTACATAACACATATGGGTCACAAACGATTCAATCCGTTCCTTAATTCATACATCCCTCTTAGGCTTCTTTCTTATTCTTTTAATTCATTCATAATGTTCAATATATGCCTAAGAGTACTTAGAAGTGAAAGAGAACGAAAAATGAAACACAGAACACCTTTACAAATTTTCTGAAATAGGGGTCCCCGCTCGAGCGTGGACTTACCCGCTCGAGCGGACCCATTAGGTCTGCAAAAGTACTGGTTGCCTCATTTTTACGCTCGAGCGTGAATTTGGACGCTCGAGCTGAAGGTCACTCTACATAGATCCCTGCTCGAGCGTGAACCTCCCCGCTCGAGCGGACATCAATGTCTGCAAAACTTCTGGGAGCTCGTATTTCCCGCTCAAGCGGCGCTTTCCCCACTCGAGCGGACATGCCAAATTCTGGAAAATCCAGAATTGTTCTTCAAGTTCAAACTCGACCTTCAAAGGCCCAAAACTCATAATTTGGTTTCAAAACATGCAAATACATTATATATCATATGGATGTAAGCAACATGAGGCCAATCATTAAAAATCATGGTCCAATTCTTCAAAATAAATCAACATTTCTTGGTATAATCAAGGCTCATGCATTCAAACCTTACATCAGCTCCATATCTTTAATAATCAAACATGCATGCCAATTTTGACTTCATTTCTATTTGAAATGGTGCAAATAGTGTTCATTCTCATGAAACTCAACAAAAACATGTTTGCATGTATGATCCAACTCTCAAACTTTTATAATTGACATGCTACATGTTAGATTGTGCAAATTTATGGCAATTCATAGCAATTCTATGCATGCATATGCATATCTCATCAAAATCAACACAACTCATGATCTAACTCACCATTTAATCTTCAACTCACAAAATCACAACTCAAACTCATGAGTTAAGGGTTGATTACTCACCCAGGAGCTTTAATCTTCCAAACTTATGCTTAATTTTTGAGTTGGTCTTCAAATCACCAAGTTCCTTAGCAAATTCTTCAAGATTGGCCCCTCTCTCTCTCTAATTTCGGTTCTCTCTCTCTCTAGAGAGCAAACTCAGATTCTTTGAGCTCAAAAAGAATGAGCTTAATTGTAATTGGGTTCATATATAGGCCCCTCTAATCATATCATTTTAAATGCTAATTAATTAGGCACTAACTCCTCAATTTAATCTATTTAATTCGATCCGAATCAATTTTCAATTAAATTTCATCGTAGGCTCTAAAAATTACGCTAATCACAAAGGCGTAGTCAATTTCGGTTTCTGTGGCCAATAGGGCCTTTAATTTAAATTTCAAAGCAAATAATCAAACAAATATTCCTACGGTGAACAGATAGAAATTCAAAACCACATATTTTCACATAAATGGCACACAAAATCATATCAGACACATAATCACATTCATAATAAGGACCAATTAGCATAATACGGAACCGGGTTATCACAGTCTTCCCCCCTTTAGGAAGTTTGGTCCTCCAAACTTATTTTACCTTCGTCGGGAAACAAATGTGGATAGCGTAGTCGCATTTCATCCTCTTTTTCCCACGTGGCATCCGTCCATAGTGTTCTTTCCATTCCACTTTCACCACCGGGATGGACTTGCTTCTCAATTGTTTCATCTGCCGGTCAATGATTCGTTCCGGCCACTCGGCGTACTCCATATTTTCATCAAGAGCTACCCGGTGATAATCAATCACATGAAACGGGTCTCGAAGACAACCCCTCAATATCGACACATGAAACACATTATGGATTTGCTCGAATCCTGGTGGCAAAGCGACTCGATAAGCGACTGGACCAAGCCTATCCAAAATTTGAAACGGCCCAATGTAACGGGGAGACAAATTGCCCTTCTTCCCAAACCTGACTTGGCCTTTCATTGGAGTCACACGAATAAATACATGGTCACCAACCTCATACTCGAGAGGTCTTCTTCAGACATCTGCATAATTCTTTTGTCGGTCCTGAGCTGTTTTGAGCCTTTGCTGAATGGTTTTGATCTTCTCAGAAGTGTCTTGCACAATTTCAGGCCCAAGTAAAGCCCTATCCCCGACTTCTGTCCAACAAATTGGTGATCCACACCTTCTACCATACAAAGCCTCATATGGTGCCATACCGATGTTGGAGTGGAAGCTGTTATTATATGCAAACTCTGCTAGTGGCAAATAGTCTTCCCAACTCCCCTGAAAATCTAAGGCACACATCCTTAGCATATCCTCTAAAGTCTATATTGTTCGTTCTGATTGCCCGTCCGTCTGTGGATGGAATGCGGTACTAAACCTCAATTCTGTCCCCAT
This sequence comes from Camellia japonica, assembly GCA_030407325.1. Taxonomy (NCBI): domain Eukaryota; kingdom Viridiplantae; phylum Streptophyta; class Magnoliopsida; order Ericales; family Theaceae; genus Camellia; species Camellia japonica. Next base: position 82,629,189 of record JAPPVO010000059.1, on the reverse strand, counting down.
AGCCCTTTGCAAACTTTTCCACAATCTAGATACAAATTTCGGATCTCTATCCGACACAATAGATACCAGAACTCCGTGTAAATGGACAATCTCATCAACGTATATAGTAGCCAATCTATAAGCATCAAATGTAGTTCTAACAGGTATAAAATATGTAGATTTAGTCAGTCTATCAACTACAACCCAAATAGAATCTATACCTCGAGGAGTCCGAGGTAGACCAACAATGAAATCCATAGTCACATGCTCTCATTTCCATTCGGGAATAGGGAGAGGTTGAAGTAGACCGCCCGGTGTAGACATCCCATTTTTGACCGACCTTAAGACTCAGACGTCATCGATTGAGCGCTCGGTGATGGTGCATGTTGTGCTTGTTCTGAGGTTTTGGAGTTTTGGCTGAGAGCCTTACCCCCGGACCTCGGGACCCTTTTGTGCTTTGCCTCGGTTTGCAAACCAGGTCTTGTTTTCTCTTCCCGAAGGGAGGGAGAGGTCTCGTAGACCACCTCTCAGTGGCCGTAGGATACTTTTCGTGGTCGTAGGCCACTTTTCCCATTTGGAGACCAGTTTACGGTTTTCGGAGCCGTTGGTCGTGCGCCTCGGTTCGGGACCGCTTAACATTCTCTGTTTGCAACGGTTTTTGGCACACACCTTGCTTCCTCTCTCTGGAGGGACATTGTCGCACGCCTTTGTGGTCGCACGCCACTTTCGATGCTTAACAGCCTGTTTTCGGGGCACCCGACTGCGCTTTTTGACCCCCGAACCCTCGTTTTGCATCAGTCTTGGTTTATTTTTGGCATGGACCTTGTTTTCATTGTTTGGAAGGTGGTACAAGGGTGGGAGACTACCTTTTCTCCTTGGAGACCACCTTTCTCCCGCCAGCCGGTTTTCTTGTCAGGAAGCTGGTCTCCTTGGTCTTTGAGCTACATTTGCTGGTCTCCCACCATACCACTAGCTTGCATTCAGTTGGGAGACCACCAAATGGGGCTGCCGACCACCTTTCTTGGAGTTGACCCTTTTGAACTAGCTGGCCGACCACTAAAAGTAGCTGGCTAACCACCTGAACTGGTCGGCCTACTCCCTCCAGTTTTGTCTCTGTGAGTTGTTGCCAGCTGTGCCAGCTGGAAGGCACAGACTGGATCCTCCATACACGTGTATGGAGGATCTTCAACCTTGGTTTTTAGCTTCTTTGAGAAGCTTTGGCCTCCTTTGTCTATAAAGGAAGGCCTCCCTCTCCTTATACCAGGTGGAGAAATTGGTTTAAGGGTCCAATACATATCTCTATCTATATCTCTATATTTTGGGTTCAAAAGGGTCTTGTTCTTGACCTATTACACCACACCTCATAGCCACACACCTCCACCATTGTTCTAAGGTTCTTCGAGGGTCTTGAGAGGTCTCAAAGAGTTATTTTTGGGCTGGAAAAGTTGCTGTCTTGCTAAGCTTCAAGGGTAACACACTTTTTCCCTCTTTTAAGCTTTATTTTGATCCATCTCTTAGCCTTATTTGCATGCATATTTGAGCTTTGTTGTCAACTAAAAAAAGTCTTGTTTTGAGGTCCTTTTGATGTTTGTTTAAGGTTATTTTGTTGTTAGGGGTCATCTACCCCCTTGCATGCTTCATTTGGTCTTGTTTTGAGCCATGCCTTAAGGCCTTTGTGTTGACCTTTGCTTGGCCTTTTAGCTACTGAAATCCAGTGGATTTTCAGTGGTTGGCATGCTATTTTGAGGGCCAAAATCAGAGAGGGGTGACCCTCTCTCTTTTGGCCTTGTTTGCTAACATTTTTTTACCTTACAAAGGAGCATTCATTTGCACACCTCCAAGCCTTGTTTCAGGCCCTTTTCAGTGACTTTTAGAGCCTGCCTAGGCTCTTTCCATAGTTGGTTTCGTCACCTTGGGTGTGTCTCTTGCATGTGTAGAATAACCCCTCTTATAGCCTATCAAAGGAGCATGTCATTCTTGCATGCATTGATCATGTTTCAGTGGGTTTCTAGGCTTTATTTGGCATGTCATGTCTCTGACTTTTGCTGGTTTATTGGCTCTTGAATGCTTCATATGCTTATAGTATAATCCATGTTCACTAGCTTACATTGCATGTTGTTTTGGCCCTTGATTCTAGCATATTTTGGCCATGTTCTAAACTGATTTTATTCATCATTTGGGCTACCTTAGCTCTGTTTTGAGGTCCCATGGTCGAATGATGCTTGCCATGCATGCTTGTAGTGTAATACCCTTGCCTAGCTTCGAGTTTTGAAGCCTCTTGCATGCTTAACTTGAGTTGTTTTCATGTTTTGGCATCATTGAACATGTTATTTCAGAGCTTATACTTGTGCCATACTCCCATATTTTCCATGCTTTAAGTGCCCTTGAGAGTTGCATCATTATGCCTCGTTTGTGAGCCATTGCATGACCTTCATTTAAATGCATTCCGAGCCACCATCCCAACACATTTTGCCACTATTTTGGGTCTGTATAGGGACTATTTGGGATTGGTTTGGTCATTTGAGCATCACTTTGTATGCCTATGGTGTAATGTGCTTCACTAGTCTTTGGTGCTTAAGCCTATCAACATGCATTGCATGAGTTGTTGCATATTTTGGAGTCATTTCATGTGCCATTTTAGAGCTGGAACATGTGTCATTGTATGCCATATTTCATCCTTGCCATGCTCTTGGAGAGTTGCATCTTGTGCCTTAGGCTTGGAGCCCTTGCATTGTGCATGTTTGCATGAGTTTTGGGCCTTGTTTTCATCATCTATGGCCACTGATTTGGGTGTGGCCGAGGGCCATCCATTTTGGTTTAAGTCCATCTTGCATCGAGTATGCCATCGTAGTTCATAGCATTGAGAATGCCATGTTGTCGCGAGATTGATCATTGCATTGCGCATGCCTTGTTCATTTCATTATGTATGTATTTGCATGACCAAGTTGCATTGCATTAGGATTGCATGCTAGGGTCGCATTGCGCATGCCATATTTGTTGCATTGTATTTGGAGTAGGAGTTAGTCCAAACACGTGAAACGAGGGACGTTTCATACTCCAAGTGATGAAACGTGCCTCGATTCCCGGTCGCCGACCCTCTTGACTACACATGACGGAGTTTAGGCATTTACGTGTTCATATGTGCATTCATTCCATATCAAGTTGTGCAATTCGATTCTTCAGCCATCATGCATTGAGATGTGTGATTGGTGGCCCGAGGATCGAGATCTACACTCCCTCGAGCTTGTGAATGATGGAGAGAGTGGTTGTGCACACATTTGTTGAAAATACCTTGCCATGCCTCTCCCTTGCTTTGTGTTGCAGAAAACCAGAAACCAGAGGCAGAAACTGGTCGGCCGACCAGCTTTTCTGGCAAGCCGACCACCCCTTTTGGTTTCTCCCACAAATGGTGGTCGGCAGGTGGTCTCCAAGGCCAATAGCTGGTCGGCAGCCTTCCCACAGCTTCCCAGGGTGGAGTTTCAGCCTTCTGGAGCCTTGTGCAGTGTTCTGAGGTCAATTGCAAACAAAGGCAAGTCGAAACATCGCGATGGATTTCCCAACAAGGCGACTCGAACATGCATGCATTCTTTATCATTTGGAACAGAGCTGAGGCATTCCATTTCATGTAGCTTGCATGTTAATTTATTTGCTTCCTTAGTTTAATTTATTAATTAATTATTGTTGTGTAATATTTAGCTATAATTCGTTATTCATTTCGGTTGTGTAATAACTAGTTTAATTAGCTTAGATTAGCTAGTTGGTTCTGTATTATTTATTCGGACCCTCTGCGAGAGGGTGAACTTTGTAATAAGTGTGCGTGTGTGTGATGCATGTCTTCCAACCCCACGTCTTTCTCCCTTTTATTTACCAGCTTATGATGGTTAGTTTTAGGGCATGTTTCAATTAGCATCTATAGGTTCGCATGTTTGCATTCATTCATCTGTATTGCATGCACTGGGCTCGGCACATCATGCTAACTGCATTGTATTTCAATTCCAAGTTGAATACATGTATCGATTGTTGCATCTCATATGCCATCTTAGAATAGCCGAGCCTATCTTAGATGCATTCTGCATGTGTTGCATTAGCCATCTTAACATAAACTAGGATCATGCATTGATTACTGACTAGTTTCTGTTTTGACTTGGAGTACTCGGTGAGTGTTTATGCTTTAGCATCCTTGCATGTGTGTGAGTGACTGCCATGATAGTATGCTTTCCATAAGGCTAACTGCTTATGTGATATAACTGCCTGAATGCCTGTGGGTGAAGGTTGGGTTACTTGAATTGGGACAATTCATTGATTGCGAGTTTTAAGCCCACTTGAGAGTGGCAAATCACCATGTTTTCTAAGCCCACTTGAGGGTGGCAAAATCCGTATTTTAGCCTACTTGCGAGTAGCAAACCGTTTTCAAAACAAACATGAGATGTTTTGTTCCAACTTAGACGATCCAGTCTATACTTGTATGCTGTGCGCATCACGTAGCAATTCTAGGCTAATAAACTAGAATAAGAGCACATATGTTTTTAAAAACAAGATATCATGTTTAGTAGTGGCCAATCTTTGATTGGGCGAGCGGGCGTGCTCATTGCATGACCTTCCCCAATCGTACCCAAGTTTCCGAGCCGAGGCAACTTTGGTGATGACGGACACGTGGCCTTAGGCACGAGTCAGGGTTTCCTAAATTCCCCCAAAATAAAAATATTTAGGTGGCGACTCTGTATCTGGTAAAGCAGTCCATGTTTGGCACTTCTTTCTAAAAATCAGTTTTTCAAAACGATTTGCCGGATTTGGACTCTTTGGTGATTTATCGATCTTGCATTGCACTTTGCGAGATTAGATTCAGAACCGTGACATTGAGTCCGAACTGTAGTGAGCCCAATGAACAAAACGGGATTTTCCCAGGATGTTCGGGCGCGTCTACACCCGGTTTCTTGTGTTCAGCTTTAATTTGCTGACATTGAAGACATTTGGACACATATTCTGCAATTTCTTTCTTTATTTTAGGCCACCAATAACTTTGTTTCTAATCCCGATGCATTTTATTGTTACCCGATGCATAACAAACACTGATTTATGGGCTTCATCTAAAACCCTTTTCTTTAGTTCTGGAATATCTGGGTTACACATTTGGTTTCGAAATCTCAACAATTCGCCTTCAAGGCTGAACTCTGCTTTCGGACTTGTCTCAAATTCATCGATCACTTTCTTGAGGAATTCGTCCTCTTTCTATTTCTATTTAATCTCATCAATGATTGTTGGTTCGGCTGAAATAGTGGCTATCAATCCGCCCTGTTCACACAACACCACTTCAATTTTAGACTTTTCAAAGTCTTGCAAGATTTCTTTCTGTTCAGTAAGCAAACAAGCCATACTCCCTATCGATTTTCTGCTCAAGGTATCAGCAACTGTGTTGGCTTTCCCGGAGTGATACTGGATTTCAAGATCATAATCCTTTATCAATTCAAGCCATCTCCTTTGTCGCATGTTCAACTCCTTCTGCGTAAAGAAGTATTTTAGACTTTTGTGATCCGTGTAGACTTCACATTTTGCCCCATACAAATAATGCCGCCAGATTTTTAAAGCAAAAACAACTGCGGCCAATTCTAAATCATGTATTGGGTAGTTCTTCTCATGTGGTCTCAACTATCGAGAGGCGTAGGCAATTAGCCTTCCGTTCTGCATTAGCATACAACCCAAACCTTTATAAGATGCATCACTGAAAATTACAAAGTTTTTCGTACCTGTGGGCAATGTCAATATTGGTGCAGTGGTTAGTCTTGTCTTTAGTTCATGAAAGGCAGATTCTCTTTCGTCATTCCATTCAAATGGTTGCCCTTTGCGTGTCAGTTGGGTAAGGGGTACAGCAATCCTTGAAAAGTCTTTCACAAATCTCCTGTAATAACCGGCTAAGTCCATGAAACTGCGGACTTCTGTCACATTTGTCGGTGTAGGCCAATTCACAATTGCCTCTATTTTCTGCGGGTCCACTGAAATTCCTTCCTTGTTGATCACATGCCCTAAAAAGATAACTTCATCCAACCAAAATTCACATTTCTTTAGTTTGGCAAATAATTTCTTCTCTCTAAGTGTTTGCAAAACAGTCCTCTGATGTTGTTCATGTTCAAGTCTATTCTTCGAGTATATCAGTATATCATCAATAAAAACTACAACAAATTCATCAAGGTAGGTCTTAAAAATTCGGTTCATTAAGTCCATAAATGCTGCCGGAACGTTAGTTACCCCAAATGGTATAACAAGGAATTCATAGTGACCATACCTCGTTCTAAATGTTGTTTTCTCGACATCTTCTACCTTTACTTTCAACTGGTGGTACCCGGATCTCAAATCAATTTTGGAAAATACCTGTGATCCTTGCAACTGGTCAAATAAGTCATCAATACGGGGTAGGGGATATTTATTCTTTATTGTTACCTTGTTCAGTTCTCGATAGTCGATGCACAAACGTAAAGTTCTATCTTTCTTCGTCACAAACAACACTGGTGCACCCCATGGTGAAGTGCTAGGCCGAATAAACCCTTTGTCAAGCAGGTCTTGTAACTGTTCTTTCAGTTCTTTCATTTCAGCAGTAGCCATTCTGTAGGGATTTTTAGAAATAGGCTGGGTGCCTGGTACAGTTTCAATAGTAAACTCTATCTCCCTGTCCACCAATTCCTAGGTAATTCATTTGGAAACACATCTGAAATTCTCTAACAATAGGGATACTGTTCAATTCAACATTCACAGATTGTTCAGATAGCACATAACACAAATAACCCTGGCACCCTTTCCTGATTAATTTACATGCTTTCATTGAAGATATCAAATAAGGTGGAGGCACTACCCCGTTACCCACAAACACAATTTCTTCCTGTTCTGGTGGTCTAAACATAACCTGTTTCGTTACGCAATCAATGGTGGCACAATATTTGGTTAACCAATCCATGCCCAGAATTATATCAAAGTGCCTAAAGTTCAGGGGCAACAAATCCACACAAAATGGCATTCCCAATATGCATGTCACAAAAACGATATACAGATTCACACAACACAGATTCCCCGGATGAAGCAAATACACATAGCAGATATGGCAATAATTCTAGAGGTCTACTCAGTCTAGATGCAAATTCACATGTCACAAAAGAATGTGTGGATCCGGAGTCAATTAACACAAAAGCATCCTGATTACATATAGAAATAGTACCTGAGACAACATCATTAGCATTCCGTGTATCTCCGGAACAAGCGTGAAAACTCTCCCTTGCCTCACAGTATCTCCGGTGGTAGTGGATCTCATAGTATTTCCCGGTTTTGGGATCGATGTAGTGGAACTAGCAGCCATCTTCCCACTGTTCTGATTACAATCTCTGGCCATATGCCCTTATTTACCACATTTAAAACAAGCTCCCGATACACGGTAACAAACCCCACGATGCCTTTTACTACAAATATTGCATATAGGAGATGTGTCTCGGGAAGAATTCAAAGTACTTGAGGAGCTCGTATTTTGCTTTTTCAAAAATTTCTTCTTCGAAAAGAAGCCTTGTCTTTCGCTGCCTTTCCAGTCGGTTGTTGGCTTGGTTTGCCTAGCTATATTAGCTTCTGATATTATGGCTCGGTCTAGCACCCTAATATAGGTTTCCAGCTTCAGGACATTTACCCTTTCTAGAATGTCACTTCGAAGTCCACCTTCAAAATGTCTCACTTTCTTGTAGTCAGTATCGATCACATGTGGTGCAAACCTGGCCAATTCAGTGAATTTGGCCTCATACTCAGCTACTGTCATATTGTCTTGTTTAAGTTCCATGAACTCTGACACTTTCCTATCACGGACACATTGCAGAAAGTATTTATCATAGAAAACTTCCAGGAATTTCGCCTAGTCAACATCTTTATGATTTTCACGCATTAACATCTACCATCTTCTTGCTTCGTCTTCTAGCATAAAGGTGGCTAGAAGCACTTTCTGCGTCTTCAAACAAGGGAACACCTCAAATAGCTTTTTGATGCCGAGGACCCATACTTTGGCTTTCAACGGATCTAGTCCTCCGTGGAACTGTGGTGGTTTCATTTTCTTAAACTCTTTGGTGAAAGCTATTATTCGGTCATCATTCTGATTATCTGGCACGGGTGGTGCCGGAGGTGGAGGTTGTGGTTGCTGCCACTGTTGTTGCCACTGTTGTTGTTGCCTTAATGTCTCTGCCATTTTCTGAATCAATCTTTCCATCCTATCCATTCTGGCAGTAGAGGACTCATCTATCTCATCACCTCTTGTTCTCACCATCTGATTAGACTTGCATTATACTTTATACAAAAGATTCACAAGTATGCATATACTAAAGAGCATACATATTCAAATAATTTGTAATGCAAACAAATTGCAAACTTATAGCACATAATTGTTCATATTAGAACATTTAAGCATATTCTCGATGCTTTCAAATTCATACTTATCACATGTATGCATCCTAGATCTTTTCTAGACGCTTATTGCTCTTTTGGAAAAGTGTGTGAGTTATTAACTCGTGCTCTGATACCACTCTGTCATGACCCGAACCCGCCCCCATGGGTTAAGGACATAACCGGCCAGTAATCACGAGATTACCTACGGCCTCAAACCAAATAAGACATAACTCATCAGAGTGAAGGGGCCAAACGAAAGCAAATTTAAAACTTTGTCCTTAGAGCTGTGCTTATATGGCACGTCGTAATAAACCATACATATACATGTTAATAACTCACATGAAAATATGTACTAACACAAAGTTCTGTACATACAGGATCATTCAAGTCTAGGTCAGCCAATCCAAAACTATATACAATCGTAATCCAAAGTCCTCGCCAGCATGACAAAATATAACAAAATAGCAAAAGGGCGAAGACGAGTCTCGTGCGTGAGACGTATGGGCTGACTCTTCAAAACCTTGGTTGTTCCACACAAACTTCACTGAGGCTGGGTTTGGACCTCCCTTGGCTCACCTACAGACACATGAATGAGCGTGAGCGAAAGCCTAGTCAATAATATCAAATAAGGAAGATACATTAGAACAATATACATCAGATGGCCTTAGGCCCAATTCATATTTCTGTCTAGTATATATACATATAGATCGAGTGACTGCGGTTCCAACACATCGGACGCCTCAGGCCCAATCCATCATGTCAAACTGGTATTTGGCCCATTTATCTTTCATTCATGTCAAACGGCCTTCGGCCTATCCATTCTTTCATTTACGTCAGACTGGCCTTTGGCCCACCATTCTTTCATTCATTCAGACTGGCCTTTGGCCCAACCATTCTTTCATTCATGTCAGACTGGCTTTTGGCCCAACCATTCTTTCATTCATGTCAAACTGGACTTTGGCCTAACCATTCTTTCATTCATGTTAGACTGGCTTTGGCCCAACCATTCTTTCATTCATGTCAAACTGGCTTTTGGCCCAACCATTCGTGTCATACGGCCTCTGGCCCATTCATTCATATGCTAGACTATCATTCATGTTAGACTATCATTTATATCGGACTATCATTCATATTAGACGGCCTTGGGCCCAATCATCCATGTCCAACGAATATTTGTCCCCAATTCAATGTAACAAACTTACAAGACTTATATAAAAATAAGCAGTTGGACAAATAACATACTTCAGATATCTTTGTTAAGATATTACTCATAGTGATTGGCTGGATGATTTGCCTTGGAGCTTGACCCTACACATTACATAACACATATGGGTCACAAACGATTCAATCTGTTCCTTAATTCATACATCCCTCTTAGGCTTCTTTCTTATTCTTTTAATTCATTCATAATGTTCAATATATGCCTAAGAGTACTTAGAAGTGAAAGAGAACGAAAAATGAAACACAGAACACCTTTACAAATTTTCTGAAATAGGGGTCCCTACTCGAGCGTGGACTTACCCGCTCAAGCGGACCCATTAGGTCTGCAAAAGTACTAGTTGCCTCATTTTTACGCTCGAGCGTGAATTCGAACGCTCGAGCTGAAGGTCACTCTACATAGCTCCCTACTCGAGCGTGAACCTCCCCGCTCGAGCGGCGCTTTCCCCGCTCGAGCGGACATGCCAAATTCTGGAAAATCCAGAATTGTTCTTCAAGTTCAAACTCGACCTTCAAAGGCCCAAAACTCATAATTTGGTTTCAAAACATGCAAATACATTATGTATCATATGGATGTAAGCAACATGAGGCCAATCATTAAAAATCATGGTCAAATTCTTCAAAATAAATCAACATTTCTTGGTATGATCAAGGCTCATGCATTCAAACCTTACATCAGCTCCATATCTTTAATAATCAAACATGCATGCCAATTTTGACTTCATTTCTATTTCAAATGGTGCAAATAGTGTTCATTCTCATGAAACTCAACAAAAACATGTTTGCATGTATGATCTAACTCTCAAACTTTTATAATTGACATGCTACATGTTAGATTATGCAAATTTATGACAATTCATAGCAATTCTATGCATGCATGTGCATATCTCATCAAAATCAACACAACTCATGATCTAACTCACCATTTAATCTTCAACTCACAAAAACACAACTCAAACTCATGAGTTAAGGGTTGATTACTCACCCAGGAGTTTTAATCTTCCAAACTTATGCTTAATTTTTGAGTTGGTCTTCAAATCACCAAGTTCCTTAGCAAATTCTTCAAGATTGGCCCCTCTCTCTCTCTAATTTCGGTTCTCTCTCTCTCTAGAGAGCAAACTCAGATTCTTTGAGCTCAAAAAGAATGAGCTTAAGTGTAATTGGGTTCATAGATAGGCCCCTCTAATCACATCATTTTTAATACTAATTAATTAGGCACTAACTCCTCAATTTAATCTATTTAATTCGATCCGAATCAATTTTCAATTAAATTTCACCGTAGGCTCTAAAAATTACGCTAATCACAAAGGCGTAGTCAATTTCGGTTTCTGTGGCCGATAGGGCCTTTAATTTAAATTCCAAAGCAGATAATCAAACAGATATTCCTACGGTGAACAGATAGAAATTCAAAACCACATATTTTCACATAAATGGCACACAAAATCATATCAACACATAATCACATTCATAATAAGGACCAATTAGCATAATACGAAACAGGGTTATCACACAGACAGATGGCCAAACTGAACAGACCATTCAAACATTGGAGAACATGTTACGGATGTGTGTGTTAGACTTTCAAGGGAGTTGGGAAACCTACTTACCATTGGCCAAGTTTGTGTATAATAACAGCTACTATTCAAGTATCAGTATGGCTCTTTACGAAGCCTTATAAGGTAGGAAATGCCGGTCTTCGATATGTTGGGCCGAGGTAGGTAATAGACCTTTGTTGGGGTCGAAACTAGTGCAAGAAACGACTGAAAATGTGAAATTGATTCAACAAAGATTGAAAACTGCACAAAGCCGCCAAAAGAGCTATGCTAATGTCTGAAGAAGAGATAGGGAATATGAAGTCGGAGATCACGTGTTTATCAAAGTAACTCCGATGAAGGGCCAAACGTGGTTTGGGGTGAAAGGCAAGTTAGCACCGAGATATGTTGGACCATGTGAGATCCTTGAGAAAATCAATTCGGTGACATATCGGGTAGCCTTACCACCAGTCACGGAACATATGCACAATGTTTTTTATGTCTCTATGCTTCGGGATTATTTGAGAGATTCATTACATGTGATTGAACTGACTTAAGTACTTCTAAAAGATTATTATAACTACGAAGAGAGGCCAATTCAGATTGTAAATCAAAGAATCAAAAGATTGAGAAACAAGGAAATTCCGTTAGTAAAAGTGGATTGGCAGAACCATGGAGGGACGTATGCAACCTGGGAGACAGAAGAGGATATGACGAAGAGATATCCAGAATTGTTTCCGCTGAACCCAAAGTTCTTCCAAAATAAAGGTACTTCGAGTTTGGAGGACCAAACTCTTTAAGGAGGGAAGACTGTAACAAGCCCGACCTCTGATTAACGTTAATTCATGGTTAAATAAGCCTAATCAGTAATTAAGGTGAAATTCTAAATTAATTGCATGTGTGTGTTGCATTATTGTGCTTATATCTGTTTATCGTAGAAATATTTATTTTCGTTTCTATTTCGTTTTGCGAATTGAAGGCCTTATTGGCATTTGATTACGAAATTGACTTGATTTATGTGTTATTTGGGATTTTTAGAATTTTATGATATGTTTAATTAAAATTCAATTCGGAACGATTAAAATTAGAATAATGAATATCCGATTGATTAGCTTAATCAATAACTTAATTAAGCCACTAATTAAGCCTATATAAGGTTCATATGAACCCATTAGTCCACTATACACTCTCCTATCACACCACTTTGAAGAGAAAACGTGAGATAGAGTGAGAGAATGAAGGAATTTGGAATCAAAGCTAGGAGAGGGGAGAGTTGCTAAGAATTGAAGGCATTGAACTTGGAAATTCAAGGATTAAGCCTCTAGCACACATCTTGGTAAGCCTAGGTAAGAATTCAACTCTAAGATTGTACAATTATGATGAGTATGACATGAACTCTAAAGAATTAAGTTGGATGATACAAGAATTGAGTTAGAATTGGAGAAATGGACTCAAACCATGCATGCATGCATATTTCATAACATTTTGAAGTTGTTTTTCAAGAATCTCCTCATGCATGTTACTAATTCACCTTAGTTTTGAGAATTAATCAAGTTGCATGTCATTTTGTGTCATTAGATTGTGTTTTGGAAGTTTTGAAGTCAAGGCAATACATGCATGTCATATTCATGTTATGTTTTCACAATTCAAGTTTGAGTTTGCTCAATTGACAAGCTTATGAACCTTAATTTCATGAAAAGGTCTTTAATTCTCGATGTTTTTCAAGTTTAGACATGTTTTCTTGAAGTTTTGGCCCAAAGGAACATGATTTGTAGCTTTGAATTTGAGTTTTGAAGCTTGAAGGCAAATCTGGAAAACCTAGAATTTGCATCTTCTGCTTGAGCGACAAAACCTGCGCTCGAGCGACCACTCTTTCTTTGACACTTCCGCTCGAGCGACCAAAAGTTGGCTCGAGCGTAAAATGCATCCTCCTAGAAGTTTCATGTTTTTGCAGACCGCTTGAGCGACAAAAGTTACGCTCGAGTAAGGACTTGAGTCGCACGCTCAAGCGACCGTCAAGCGTCCGTCGAGCGTGAAAATCACACAACCAGTATTTTTTCAAAATTTACAGACCGCTTGAGCGAAGGAAGTTGTGCTTGAGTGGCCCCTCACATGTTTGCATGTCCGCTCGAGCGAAGGAAGTCACGCTCGAGCGAGACCCTTGTTTTCTACATTTTTGACCAAGTGTTTTCAAATGCATTTTTGCATCCTCATTGCATCCTAGGCATTCCTAGGCCAAGATTAAGGCACAATAATGAGGACAAAAAGTAAGAACACACCAAGATAAGAAATAACCAAATTAATATTTCCGGGTGCGTAATTCTGTACGTATTCATTCTGTGTCTATGTAGATCACGCGCCACAAGATATCTGAATTGCCTACTCTGTTTGTTTACTTGGAGCCATCTGTTATTTGTGAGTAATAACTTAGTAAAGTTATGTTCAAGTTAAATTATTTTCTGTATATGGAATGAGATCTGTTCTATGAAATGCTATGTTTTGTACTATAAATGATTGTCCAACTCTAACAAATATTTATGGCATTTATACTGTGAATCAAGTATGTTATCTGTACTTGAACCGGAGGTTCCTTATGGAACTGACAAGTTTTCTGTACCCGGCTGGAGGTTCCTTATGGAACTGACAAGTTATCAGTTCCCAGTCCTTTATGGAGCTGACAAGTTATTCATACCTAGCCAGAGGTTCCTTTATGGAACTGACAAGTATGATCTATGATGCTCTATATATGATCTATTAACGCTAACGGATGTACCAAGGACAATTAAGCATAAGCTCTGATTTCTGTATATGCTTTGAATAAGAATACGAATATGAATCTATCTTGATGTGAACTCTAGTTTCTAAATTGGTTTTGGGACATTATTCATTTAACCCTTTACTCTGTTATTATTCACTGGGCTCCCGCTCACTATTTATTTATTATGTATGTAGGTGAGCAGGCTCGTGAGCAAGCTTAAAATGTTGCTTGAAGAATTTTGTGTTTGTCAGCCACCTTTTGTGCCTTCTGAGGAGGTTTCAGATTAAGTCAAGTCTTGTGGCTATGTTTTGTGAATGTTTAAGACTCTCTTTCTTTTGGTTTACGAACAAAGTTTTTGTTTATATGTATATGGGATGACATGTAAATACTATACCATCATGACGTTATATGTATGCTTATAAAATTAAGATTTTTTGTCCCATGTATGTCTGCACAGCTCGATAGACTATGTATGTTTTTATAAATCTGCTTCCGTAGCCCCTAATCATATGTTATTCTGTTCAGAGGCCTTGGGTAATCCAAGGATTACTCGCCGGTTACGACACTAAACCTACGGGGGCGGGTTTGGGTCCTGACATAGACTGTGCTCCCTAGGATTGCTATGGGTTAGAACCCCTCTACCTCTTACTGTCCCGATTCTTCCCCTGAACCTCATGACTCCTCTGCCTGGAGCCCCTCATCTTCTCCTCTTTGGTCTGAATTACGGTCTCTAAGTGAGCCACTGCCTCTACAAGATGACCGAAATCCCTAATCATGGACATAGCCACCTCGAAAAGGAGCCTGGTCCTCAACCTCTTCTCAAACTCCAAGCAACGGCGTTCCTCCGTCACCACAACCTCAGGTGCAAACCTCAATAAGCTGGTAAAGGTAGCCTCAAACTCGGCTACCAGTGTGTTAAGCTGCTTGAGCTTCAAGAATTGCTTCCTCAACTTCTCCCTAATAGTGGGAGGTAAAAACTTGTCCTGGAAGGCATTAACAAAGGACTCCCAAGTCATCTTGATGCGCTCTCGCATAAACTTTCACTACTGACCTGCATCTCCCTTCAGTTGGAAGAATGCCAAGGTCACTTTCAACCCATCGTCCTCAATGCCAAGCATCTTGAACGTCTTCACCATATATTCAAGCCATTCATCCGTTTTTAGAGGCTTTTTCGAATCCCCTAAAAACTCATCTGGATTTAACTAAAAAAACACCCTCTTCAAGAAATACGGCCCTATCTCAGCAATATAGGCCTGGACTTGATTCTCAGCCCTGAGAATGTCCATGGATTCCGCAAAGCTCCAGTCATTTCACAGGTCAAAGTGCCCATGGCCTGCTGACCAACCAGTTCGGCCACATTGGCTTGACCAACTCCTTCATCCTGTGTCGAAATTTCATCCAATAACGGCACCTCCTATCGTCTAAGCCTGCCACGCCTACTACCACCACGTCCACGCCCTAACATCCTAATAAATGAAGCACCAGAGATTAGCATATTTACAAATGTGCCAAAGCTAACTCACTCGTGTCTTAATGCGATGGACAACAATTAATTCACTCCACATTAGCACACAATCACATAAACACATACGAATTTCCTTTCTAGATAATGATCGTCCCGTGATGTTACCAGAGCTCTAGTCAGAAATAGCAGTGATTAAGTGTTCTTCTAACAGGACTTCTAGAAACTCGTAGACCCAATCAACATCTTAGAAATTAAATTTCATACCCATTTAGCTACATAAACATGTTATCACATGGCATACCATACATACAAATATCTCTATCAAGCGAGATAAACCCATTGTGGTAAGAATCACTCCCTACATATCCAAAGTATTCAAACCCGGCACGCTCTGATACCAAGTTGTAACGCCTTGAAATTTAAGACAATAAACTATCCATAATATTAATAAATGACAATGATGTATAAATATAGTTTTTTCTGAAATAAGTATCTTTCCATTACATATGATCCCGTGATACAAAAGGTAGCACATGCGGTCATATATTCACAAGTTCTAATCCTGAATCTATAGCATGTGTTACAAGTTAAAGATATGGAATAAGAGTTAAAACAAGTAAGAAATGTCCTAAAGACTTACAACTTTCCAAGACAATACTTGATTACAACAAAAGTGAGTTCTAAACTCAATACAGATGAAGCCTTAGGCTTGTACAAAAATAATTACAACAAGTAAACAAAATGAAGCTCTTGTTCCAAGTTCTCCTAAGCTATTGCCTTGGCAGATGCATATTATCAGCATCTAAAAATGGTTTTTTATATAGGATGAGCTAAAACCCAGTAAAGATACTACAACATAGTTTATGAATCTTAACAATTATATAAGGTGAATGCATATGCAATACTCGTGCCAAAACATTTTCATTTGTCTTTCCAAAACCGTACAATGCCAAGTTTCTATCTCAAATCATGATATCATTTCCTTTACAATAGAAAACAGGGCAATGAATACAACACTGTGAACGTGTCTGCAAGTAGGTTACAAGCACTACCAATTTGTCATTTTTATTGATATTAGCCGGAAGGCTCGACACCTAACTGCGCAGGTTTCTGGTCTTTCACCAAAGACACACATGCCAACTTAATATCACATTACACTCCTACCCAAATTCACCAAGTTATTCACATTTTTTTCTCAAAACAACAACATTTTCAAATGTGTTAAATATGCAACCATGCTAAATGCAATAGATGAGAAAATAGTTTCAATTCTCCTAATTCTCACGTAATTTCTACAACAATCATAGCTATCCTCTACCGATAGCCCAAAACATATATCTCTAAATAAATAATTAATTTCCATAACGATAAACTTTCCAAATTCTAAGATGTGAGTGGTAATACATACCCAACTCCACCATCCTCATCAATATCAATCCAATTTCACATTTTCAACATCAATTCCATTTATTTATACAAAATCAACATTTGATATACTTAGGGCAAACCTCTTCTCTTTTTTTTTTTTGCAAAATCAATTCCACGTATCAAAACCAACTATTTTATCACAACTCAACCTTATTTCTAATCCCACAACCATTTTCAAAAATCCATTTGAAAACCCCTCTTTTGAGTTTTAACAAAAAATCCTAGATTTGTTTAAAAACCCCCAAATTACAATATTGTTTTAGAAAATAACAAATAACTAAGTTAAAATCATAAGAAAGTGCGGAGAATCCCTACTTCAAGCTTAGAAACTTCAACAATGCCAAAACCCAACTTTGTTCTAATTAGAATGAAGCTCTAGATGAGCTTTACCTTTTTAACAAAGGGACTAGGGTTGAGAAATCAATGGATGAGGGTGTATTTGTAGAGAGAATGTGAGGTTTTGAGAGAGAAGCTCTAGAACTAGGGTTTTTAGAATGTTTAGAGAAAGAAAGATATATGAAAAAGTGAGCTAAAAAAGTGACTTTACGGACTGATATACGCGCAGACTGCTTGAGTGCAAGAAGTGTCGCTCGAGCGACCAGACATAATAAGTGAGACTGCTTGAGCGAAGAAGTTTACTGCTCGAGTAAAGAATACAAACTCACAGAAGTTTTACAAACAGAGGACCATCACTCAAGCTCAAAAAGTGCCGCTCGAGCCAACATTGATCGAGCGCACAAAAATGACCGCTCGAGTGTAGAATGCCAACTGCCAGTACTTTTGCAGGCCAGCAAAGTACTGAGAGTTCTCAAAGACCGCTCGAGCACAAAAAGTGTCGCTCGCGCAAAGAAGTCAAAATATGGGCAAGAACCATTTTAAAAAACTAACTCCCGACCTGTTTCAAACGCAACCAATACACTCCAATAACCAAACTCAATGAGGGATAAGGAGAAATAAGACATAAACAATCGTATAAGGTAATAAACTCGAATCCAAACATCAAATGAGTCAAGTCTAAACCAGAATCGCTATAGCATCCATTTTCATCACAATATCAATATGAAGATAAACTACACTTGATTATAACATGACATAACCTAGCTTCGTCAAGCCATAACCACCACAACCCACTTTATCAGGCGCGAGTCGGAAGGGAGATGAACCCATTTCAAAGCGCCAAACTTTACCGAATCTAGAGCCCGTGGAGAGAATAACCCGTTCACACTATATTTGATGTGAAACTGAAGAGGAACCCATATCAAAGTGTCAAACTTTTCCAGGCGCAAATCCGGAGGGGAGAGGAACCCATATCAATGCGCTTTCATGTTCAATTAAAAAAATGGTACATTATCTTAACAATGCCAACACAATCCTCTAGTGATGGCCAAATACACAACCTTTAAAACAATAAAGACCAAGTCCACAAATTCAATTCCATCCTCTTGATTTATATTTCATCAACATTTATTCGTTACATAACGTTCATCTTTCAATTTCAATTAATTCAATTTCTAATTCATGGCATTTTCAAAACTCATAATTAAATTCTCTTCTATCACTATCATCTCATTTTTATGATCTAATTCCAAAATATTCCAATGTGGTTCAACAAGTAGTAATTTCGTCATAACTACAATTATTCACTTATTTTAAAAAAAAAAAATTGTTAGCTCTTCTTATTTGTCATTTTCATTTCTCATTTTACAAAAGTATATGAATTCTTTACTGATTTCAAAATCCATTTCCCTGTCCTCCAAATTTCCAAATTCCACAACAAATCATCAATTTGTTTATCTTTAGTTATCAAAAACCCCATTAGTAAATTCAAATTCACAATCCAACACATATATAATACAAATCAATCCCGTCACAATAATACACGTAACATTTAACAACACCCTTTCTCATTTCTTCGGAACCCCAATTTCACAACAATTATTACAACTCAACAATTATAAAACTATTCATATGGTTCAAATAATATTAATTCATCGGCTCTCATCTCTTTCTGATAACATTAAACAATAATTAGGGCTTTTTACTCAAAATCAATTAAACATGTTCCTCAAGCACACAATTATCATAAATCAACTATAAAACACAAGATTTAACTCTAAATCATAAAATCCTAACCCTCACCACATGCTTTTCAAAAAAATATCAACAAATCAAGTTTTTAATGCAATAATGTCTATCTATTACAAAGTATTGAAAAGGAGCAAAGAAATCCTTACCTTAAAGCAAGAAGAGAAGAGAAGCCTCAAAATCAACTTCGTCGGAATTTGATCTCCACTGGTCAAAATGTAGCCCTCGACATATTCGTTATTTGGTTATAAGGAACTAGTATCAAAATCCTAACGGATTTGTTAAATCAAAAAGAATGTAAAAGTTTGAGGGTTTAGATAGAGAGAGATAAGAGAAAAAGAGAAAAGAGTTGTCAAGAGAGATATATGAGAG
Source organism: Camellia japonica (assembly GCA_030407325.1). NCBI lineage: Eukaryota > Viridiplantae > Streptophyta > Magnoliopsida > Ericales > Theaceae > Camellia > Camellia japonica. Next base: position 82,609,949 of record JAPPVO010000059.1, on the reverse strand, counting down.
AAATGAGAGAAGAAGTGAAAGGAATTCAGCAAAAGGAGCTGAAATGCACAAAATTCGAGGTAAAAAACGTATCTAGCTGCACGTACGGGATCCCCTGCCGCACGTGTGAATCCTTCCAGCATAACCAAATTGCACTCTTGATGTCGCACGTGCAGGTGTAGACACCCCATTTTTGACCGACCTTAAGACTCAGACGTCATCGATTGAGCGCTCGGTGATTGCGCATGTTGTGCTCGTTTCGAGGTTTCGGAGAGTTCTTGGCTGAGAGCCTACCTCCGAACCTCGGGACTCTTTGTACTTTAACTCGGTCTGCGGACTAAGTCTTGTTTTCTCTTCCCGAGGGAGGGAGAGGTCTTAGACCATCTCTCAGTGGTCGTAGGCTACTTTTCGTGGTCGTAGGCCACTGTTCCCGTTTGGAGACTTGTTTCCGGTTTTCGAGCCGTCGGCCGCGCGCCTCGGCTCGGGACCGCTTGGCATTCTCCGTTTGGCACGGTTTTTGGAACACACCTTGTTTCCTTTGTCTAGAGGGACACTGTGGTCCAGGAGACCACTTTTGTGGCCGTACGCTACTTTTGGTGCTCAACAGCCAGTTTTTGGGGCACCCGGCCGCGCGCTTTGCCCCCCGAACTCTCGTTTTGCATCCGTGTTGGTTCATTTTTTGCATGAACCTTGTTTTCCTTGTTTGGGAGGTGGTACAAGGGTGGGAGACCACCTTTTCTCCTTGGAGACCACTTTCTCCCCGCCAGCCGATTTTCTTGTCAGGAAGTTGGTTTTCTTGGTCTTTGGACCACATTTGCTGGTCTCCCACCACACCACTAGCTTGCTTTCAAAGTGGAGACCACCAAATGGAGTCACCGACCACTTTTTTGTGTGGGAGACCACCTTTTCTGGTCGGCCAGCTCCCTCCTGTTTTGTCTGTTTGAGTGGGTGCCAACTGGAAGGCATAGACTGTATCCTCCATACGTGTATGGAGGATCTTGAGCCTTGTTTTTAGCTTCTTGAAGAAGCTTTGGCCTTGTTTGTCTATAAGAGAGGCCCTCCCCCTCCTTGAACCAGGTTCAGAATTTCTCTAAGGCAAAACAATACATATCCCTCTATATCTCTATATTTTGGCTCATAAGGTGCATTGTTCTTGACCCTTTTACCCTACACCTCATAGCCATACACTTCCACCATTGATTTGAGGTTCTTGGAGGTTGTTTTCAGAAGTTAAAGAGCTGGTTTTTGGTCCCAAAGTTTGCTGGTTTTGCTGAGCTTCAAGGGTAATCACTTTTCCCTCTTTTAAGCATTATTTTGATCCTTCTCTTAGCCTCATTTGCATGCTTATTTGAGCTTTGTTGTAAACTGAAAAAAGGTTCATATTTAAGTGATTTTCATGTTTGTTTAAGGCTCTTTTGGTGTTGAGGGTCATCTACCCTCTTGCATGCTCTATTTAGCCTTGTTTTGTGCCATGCCATAAGACCTTTGTGTTGATCTTTGCTTGACCTTTTAGCCACTGAAATCCAGCGGATTTTCAGTGGTTGGCATGTGGTTTTGAGGGCCTAAATCAGAGAGGGGAGACCCTCTCCCTTTTGGCCTTGTTTGTTTGCATTTTTGGCCTTTCAAAGGAGCACATACTTTCACACTTCCTAGCCTTGGTTCAGGCCCTTTTTAGTGACTTTTAGGACCTGCCTAGACTCTGTCTATGGCTGGTTTGGTCACCTTTTGTTTGCCTCTTGCATGTGTAGAACAATCCCTTGCATAGCCTATCAAAGTAACACCTCATTCTTGCATGTATTGGTCATGTTTCAGCGAGTTTTTTGCCATAATTTGGCATGCCATGATTCTTTTTTTGGCTGGTTTGGTAGCCTCTCATATGCTTCACATGCTTGTAGTGTAAATCATGTTCACTAGCTTATAATGCATGTTGTTTTGGCCCTCTATGCTAGCATATTTTGGCCATTCTCCAAACTGATTTTGTTCATATTTTGGGCTGCCTTAGCTCTGTTTTGAGGTCCCTTGGTTGAATGATGCTTGCCATGTATGGTTGTAGTGTAATAGCCTTGCTTAGCCTTGAGTTTTGAATCCCCTTGCATGCTTAACTTGAGGTGTTTGCATGTTTTAGCATCATTGAGCATGATATTTCAGAGTTTATTTCTTGGACATATTCTCATGTTTGTCACTCTTTCAATGTGTTTGAGAGTTGCATCATTATACCCCATTTATGAGCCTTTGCATTGAGCTTCATTCTTATGCCTTTCAAGCCACCATCTTGGCTCATTTTGCCACTTTTGGGCCTGCTTAAGGTCTGTTTGGAGTTGGTTTTGTCATTTGAGCATCGCCTTGCATGCCTCTAGTGTAATGTGCTTCACTAGCTTCGGTACTTGAGCCTTTCAACATGCATTGTGTGAGTTGTTTGCATGATTCGGAGCCATTTGTATGTCATTTCAGAGCTGGAACGTGTGTCATTGTATGCCATATTTCATCCTTTCAATGCTTTTGTAGAGTTGCATTTTGTGCCCTTGGGCTTAGGTCTTTGCATTGTGTATACTAGCATGAGTTTTGGATTGTTTTCATCATGTTTGGCCACTGATTTGGGTGTGGCTGAGGCCCATTCATTTTGGTTTAAGTCCATTTTTGCATTGAGTATGCCATTGTATTCCATAGCATTGAGTATGCCACATTGTCGCATGATTGATCATTGCATTGTGCATGCCTTGTTCATCTCATTGTGTATGTTAGTTCTTAGGTGCATTGTGTATGCTAAGTACCACGTGCATTGAGTATGCCATTGTTAGTTCATAGCATTGTGTATGCTAGTTGCATGTTTGCATGTCATCCTTTGCATGTTTGCATCACTTAGTTGCATAGCATTTAGGTTGCATACTTAAAGTCGCATTGTGCATGCCATTGTTTGTTACATTGTGTTCGGAATAGGAGTTAGTCCGAACACGAAAAACGAGGGACGTTTTGTACTCAAAGTGACGAAACATGCCTCGATTCCCGGTCGCCGACACTCTTGACTACCCATGACGGAGTTGTTGGCTTTAGGTGCTTGTATATGCATTCATTTCACATTGAAGTCGTGCAATTCGACTCTCGGCCATCATACATCGAGATGCATGAACCGGTGGCCCGAGGGTCGAGGACTACACTCCCTAGAGCTTATGCAATGACGGGGAGAGTGGTCATGCACACATGTGTTGCAAATACCTTGTCGTGTCTCTCTCTTTCCTTTGTTGCAGAAAAATAGAATCCAGGAGAAGAAACTGGGGCCGACCGAGGTTTTCTGGCAGGCCGACCACCTTCTTTGGTTTCCATCACAAAAGGTGGTCGGGTAGTTGGTCTCATGCTTATAAGCTGGTAGCAGCCCCACAGTTTCCCGGGTGGGTGGAGTTTCATCTCTCTGGAGCTTTGTGCAAATTTCTGAATCAATTGCAAACAAAGGCAAACCGGGGCATCGCGATGGATTTCCCGACAAGGCGACTCGAGCATGCATGCATCCTTTATCATTCAAGGTAGAGCTGAGGCAGTCCACATTCATGTAGTTTGCATGCTAGTTTAATTACTTACTTAGTTAGTTTGTTAATTAATTATAGTTGTGTAATAATTAGCTGTAATTTATTATTCATTTTGGTTGTGTAATAACTAGCTTAATTAGATTAGCTTAGATTAGCTAGTTGGTGTTGTATTATTTATTCGGACCCTCCGTCGAGAGGGCAACTGTTGTAATAAGTGTGCGTGTGTGTGATGCATGTCTTCCAACCCCACGTCTTTCTCCCTTTTATTTACCAGCTTACATGGTTAGTTTTAGGGCATGTTTCAATTAGCATCCTTATGCTCGCATGTTGCATCCATTCATCTGTCTTGCATGCACCGGGCTCGGCGCATCATACTAACTGCATTGTATTTCAATTCCGAGTTGAATACATGTTATCTGTAGCATCTCATATGCCATCTTAGAATAGCCGAGCCTATCTTAGTTGCATTTTGCATGTGTTGCATTAGCCATCTTAAATGAACTAGGATCATGCATTGATTACTAACTAGTTTCTGTTTTGGCTTGGAGTACTCGGTGAGTGTTTATGCTTTAGCATCCTTGCATGTGTGAGTGACTGCTATGATAGCATGCTTGCCATGAGGCTATTGCTTATGTGATATAACTGCCTGAATGCCTGTGGGTGAAGGTTGGGTTACTTGAATTGGGACAATTCATTGATTGCGAGTTTTAAGCCCACTTGAGAGTGGCAAATCACCATGTTTTCTAAGCCCACTTGAGGGTGGCAAAATCCGTATTTTAGCCTACTTGCGAGTAGCAAACCGTTTTCAAAACAATATGAATGCTTTGTTCCAACTTAGGTAATCCAGTCTATACTTGTATGTGTGCGCATCACATAGTAATTCTAGGTTAATAACCGGAATAAGAGCACATGTGTTTCCAAAAACAAGATATCATGTTTAGTAAAGGACGATCTTTGATCGGGCGAGCGGGGGTGCTCATTGCGTGACCTTCCCATCTCGTACCCAAGTTCCCGAGCCGAGGGAACTTTGGTGATGACGGACACGTGGCCTTAGGCACGAGTCAGGGTTTCCTAAATTCCCCTAAAATAAAATATTTAGGTGGCGACTCTGTATCTGGCAAAGCAGCCATGTTTGGCACTTCTTTCTAAAAATCAGTTTTTCAAAACGATTTGCCGGATTTGGACTCTTTGGTGATTTATCGATCTTGCATTGCACTTTGTGAGATTAGATTCAGAACCGTGACATTGAGTCCGAACTGTAGTGAGCCTAATGAACAAAACAGGATTTTTCCCAAGACGTTCGGGCGCGTCTACAGCAGGACTCGCTGCCGCACGTGCGGAGCCTTTCACTGCACGTGTGGGTGTCCCATCGCACGCGTGGGCCCTTGCTTAGAAAACTCCATTTGTGCTGCACTAACCGCATTGTACGGCCGCACCTGACCTAACTTGTCATTTCCGAGGTGATTCCATTACTCCATTTTTTGTCCTTATGCTTGAAACTCGAAAATTTTAACTCGGTCTTATGTAAATAAGATTTTACAAGTTCGAATTCCCAAACATTGACGTAATACAACCCCTCAAGGTTTCGAAAAAGAAAACTATAAGTCCGAAAGGCATGTTCAAGTTGGATCCGAGACTCGAGACATCACATGTATTAAAAAATTTATTGTTCAAATCCTTGTAGTTTAGAAGGATATAAAAAAAAAATTATAAAATATAAAATCAAAAATGACAAAAAATAAAAATATAAACTTTTAATAGCGATTAATAATTTGAATACATGTATTTAATAATATATTAAATTTAAACCAATAATATTATGATACATCATTATGACACATGTGAATATTGATCTCATTCTAATTGTAGTAATATAATTTAAAGAAGAATTTAAATTTAAAATTTTGTTTTATAATTTAATAAATGATACATAAATTAAAGAATAAATATTGATCTTATTGCAATTATGATAACATAATTTAAAGAAGAATCTAAATTTAAAATTTTATTTTAAGAATATGAAATTAATTTATAGACCAATCATATTGTAACACATATTAATAGAAATTAAATAAAATCAAAAAAATGAAATTTTTTTTTTTATAATTTTCAGTTTTAATAAGATGACAACATTTTGTGGCTATAATAGTATATAGATGTGTTGGGCACAATTATGTTTTGAGTTTGGTATGTTTCTAAAACAATTTTTTAAGAGAGCTGCTATTAGCACCTACCACTTTTCTTTGGATCCCCCACTCTTTCTTTCTTTTTCTTTTCGTTTTTTTCTTTTTTTTTTTAATTCCAATTTCATTCAAAGATAAAATTCTATTCTACCATCATCCTTAACTCACCATTCCTAACTTTCCAAATCCTAACCTTAATTCCATCATCTTTGGCAACCATCTTTATCTCGAAATTGACAACCACCGTAGGACCCTTATAGGAAACCTCTTGGCTATCCGATTGAAATTGATCGCGGTCCCAATCATTATCATCGAATCCAGGACTATGCACAATCTTAGGCTGTGGAAACATAGCATTCTTTTGCTTGATCAACCCCTCTCTCTCTCTCTCTCCTTCTTCTTCTTCAAAGTTTTTCAACACAAACTAGTGGGAACCTTATACACAGACAAAACCACCAAATTCATGACCGTGCAAGGCATCAACAGCACACTGCCACGAACTCTGCCGTGGTCCGCCTCGCCACCTTTCCTATTCGATGGTCCTTTCGCTATGCCTTTGATGACACTGACCGCAACAGTTGAGCAGTCATTATGATTTTGAGAGAGAGAAGAAGAGAGAGAGAGAGGTTGAGAAGGGATAGCTGGACTCCATAGAACTAATGACAGTGGTGTTGATGATAATAGAGGTGGTTGAGAGTAGTTGGCCAATGAGGAGGAATATAGTTGCCTGTGCTGGAGTTTGAGGGAGATTGTGAGGACTCATGAGGTTTCTAGGGAACTGACTTTCCCGATTTCAGCTAAGAAGAAGAAGAAAAAGAAGAAGAATGTGGACTGCCGGAGGCAACGATAGTGGTACCGGAGTTGGAGTTGGAAGTGGGGGCTAGGGTTTGGATTTATGTTCGGGTTTGGGGTTAAAGGGTATAGTTGGTATTAAGGTGGAGACTCAAAGAGAAAATGGTGAGTGCTCATTTTGTTGGTGGGGGTTCAAAGAATTGAGGGGTTCAAAGTAAAGAGGTAGGTGTTAATAGCAACCATATTTTTTAATGCTTAATTTAAGAAATAATATTCTTGAGATATTAATGGTGATATAATTTAATAGTTTTGCGTATAATAATATGTGATTAAAAAAAAAAAGGTGAAACACCAATAAATTTCAAAATATAATCTTGTGAACGGCTCAGTCCTCCATTTTTTCTTATGAATCCAAAGGTCCCATTAAAGTGAAAATTACATACAAGAGTAGTCACTTACACATTTGGATTTAATTTTTGAGAGATAAAAGTGGGTTTCTCCAAATGTGAAATTACACATTTAGGTAATCCACACTATAGAGGTTTTGGATTTTATCTCATTCTGGTACAAATCCCACATTACGAATAAGAACATAACACTCTAATGTAACACTCCAATAACGTAACACTCCAATATAACACACTAAAAAACTCCTTAGTGTATTTTTCCTAAACGTAACAACGTAATATTCTAAACTTTTTCCGAATGCAACACTCTAATGTAACATACAAAAAAACTCCTTAGTGTACTTTTCTAAAATATAACACTCTAATCAATAAAATTTCGAATGTAACACTCCAATGTAACACACTAAAAAATAATTTAGTATTTTTTTTTAAACCTAACACTCACAGTTTGAAATTATACATTTACCCAAAGTTTATTAAGGAATTTTTATACTCTTTTTGGAATGGTTTAAAGAATCCCACACTATTTTTTTAGAGTGTTACATTGGATTATTACGTTTGGAAAAAGTACAGTAAGAATTTTTTTGTTACACTAAAGAGTTTTTTTGGAGTGTTACACTAAGGAGTTCTTTTGAAGCATTACATTGGAGTGTTACGTTTGGAAAAAGTGTACTAAAGAGTTTTTTTGAAGTGTTACATTGGAGTGTTACGTTTGAGTATTATAAATTGAAATTATACATTTGATTAAAACTTATTAAGAAGTTTTTGTATTCTTTTTGAAATATTTGAAGAATCTCCCATTCTTTTGAAATGTTTGAAGAATACCATATTTCAAATCATTTTTATACTCCTTTTGAAATATTTGAAAAATTTTACCTTTCAAGTCATTCCAAATAAAAAGAATTCCCATATAAGAATTCATTCCAAATTTGATTCTCATAGGTTGTATATCTTAAATTTCTAGCATAAAAGGGGGGAGAGAGAGAGAGAAGGAAATATAATAGAAATAAGGGTATAACTGTAAATATAATTTTCAAATAATATATTAAATTTACCTTTCTAAAATTAATGGGATTGATTGGTATAGAAGAAAACTCTTGGGACTAATCGGATCACAATTCTTCAAAATGGGATTTATAGGTAAATTTTTCTAAAAAAAATTATATAAATTCAATTATGAATCAATTAAATTGCAACACATAATAACATATGAAATTTTTATTGGTAAAAAAATAACAAAATTTGAGAAAATTTGGTAAATAGTTTCAACCTTAACCCTTAAATTTTTTTTAATTTTCTTCTTTTTATGGGAAGGTAGTTTGGATGAGATGACGATGGTAACGTGAGAAATTTAGATACTTTTCAGGGAAGATATTTATTTATACTTGTTATAAAATAGGAATATGTTTGTAACGAAAAATTTCATTATATCTCTTAATAATAGGAATGCAAACTTACAAAGATTTTCGTTATATATTTAATGGTTCTATAATGGTTATGAAAGAAGATCCTCTATTATTCTTTTGTAAATATTTAATGGTTATTAATAAACGAGCAATGCTATACCTGTTTAAAATCTTACTAAAAATATATATGTAATGACCCCAAAAGTCATCCTTATTTAATTAGGGTTAATGTGTTTTAATTCAACTACATCCATTGGAATTGAGAATGTTTTTATCTATTTTGGGGTATTGATTGAGGAAGTGGTGTGATGGTAAAGTAAGATTGGACCAAAAACTTTAATTCGAATAATTCGCCTACGATCAGCCGTCACTCTTTTGCCCTTATCTTTTTCCACACTTTGAATTTGGATGTGAGGTTAGAACCATTAGAAAGATTATTTTCGGGGCTTCAATTTGAGCACAAGAATGACCTAAAACGGAGTCCGGATGAGAGAGTTACGCATGTTTGAAGTTTTCATGTCTGTGCTGGAAGCAGAACCGCACGTGCGGGAAATGTGGCGCACGTGCGGCGATGTGCGGGCAGCAGCTCAAAACGAGTTTTTGGACCATTTCTTCCATTTTTCTTTTCCTCTCTTCTTCTCCCTCTTCCATGTCCGAAACCCTAGCTTCCAAAACCTTGATTTTCTTCACTTTTCTCCACCAATCCACCATAGATATGGCATCAAGGATGGAGAACAAGTAGAGGGCAACAACTTCAACCGATTAAAATTCGAATTTGTGGAGGATTCTTCTCAAAGCTTGCTCTTCTTGTTTGAATGTTGAGGTAGGAGATCTTATTTGTATTCATTGATGAATTTATGGTATTTTGAGTATGAACTTATGGTATTTTGAGTATCTCAATACAAAATCTATAGTTTGAACATAAGATGTCCAACTTGAAATTGGGGGATTTCGGGTTTATAATGTTGGAGATGTAATTGTTGGATTAAGGTGATGGATTATGAACTTTAGACTTGTAATCAATGAGGAAATTGGAACAAAATTATATGGATTAAGAAATTTGGATTTTTTTCTTGAAACCCTAGGTTGATTAATGATGATAACTAATGAATTGGCCCAAATTGGAAGTAGAATAATGAAATTGAGATATTGAATTATATGTGTTCAAGTTTAATTAGAATTTGGAAATGTTTGAAAATTATGTTTAAAATTTGCGAATGAACATTGACATAACATTGGAATTCATGCTATAATGTGAAGGGAAAATTGTGGAAATAATCTATTAATGGTATGAATGATATGAACTTGGTTTTGGAATGTGGAAATGGGATTTAAGGATTCCTCTTGCATTATGTTGAATTATTTAATGAGGTTGATTTTGATTTTTGTGACATAAAATGTGGAGTTTTCCAAGATGGGTTACTCCCAAATTATTTTGCTAAGTACTTGTGGGCTTGCTTAGTTATTAAAATCAAGAGAATGATTTATTTTTGGAAAAATGTGGAAGATGTTCATACAATTCCTTCCTATCTTAAAATCGAGTGATTGATTATAACTTCCATCCTAAGTTTACAAGAATGGTAATCTTCTATTTCTATTTATAGATATATTGAGATGGAGGAAATTGTAGTATAATCGATGGATAATGGTGGGTTTGTAAAGAATAACGAAGGAAAGAAAAAGAACTAATGACTAAGTTATATATGTGTACAGGGCACACTTCAGGAGGGCCAAGCACTCCGTTATAGCACTGTGAGTAATAGTACTCGATGCATCTTTAACCGTTAATAATTATCGTTATTGACGTTATATCCTTCGTCGTAAGAATTATGTTGACATGTATGCTATATTAGAAATATTATGAAATTCTGGAAACATCAAAAGTGTACGCTATGTGAGGAATATTGTAAAATTATGGAAACATCAAAAGAGTTTGAGAAGTTATGTGTACCATGTGAGAAACAGTGTAAAATTATGAAAGCCTTAAAAGAAATTGTGAAGTTACGAACCTATGTGGCCCTTGCCCGGGGGTAATAATACCGTGGTTCAAGAATATGTTTTAAATGAAATTGTGAAATAATGTGAACTTGTGAAACCAAAGGGCCGAGGGCCAATTGTGAAGTATGAATCTCCCACTTGTGAATTATGACATGATGTGGCCGAGGGCCATTTGTGAAATATGAACTTTCAACTTGTGAATTATGAAATGATGTGGCCGAGGGCCATTTGTGAAATATGAACTTTCAACTTGTGAATTATGAAATGATGTGGCCAAGGGCCATTTGTGAAGTATGAACTTTCAATTTGTGAACTATGGAACTATGAGGCCAAGGGCCAAACTTGTGAACTTGTGAATCCAACAGGCTGAAGGCCGAAGTGATAAGTTGTGACTCTATGAAACCGATTAAGTCATCTATACTCTAAGGAAAATGTGCTTACCTTGTTCTGTTACATTTACGTTAATTATGTCAACTCATGGAATGATGTAATGATTACTGTAGGGACTCCGTTAATTACAAGACAAGACTACTGTGTAACATGTATGAACGATTAAACAAAAGTGTATGCTACTGATTAATAGAGCACATGAATTAGTCTCTCATTGATAAGCGTACGATAATGACATGATACAACAAGCAATGCCTAGTTATGATATGTTCCATTTGAATTAATGAATGATGTTCAAGTATGTTTCAGGCATGTTTCCAGTATGTTACACGTTCAGGTATGTTCAGGTATGTTTCAAGTATATGTTACAAGTTCTATAAATGTTATGCACTTATGTCAATGTTTTGAGGCATGTAAGGCAACTATGTTAATGTTTCAAGCATGTTATGTATTTATGTTACCGTTAAGGTATGTTAAAGGTATGTAAAGAAAAGAAATTCTCAAGGGCTTTATGCCACTTTCAAGGGCCATAGCGCCAATATGTTTACAAGGGCTTTATGCCATTCTCAAGGGCTTTATGCCACTTTCAAGGGCCATAGTGCCAACATGTTTACAAGGGCTTTATGCCATTTTCAAGGGCTTCTTGCCACTTCCAAGGGCTGCAATGCCAACAAGTTTCAAGGGCCATAGTGCCAACATGTTATAAGAGCTTTATGCCATATGTTCCAAGGGCTTCGTGCCACCATTTTCAAGGGCTTATAGCCACCAAGTTATGTTACAAGATTGGGCCTAAGGCCATTATGTACGCAATACAGAATCAGACTAATGTATTAATATGTAAATTGTTTAAAGTTAAGCAATGTTTTATTTATATACTACTATTCACTGAGCTTGACTCACTTGTGTTATGTCTGTTCTGTAGGCACTCCCCTGGAGGTCAGTTTTAACCCTTGGCATCCGTGCCTCTTTTTGTCAACCTCAGAGTGTCCAAGCACTTAAGTGATGGCAAGCTCTTTGCTAAGCTTTTGATTTTACACTTTGATTGTCTACTTAAAGTTGATGTATATATAATTCTTACCTGTCCATGTTGTTTACGCCCAATTCTAAGGGCTGGGTCTGTATGTATATATATGTATATAGCTAATTCTCTTATGCACGTCACTGTATGTTTATTCTTTATGTTCTATAATGTGATCCTGCGATAGTGGTCGCTCAATGGATGCAGTTCTTTTATTTTTGTTAATTTATATTGGTAAATGCTTCCTTTCAGGCCCCGTAGATATATATGACAGGTTTAGTGTCCGTTTTCGAATGGGTCATGCCCAAACTTTTAGGGCGGGTTTGGGTTGTGACAATATATGTCTAAATATAATTGGATGTTTAAATGTCATTATTTTTTCAATAACCAATCACATCTAACCTTTGTATTTTTAGTAAGATTTTCAATAAGATTGTTAGTATGTATAGAATTATTCTTAATGAACCATATATGGAATATGAATACTTCCTCCGTCTCAAATAATGGTCCCTTTTGGGGAATCCATCAACTTTTTTTTGGTAGTACAATTATTGCATTTGGAAAAAGTTGGTTTTCCAAAATTATCCTTTTGATAGTACATTTTTGGGAATATCAATGTCATAATTGTACTTTTGTATTGTTTATTAATTTAAAAGAATGGCAAAATAGGAAATTTATATTATTTTTGAACTTGATTTTTGAAGAGGGATTAATATTTTGGGACAATAAAAAATGGAATAAGGGGCTAATATTTTGGGACGGAGGGAGTACAATATTTAATGGTTATTAATTTACTATATTTACGGACTGGAGGGTGCTGTTGGAACTGTGGGGGTCCATCACGGGTCTCGTTTTGATAATCTGAATCGTTAATGTGTAGAACTTGTTGAGTACTATATATCTATAAAAAAAATCGTATTGATCGGATATCGATAGCTATATGATCAAATCAGTTTTGTATAATAAAAAATGGACGGTAAAAAAATAAACGGTTGATAGAAATCTGCTTCGATGAAATAGTTATCGATATTCGATCAACGTGATGTTTTACAGGCATATAGTACTCGACGAGTTCTACATATTGAACGGTTCGAATTATCAAAACGGGACTCATGATGGGCCCCATGAGCCCAACAAGACCCTTCAATCCGATCGCGGGGAAGCATCCAATCCGATGTTTGATTGGGGGGATAAGGGGAGAATTATTTACTGTGCGGATTGTAATCTGGGAGAAATATCCAATCCGATGTTTGTTTTTTTTTAGTCCACCGGACATGGAGTCCGGCCGGACTCCTTATTCCTCGGGGGGGGGGGTTGTGTGGAACAATTTTGGATGGATTATTCACTGTTGAGATTAGGTAGTGAAATGACCATTTTGACCCTCTACTATTTAATTATGTATTATATTTAGTAAAATTCAATAAAATTTAAATGTCTCAATTTAAAAATAAAATAATTTTATTTAACTTTTTATTGATGTTTTATTTATTTATTTTTAAATAATTTTTTATAGATATTTTATTGATGTTTTATTTTAAAATTTTGTTTATATTTTATTAATTTCATTATTTAAATGTTAATAGATGTTTTATTTAATTTCATTGTTTAATTATTATTATTTTTAAAAACAATTTTATTTAAAGTTTTAATTAAAAAAATAATATATATTTTATTGATATTTTATTTATTTAATTTAAAAAAATAAATTTATTTAATTGTGTAAAAATAAATAAATAAAATAAATTTTTATTTAATCTAACTAAAAATAATTAAAATATTAAAGATATGTTTAATATTACTATTACTTAGTAAACAATTGAAAAAAGGTAAAATAATTTTTTGTTCATTTATAATATCCAGTTCGTCCAACCAAACGTTGGATTCACTAAAAATAATCTTTTTCAAACATCTAATTTCATAAAAAAATAAATACATGATATATATCCAATCTAACTAAATAGTCCGGGGGATTCACAGTCCTAAGATTCAAGTTCAATGGATTCTAATCCCTCTTATCTAGTCTGTTGAATCAAATACACTCTTACATATTTAATGGTTATGAAATAAGATTATATGAAACAGAAATGCAATATTTAATGGTTATTAATTAACCATATGAAATAGGAATGCAATATTTAATGGTTATTAATTAACCATATTTGATCCTCTATTAATGGTTATTAACTAACCATATTATTTTCATATATTTTACACTCCGTTACATGTTTGTAAATATTTAATGGTTATTAATTAACCTAAAAGCCTTCTTATATTATAAATAAAATAAAAATTTATAAATTAGATAGATGGGAGGACTTTAAGGGCTTGTTTGGTTTATAGAGTTTTATTTATTTATTTTTATTTTTTAAATATTCTTCTAAAAAAAACAATTTAGAGAATTGATCCACTTTTCAAACTATTTAGGAAACTAACTTACTTTTTAAAATCGCATATTGAAAATATAATTTCTAATGACATGGACTTCATTTTTTAAAATTTCATTTTCAACATGCAATTTCAAGGTGAAATTGCATATTGAAAGTGCAATTTCAATTTCAAAATCGCATTTTCAAAATAAGATTTTAAAAGGTATGATAGTTTCCCAAATAGTTTGAAAAGTGGGACAATTCTCTAAATTGTTTTTTTTTTTTTTAGAATATTAAAAAAAAACTCTGGTTCATATCCCAAGATACAATTTTTGAAAAAAAAATTCAAAATTTTAAGTGGTTCAAATTATTTTTTTAAAAAATTTAAAATTACTTTTTCTCTCCTACAAATCAATCAATCACTTTTTATCTTTTTTCTCTCATTCTCAATCACTTTTTCTCTCACACACATCCAGTCAATTACAATAAAATATCAAATCATCCCAAACTGCCAAACTTCAAAACCATTTTCAAAATATACAACTAAATAAACCAAAAAAATTTCTAACTCTCTCCTTAAATTTTTTTTTTTTGAAAATTTATCTCTAAAGAAAAACCAAACACAGGGTTGTTTGGGTGTCCTAAATAAGTGTATTTTTTGTCTTTTTCGACTAAAAAGTTAAGGAAAAAAATATGAATATTTGGGTTAACTTTTTGACTTTTTATAGAAAAATATGTATTAAAAAATTGTATAAATTAGTGTATAGGAGAAGATACTAATGAAAGTGATGGAATAGCTGTACGGTGAGGGACAGTGTGTGCAGAGTGGGGGAGAGGGGGAATGATTCCCTGCTTGTCGGGGCAGTGAATTGAAGGTGTTGTTTGGCTTGTGAGGGCCTACCACGGGTCTCGTTTTGCTAATCAAAACCGTTCGATGTGTAGAACTCGTCGAGTACTTTATACTTGTAAAAAAATCACGTTGATCGGATATCGATAGCTATCTGATCGGATTAGTATTTTTTCAACCGTTAACTACAACACCATTCATTTTATAAATTTTAACTGATTTGATCATATAGTTATCGATATCTGATTAACGTGATTTTTGACAGGTATATAATACTCAATGAATTCTACACATTGAGCGGTTCAGATTATTAAAACGGGATCCATGATGGTCCCCACGGGCCGAACAATACCGTGTTATGTGTACACCTAAATAAGTGTAATTTTTCCCACAACAATGCTCCGCCTACTTGCCTTTATGATTGTTTGAAAAGGAAGATTGTGTAAAATTAATTTTTTAATATTTTTTAGGGTGAATAGTAAATAACTTTTTAACTTTTTGAATAATTTTTTGAGTTTTTAACTTTTTCTAAAGTACTCAAACTAGGCCTGCCTCAAGTCTAATGAATAAGACTTTTAAGTGACCCAGAATATATATAAAATATTTTGTTTTATTTTTATTTATTTGAATTGTATAAGTATTATGTGTGCCAATAGTTAATTTTATATTATAAAAAAAATCATTATACTTACCATTAGTTAGATGAAAAATGCTTCCTACCCTCACTGGGGGTCGACCCCCAATGAGGTGTCACTTTGGAATTGGCTAAAAAAAAATAATTTTTATTTTTTTTTAAGTTTCAGCCAATGAAAACGCGCCACCCCACTTGCGGTGCGACCCCCACTTGGGCTATGCAGCAAGTTTGTTAGTTAGATAATGTAATAGAGTGTCTCCATTCCAAATATATATAATGAAAATAATCACAATGACACAGACGTGTACATTTTCCCTTCCACTTTATGGTTTGCAGATGATGAAGAAAATTTGACTGGCAATTATGGTACCTTAATTTAAGGGAATAAATTTAATAATAAAAGTCTTAACTCAAAATTATATAAAAATTTAATGTTGGAGAATTGAAATCGTGACACAATAACTTAATTAATTTTTATAAATAATTTAAAAATATTAAAAATTACATTGAGACTTTGAACCTCATTTGGGAATAGATTTTTTTAGTAGTTTTTTGACTTTTTAGTTAAAATATGATGTAAAAAAAACTAGTATGTTTAGAATAACTTTTTGATTTTTTAGGAAAAGATGTGCAAAAAGTATAGAGAAAAGGGAATCTTTGACTTTTTTGTATAGGTTGTTAGCTTTTTGGCTTTTTTAATAAATTTTTGACTTTTTGGCTAAACCGGTCGCTTCCCGAATGATGCCTTAGGTTTCGTTTGGGAAGCCAAGTTTGAGGCTTTTTTTTTGCTATTTTAATCATAAAAAATAAAACAGACTTTTAGCCTAATAAGACAAAATATGACATCCAATTCATAATCATTACATTCTTTCTTTCATAAAAAAGTTAAAAAAAACCAAAAATCCTTCCTAAACGAGACTGTTAACCCCAAACTAAAATAGCTAAAAAAATTAAAAAACTAAAAAATTAATTCACTTCCCAAACCAATCCTCAGACCATCTCCAACGGTTCATCAGAGTTGATATCAAATTTAAATTTTGATGAAAAAGCTACTGTTCACAGTTCCAACGGTTGCACCAAATCAATATCAGATTGAGATTTCATCAAATAATTCATCAAATCGACGACAAGATACTGATTTCACCAAAACACTATTGGTGACCGTTGGAGGGAGGACCCGGTCGACCAACCGGTTGCCCGGCCGGTTGACCAACCGGTCGACCGAATTCCTTTGAAATAGATAGGTTCAAACCGATCAAAAAAGGTTCAAACAGGCAAAAAAAAAAAAAAAATTATTTTTGCCTTACCGGTTGACCGGCCGGTCAACCAACTGGTCGACCCACCACCAAACTGTTTCAATTGATGCATCTATGAGAATGAAAGCTACAACTGATGGATGAATCAATGAGAATGAAATGCAATTTCAATTGGTGGGTTTTCACGCCAAAGATATTGACAGCAACCAAACAATTGGTGAGTTTTCATCAATTCAAATAATTTCAGAAACATAGCGTTCTAAAAAAAAATATTTATGCTTACCGGTCGACCAACCGGTTGACCCACGGGATTTGATACAGGATTTGATGCACACCGTTGGAGGTAGTGATATCAAATTTGATGAAATGAGTCATTTTTTACTCAGATTTTGGTAAAAAAAAGTTTACCGCTGGAGATGCTCTTATAAAACTGATAAGGTTTATATATATAGTATAAATTACTTTCAGTTTTTATCTTTATTGAAATCATTTTTGATGGTCTATTTTCCAATTTTTTTCTCCACTCCCCCATTTTTGTATAACTCACAATTATTAATAAAATTATTATTTTTTAAATGTAAAATATTGCAATAATGATAAAAACACTAAGGCTTGGTTTGAAAAGTAGGTTGGCTTTTTAATTTTTTGATTTTTTTGACTATTTTAATCTGAAGCTAAAAAGCTTAGTTTGGGAAGTACTTTTAACTTTTTTGATTTTTTTGTAAGAGAAAGAATGTAATAATTATGGATTAAATATGATGTTTTGTCTTGTTGAAACTAAAAAGTTTATTTTATTTTTTGTGACTATTTTAACCTCCAAACCCACCCAAACCCAACCCACTTCCAAAACAATGCCTAATGTGTACCAATTAACAATAATTGGATACAATATTAGGGAGGGTTACTTTAAGTGATGGAACCTATTTATATATCTTGGGGTCTTTTGGAAAGAAAATAAAAAGTCAGCTTTTAATTTTTTTATCTATTTTGAATCACACTACCTCTCACATTTTTTATTCACAAAAAAAATAAAATAAATTTAAAAATTCAAAAAATCAATTTTTTACCAACTTCCTAAAATACTCTCTCCTATCTTAGTTTTTGTTAATTGGTATACTAATTAATATTTATAATATTACTTAAATTATTATAACAAACATATTTTCATAATTTTATATTTTTTGAGTCATAATTAAAATTAAAAAATATATTACAGATAAAAATAATATAAATATAATTAAAAATTTATAAATTATAATTAATATAATATTATAATTAAAAATATACATGATACATCATTTCAAACTTGTGTATATTGGAAATAGAAAATAAAAATACAAACAACATAAAAATGTAAGGCGGGTGAAGATAGAGACCCCACACGTGGTGGTGTTTGTACCCTTTCGGGCCCACACACAAAAAGAATGTACCAATGACTCATTGAGCCACTGACCCACACACACCCTAGTTAACTAACCATAGTTAACTTATACTCCCACGTGCACTTCACCCCTGGTTAAATTAAACACTCTTTTCTCTCTCTCTCTCTCCATTCTTCTAGAGAGAGACACACATTCTAAAACCCTAAAATCTCTCTCTCCCCTCCTCTCTCTCTCTCTATCTCTCTATAAATATAATTTTCTTTCCCTCTCTCTATATATATATAGGCATGCACGCGTCTCGGAACTGATTTTTCTCTCTCTTCAACCTCGATAGTGCAATCACCGGAAGGAGGAGGAGGAGGAGGATTCAAAAGGTGAGACATCGAAACTGCATTGCTTTAAATCAACTTTTTCTCTGATCCTCTACTGCTGTATCGTTTCTGGGTCCTCACAATCTTCTCTGCCATTTCTCTCTCTCTCTCTCTCTGTGAAGACCTTGATATATTGCTTTGCAACTCAGCTTTGTCGACTGTCTTCCCGCAGTTAATTACGCTGATAACTTCTGCTCTTCCATTTTTCTCATTAAGCTTCTCTGCATGAATGCTCTCTGTTTTATTTTTTATTTTATTTTTTTTGGAGCATTGATTGATTTTGTATCGATGATTTCTACTTTTGGCAGAGCTGTCGTTTTTAGAAACATTCGCGGTCGACGATTTTCCCAGAAAGTGTTGAAAACTTTTTCCTTTTCTGATCAGTATTGTGTGGATTCGAGGCTGTGAGACTTGAGTTTCTACTTTCTATTTTACTGTAATTGTTTCCATTGTTATGCTTCGTTTAGTAGTTGTTTTTAGTCTGCAACATATCGCCGTCGATATGGCTATTTTAGGGCTACTAACTATTTGATTCGCGAGTCTCAATAACCTCTGCTTCTCTGCTTTTTTGGCGGTAGTTCTTTTTGACTGATTTGATTTGATTTTGATTTGTATTCAGATTGTCCGTATTTTTATTAATATTTCTCTTTCTCTCACTCTCTTTCTAATCCTTCGGAATCGTAATTACAATACAGGCTCTCTCTCTCTCTCTCGTCTATGGCGGTGTAGCGTAGGGTTTCAAAGCCTCAGCGTTAGTCAAACTCTCCGATTCAGCTTTTGTTACTGGAAGTATCTGCGGGAAAGTTGTTTCCATCAATCACATTGACGTAGACATATCTGTTGACTTTCTGGAGGAGAATCAACGATTCGTTTTCATATCTCCGGCCAGCACCAGTTTCCGATGAGCTTTGAGTGTGCATCGATGGAAAGAAATCCATCATTGAGGCGGCGAATCGCTTTGGTTACGGCGACATTCGCGGTGGGAATACTCATGATTATTGCGTTCCATACAGGTATATGTGCTTACCGAACCTACGAGATTCTCTTTTATTCCCTTCCTTTATAATAATAATAATAATCCATTACAGTACTACTAGTATATATATATAGAGATAGATCGACACATACATATATATATATATATATATATATCTGAAGGCTTGAATAATTGTTCTAATCGGTTTGCTTTTGTTTAATTTAACAATGCTTCTTTTCCAGCGGCATGTATTATTACTTTTGATTTTTGATTCTCCATTATTTGCCATTCAGATCAGCGATTTGATAATCGTTTAGAGGACTTGTTGAGTACAGTTGCGTCTGAGGGAAGCAATTCCACTCTCTCCACTCCCATCGCAAGCTACTCCGTCGTGGTAAGCTTCAATAAAAACCTCTCCCTCCGCACTTCTGCAATCTCTTCTCTCTCTCTCTCTCTCTCTCTCTCTTTCTCTCTCCTTCCTTTAATGTGTTTTTGGCTTTATGTACATATACACACGCTAGAAGAACGAAAGAATATCTGGTGCTCTGCCATTACCTCTTCTGTTTTGCTTTCACTTTTGTGTCGGTCCTTAGCCGCTTTACCTTTTTTGTAACCATTTATATGCTAATGAAACAGTGCACGTCCATCGATCCGACACGTACGGTTCTGTTGTATTTGGGAGGGAGGTGGACGTCAATTAAACTTTTCTGTTTTTTTTGGATTAATTCTAACGTGCACTGTTACATAAAACTGGCTTGTCCATGGGGGAATTATTCACCTTACTTGTTTCTACTTTTCAAAAAATATTTTTCAGAAAATTTTATTTTTGTTATTTTTTGTTTTTACTGAATTTTTTTAATATTTTAAGTAATTTTTTTATTTTTTAGACACACCTAACATAAATACACCTAAAAAGTAAAAAAAATCTTTTAAAAATTCATTAAACACCAAAAATACAAAAAAAATACAAGAATTCAGTATATTTTTTATATTTTTATGTATTTATTAATTTTTTAAAATATTTGTTTACAATTTTTTTATTTTTTAGATACATTTAAGTAAGGTGCATCTAAAAAAATAAAAAAAATGTTTAAAATTTTAAAAATATTTACTAAAAACACAAAAATTAAAAAAGTCAATTTTTAAAAAATTTAATCAAAAAAATTCAAACCAAACACATTGATTATGATTGTGTTTGGTTGGAGATATGATGGTAAAATTGGATGACGGATTGTAGTTAATTTCGAATTTTATTTTATATTTGGATATCATATTAATAGTTCACTCGAATTGTATAGGTCATATGGGATTTATTGGGCACATGTTTGAAAAGTAGTTTTCTTAATTTTTTTTTATGACCTGATAAAAATTAATGTATTGGAGAATAACTTGTTTTAGCTATAACGAAAAAATGTTAATTATTAAGATGTTTAGGCCTCGTTTGGGAACATGTTAATTTAGTAATTTTTTGATTATTTAGTTAAAATATGAGCTAAAAAATTAGTATGTTTGGGATGACTTTTTGACTTTTTATAAAAAAATATGTAAAAGTAGAGAGAAAAGAAAATTTTTGACTTTTTGGTATGGGTTATTAACTTTTTGTTTTTTTTTTGTGACTTTTTTGACTTTTTGGCTAAGCAGGTCGCTTCCCAAACGAGGCATTAATTTTTGTTTTGGTTTGTGATTTTGCCTTCTTTGTTTTTGTTTTTTTTGTTATTTTAGCTCTAAAAAAGAAAAGAAAAAAAAAAAGTGATCTAAACTGACATAAGGTGTCATTTGGAAATAGAATATTTTAGTAAATTATTAATTTTTTATAAAAAATTATAAAAATAAAAAATTAATGTGACAATTTATGTTTTATCCCAAACAACACCTAAGATAGGAAGATAAATTACGGTCACTTCCCCTCCTCCGAGATTTGAGTCGCATAAGGGATTTTGTTTTGTTAGTAACTTGGGACTCATGTGCATTATCTCAGATAAATTATCATCTTCTTCCAGGGATAATTCAAAAATATGAAAAGATATATTTTTTTATAAATCTTAAAACTAATAACTGTATATACAGTTTTTTTTTTTTTTTTGAACGTAACTGTATATACAGTTTATCCATCGAAAAGAGACCTCTGTTTCGTTTCAAATGTTAGCGTACTATGTGTCAAGCGCAAGTTAGCAATCCTCAATCTTATAGCTGGCAAATTCTGTTGGCTGATAGTGGTATCAGAAGCGCATGTTAGCCTTCCCGCGTTGATTACATATGTTGAGAAAAGAATGGTGATTCTTTTTCGGCTCCATTTTATATCCTAGACATTCTAAATTTTGAGGTGTTTAGAAAAGAGAGAAAAAAAAAAATAGTTGGTGTAATTGTACCTAATAAAGATAAAATTGGAGTGTTAGCATCAAACAAAACAACAATAAGGGGTTGTTTTGGATGATCTAAATAAGTATATTTTTTGACTTTTTATAAAATATGAATTGAGTTTAGATTTAGTTTGAAGTGATCTGTTTGAGAAATGATATAATTTAAATAAGATGATATAATTTAAATAGAATAATAACTTTTTGATTTTTTAAAATTTTTAAAAGTTGTCAAACTTAGCCTAAACTAAAAGCATTATACTATTATGTCCTACGTGTGGCCCTTTTGGTTGATTTGTTCCTTTCTTTCTGCCCTTGTGTTACCCCTAAAAAAGTTTAATTTGTCCTGGCTTTTAGTGGCTTGTGCGCTTTTTCCATCTGGTATTTTGTTTGTTTGTTTGTTTTTTTTTTTTTAAAGATAAAAGGGGAAGAAATATTATTCAGTGTGTATTTTGTTTGCTTGTGGTTTTTCCTGCTGCAGCAACGGAAGTGGAACCGAACAGAATATGGGGCGACAAGTGTTCAAAATCAGACATAGTGATAAACCAAGGACCCACAGCACCCCTACCGAGTGGCATACCAACCTACACGGTGGAGATCATGAACGTGTGCGTCACCGGCTGCGACATCTCCGGCATCCACGTGAGCTGCGGGTGGTTCAGCTCGGCCCGCCTCATCAACCCTCACATCTTCAAGCGGCTCCGCTACAACGACTGCCTCGTTAACGACGGCAAGCCCCTCCTTAATGGCCGCGCCATCTCTTTCCAGTATGCCAACACCTTCCATTACCCTCTCTCTGTCTCCTCCGTCATCTGCTAAACACCCCACCCCACCCCAAATACTACTCTATTCTATTATTACTGTTACAGTAGTAAGTAACTAGTACGAATAAAGTAAAAAAAAAACACAGCAATAGTATAAAGCCTTGAAGCAGAACTACTATATATATGTGCTTCCAGTTTGTTTTGTTGTTGTTCTGCTTTTTTGCTTTATATGTTTTTGTTTTTTTTTTTTTTGAACTAAGCTGCGTGATGATGATGATGGGGGCACATATTACTAAGGTTTTTTTGAGTCTATTTTTGTTCTAGAATTAGGAGGGGGAGAGCGGAGGTAGAGTTGCTACTTGGGTGTATATAATAGAGTGGTTTCTATTTCTGGTAACTGATGTTAGATTCAAACTCTGAAAGAGGAATCCTTTTTTTGACTAAGTAGTTTTTGATGATGTTTGTGGTGAGAGACATACGGTGTGTGTGATTGGAAATTTAGAAAGATATTTGAAAAAAAAGAAAAGTGAAAATGTAGATGAAATGTGAATAAAATATGTTTAAATTTTAATTGATTTTACATATATATATATATATATTTTTTAAAAAAAATTTTCAAAATTTTCAATTAAATACAATATTACGTGATGATTCATTTTAAGTGCTCGTTTGGTTAAGATTTTGAGACTAAAGGTTGGTTTGGGGTGTGTTAAAAAAGTATATTTTTTGTCTTTTTATGAAAAGATATCCAGAAAAGTAGAGAGGTGATGTGATGGAAAAAAGATAAAAAGATGGATTATATAGTGTATGCCAAACCAATCCTAAGGTCAAGTTTGGCATGACTTAAATAATACAAAAAGTTAAAAAGTTACTATTCTATTTAAGTCACATCATCTTATTTAAATCACATCACCTCTCTAACACATCAAATCAAGTCAATAAGTCAAAAAGTGCACTTTTTTAGAACATCCCAAACTAACCCTAAAAATAGTATAAAAAGACAAAATAGGAATTGTTTGGGGTGTCCTAAATAAGTGTGTTTTTTGTCTTTTTGGACTAAAAAATTGATGAAAAGAATATGGATGTTTGAGTTAATTTTTTGATTTTTTATAAAAAAAAATGTGTATTAAAAAATTGTATAAATTAATATGTAGGGAAAAATTAAAATTAGGAGTTGTGCAGTCGTAATTTTTGAATTTTGATAAATAGTGATAATTTTTTAATTTTTTGAGTAACTTTTTGACTTTTTAACTTTTTTTGAACTTGTCAAATTTGGCTTAAATTATATAATAAAATATTATTTTTTACTCATAATTATTATATTTTTTTTTTTACCAAATCAGAAAAGTTTCAAAATAAAAACCCAATAACGCCAAAAAAAGTCCAGGTAAAAACCTTTACCCCCCCCCCCCCGGGGGGTTGTGTGGAGGGTGTTCATTTTATTATTATTAGTTTTTGAATAAATCACATTGAACTCTTAATTCTAATAGTTCCCCGCCCCGCCCCGCCCGGGTTGTTTGGAGGGTGTTCATTTTATTATTATTAGTTTTTGAATAAATCACATTGAACTCTTAATTCTAATAGTTTAGAGAGAGATCGGTTTAAAATTATATTCAAAATGTGACTTGTAACATTTTTTCTTCAAATCTAAAGAAAGAAAGTGTAATTTATTTGTTTATTTTATGGGTACAAAATGTAATTTATTTGTATATTTCATAAGTACAAATTTCCATTTTAACTCCGTTAATTTGTTGACCACATTCCGTATTTGATTCTCCTTGGTTGTATTCTTGCTTGGGCAATGCTATTTATACATGCACACCACCCTCGTATGAATGATTGAATCAAAAGTTAGATTAAACTGGTGCGACCCTCTCCCTCAAATAAAAATAGTGAAATAAATAAACAAAAATAATGAAGAAACTGATGCAAATAGAATTATACTTTATGTAATTGTCGTATCAGTTTCTAGATTTTATGTCCTTTTAAAATTTGTTGATAATGATGAGGGAATGTTTAGTCAAAACAATTCAGTGTGTTTGGTTTGAGTTTTTTGAATTAAGTTTTTTGAAAATTGAATTTTTTTGTTTTCGTATTTTTTGTTTTTAGTTAATATTTTTAAAATTTTAAACATTTTTTTTACTTTTTTAGATGCACCTTACTTAGATGTATTAAAAAGTAAAAAATTTGTGAAAAAATATATTTAAAAATTAATAAATACATAAAAATATTAAAAAAAATGTATTGAATTATCGTATTTTTTTTTTTATATTTTTGGTATTTAGTGAATTTTTAAAAGATTTTTTTCAAAATTTTTTTACTTTATAAGTATACGTGTGTTAGGTATGTTTAAAAATTAAAAAAATTGCTCAAAATATTAAAAAAATTTAATAAAAATAAAAAAATACGAAAAATAAAAAAGTAAAATTTTCTGAAAGATGTTTTTGAAAAATGATAACTAAGCATAGTGATTGTTTTTCTTTTAATGAATATATATACTTGTTTACTGTTTGGAATATGGCCATGTGACCAGCCTAGAACAGAAAGGCATATATGCCATCGCATGAATGCTTTCTGCTGAAAAATGACGAGACAGAGAAATTGTATATAAAATCGTCAAAATTATTTGGTTCTTGATAGACATTCATGCATTGGGGATGCAAAAATTAAAAAAAAAATAATAAAAATAATAATATGTTATGTTTTTGGCTGTAAATATGCTACACACTTTAAATAACTATTGATGGGCACGGTTAGGAGGGGGTTGTCTTGGATTACCTAAATAGTCATTCACTTGAAACCCAATAAGACAGGTCTACCACTAAGCCTTGTAGAGAAATTCACAATAGTCTGGCCCAAGCATCAGCTAGTCATGTGTCAGGTAGGGAGTTGGTCATGTGGCAGACACAGATTTTGGAGAGTTATTGAGCTCACGCACCAAGCATTAAATGAGATTATCAAAGTATTAAATGCAACAAGACCTCTCGCTCTAAGACAGGAAAAAACTACCATGGTTAACGACAAGCAAATCGCAGGCTTTCAGTCAATGGGACATCATGAATAGACAAGGAAATGATGAATGAGCAATATAAGGAAGCCTCTAATTTACGTTGTTGGTAAAAAGAAAACCCTTCTCTCTCTCTCTCTCTCTCTCATTGCTATTCCAATCAACTCCTAACTTATCCATTGGAGAGTCCACGGGGAGGAGCCACGCCAGTCTTGGTACCTTTCCATTGGACCTTTCACAGGTGTGCATGAAGGAGACGAAGGCTAGCGAACCCACGGAGCACGTGGATCAGTCCGACCCATCTCCAACTAACTAAATTGCATCATCAATTGGCGCCGTCTATGAGAATTTACTCTGGTTGACAGTTGTGTTCATTGTCGCCGGAGACCCGTCCCCTACTACCCCTCTCTTTTACGTCAGAGTGGATGGTTACAACGACATCTATGGCTTCATAACACAATGCCACCAACCCCCAAGCCGAGCCTTCCAACCCAAATAACCCGCCTATGTATTTCACAGAGCTCACTAACAGCATCAACCGCTTGGCCAAGCAAAACTAGGCCTTGATCAATGCTTTGCTCCAACGAGATCTCTCTGTTCTTCCTCTTCCCACCACCTTAAGACATTCTCCCAAACCACCACTACTCATACCCACCCCATATTTTCTAAGGACCTCTCCTCACAGCCTTTGCCCCACACACTTAGCCGTCGAACTTAAAGGGCCTGCGTCCCCTTTCTCAAGGCTCACACTTTCATCAAGATGAGTCGTAGCCCTTCCATAACCGTCATCCACCACACAACGCTGCTATCTATGAAGGCGAAGCTAGCAGTGTTCAATCCTTACTTCCTTTCGGAGGAGACAATGTTTCCATTTGGGACGCAGAGCTGCGAGCCATGAAACTCCAATTTCAGAGGGTCATGCAGAACATGTAGAACAAACCTTCCTCCACTGCCAACTCTCATTTTGCCGCTTCTATCAGAGACAAGTCTCTAACCCCCAAGTTCAAAATGCCGCCGATCGACACCTTCGACAGTACAACCGATCCAGTCAACCACTTGGAAGCATATCGAACGGTCATGGTCCTCCATGTTTTCCTTGATAAGATCATGTGTTGGGCTTTCCCAGTTACACTGAAAGGGTCAGCGCGACTCTAGTTCAGTTAGCTTCGTCCAGACTCAATCACTTCTTTCAACCAGCTAAGCGAGTCATTTTTGAGCCATTTCATTGGCGCTTTGCGTCAGTGTAGCCCAGGGACGTAGCTACTAAATATTCGGTAGACTGAAGGAGAATCATTATGTAGCTTTGTCACTCGCTTCAATTCAGAAGCTATACAGGTTAAGGAGAACGATGATAAAGTCATTTTAACAGCCTTCATGGTCGGACTATGCCCGTTGGACTTCCTCTTTTCCCTCTCTAAAAATCCTCCAACAACCATGGCCATCCTGCTCGCCAAGGCCCAAAAGTACATGAATGCTAAAGACTCTTTGGCAGCTCGCCAAGATTCTACACCTCAACTCTCATAACCCAAAGACAAGAGAAAAGAGCCCGAGCCCAGACATCCTCAATACACTCATCTCAACCAACCATCACGCTCCGACCGATTGGCTCCTTCCCGCCTATCCGATCGTTTGAAGTGGTATACCCCTTTTAACTCGCCCATGGAGCACGTCCTCAATCAAATCCAACATGATTATAACCTGAAATGGTCCCAACCTTCTAAGTCATCCTTTAACCAACAAGATCAGTCTAAATATTGTTGCTTCCACCGCGACCATGGCCATAACATGGATGAGTGTATCAATCTTAAGGATCTGGTGGAAGACCTGGTTCGTTAGGGACGTTTAACTTGGTTCACCGCATCCCGACCACACTAAAGGGCTAAGACCGATCCAAAACGAAACAATAGACACACCCTGCTAAGATCGGCTGACTAGCCTCGGGGGGATGGTGATAAAACCCAACACCAACCTCGAGCCCTAGGAGGCCTCGCTCTCCCAACGGGAGAAATCAAGGTCATTGTAAGGGGCTCGCGTGTAGTGGACCATTTTGGTCGGCATAGCGAGTCGAGCTCCGAAGAATTAGATAAGGTCAGACAAAGAAGTGATGATGGTCGACCGACCTCCTAAACAACCCAAATGGTGGTCGGAACCAATCACCTTCACAAATGTAGATTGTGAAGGCGTCCAATACCCTCATGATGACCCTCTGGTCATTTCCTCTCTAACTACAAAGTTCGACGTGTGCTTGTTGACAATGGCAGCTCATCAGACATTATCTTTCTCAATGCTTTCAAATAGCTCCAGATCGGCGAAGAAAAGTTATCCCCTCTACAAACACCCTTGGTCCATTTCACCGGAGATCGAGTAATCATTATAGGGTCCATTGACCTTTTGTAACAAGCCCGCGGGGGACCTCGCTACAGCTCGGACTCGATTTGTGTCACGGTTCTTAATCTTGAACCAAAGAGTCCAAATCCGGCAAATCGTTTTGGAAAACAGATTTTTGAAAGAAGTGCCAAACATGGACTGCTTTGCCAGATACAGAGTCGCCACCTAAATATTTTATTTTTGGGAAATTTAGGAAACCCTGACTCTCGATGCCAAAGGCCACGTGTCCGTCATCACCAAAGTTGCCTCGGCTCGGGAACTTGGGTACGATTGGGGAAGGTCACTTCGTGAGCACCCCCGCTTGCCCGGTCAAAGACCGGCCTCTACTAACCATGATATCCGTTTTTGAAAACCTTGTGAGTTCTTATTCCGGTTATTAGCCTAGGTTACTATGTGATGCTTGCAGCAAACAAGTATAGACTGAGCCGCCTGAATTGGAGCAAAAAATTTCATGTTTGTTTGTTTGAAAATGGTTTGATGGTGCTACCCGCAGGTAGGCTAAGACGCGGATTTGCCATCCTCAGGTGGGTTTAGAAAACATGATTTTGCCACTATCTAGTGGGCTTAAAACAAACAGTCAACACATTGTCCCAATTCAAGCAACTCAACCTCCACCCACAGGCATTCAAGACAGTTATATCACATAAGCATATAGCCTCATGGTAAGCATGCTATCATGGCAGTCACTCACACGCATGCAAGGATGCTAAAGCATAAAACTCACCGAGTACTCCAAGCCAAAACAGGAAGCTTATTAGAAATCATGCATGATCCTAATTATACTGAGATGTCTAATGCAACACATGCAAAAATGCAACTATAGCAGGCTCGGCTATTCTAAACATGGCATGTGAAATGCTACAGCTAACACATATTCAATTTGGGATTTGAAATACAAATGCAGTTTGTATGATGCGCCGAGCCCGGTGCGTGCAAAACAGATGAATGATGCAAACATGTTGTCATACTGTATGCTAATTAAAATATGCCCTATATCTAACCATCATAAGCGGGTAAATAAAAGGGAAGAAAGACGTGGGGTTGGAAGACATACATCACACTCACCCACACTTATTACAGCATTGCCCTCGCGCAGAGGGTCCAAATAAATAATACAGTCCGAATAAAAGAATAATACAGTCCGAAATATACAGATTCTTAATTAATTAACAAATTAACTAAGAAAGCTGTAAAATTGGCTTGCAAGCCAGGGGGCTGCCTCACTTCTGATGAATGATGTATGCTGGACTGCCTTGCGCGGAAATCCACTGGGATGCCCCAATTAGCCTCTGTTTGCAATGTTTCTTGAAAAGCGTGCCAGACTCCGAAAAGTTCCTGATTCTCTATTTTGCTGCAACAGAGAGCAGGAAAGGGGCATAGCAATGTATTTCACAAATATATGCATGCCTCGATCCTCATGCCACCAATCACGCATATCGATGCATGATGGCCGAGGAGTCGGATTGCACAACTCAATATAGGATGAATGCGGATGAATGCTACAACAAAACCTAACTCCATCATGGGTAATCCGGAGTGTCGGTGACTTGGGAATTGAGACCCGTTCCGTTACTCGGAGTACGAAACGTGCCTCGTTTCCCGTGCCCGGGCTAACTCCTATCCCGAACATGATGCAACATGCATGATATGCATGAAATGCAGCTAATATACAATCCTAGCATGCTCAATGCTATGAAAACGAGATGCCTCAAAATGCGTGCACGCGGGCACGCAAACTGAGGCGATGATCCTAAGGCATGAAATAGCATAGAAATGATATGTAATGAGGCTAAAATGAGATGTCTCGAAGTGCGTGCCCGCGGGTACGCAAATCGAGAAAATGACATACGAAATGCAATGATGCGAAAATGGCATACAAAATGCAGAATGGACTTATACCAACATGAGAGGACCTCAGCCACTCTCACACGGGAGGCCGTCGGATAAAAAAGAAGTGCCTCGAAATGCGTGCCCACGAGCGCGCAAACCGAGGAAATGGATTAAAGCATGAAATGATATACGAAATGCGAAATGGACTTATACTAACATGAGTGAGCCTCAGCCACACTCACATGAGAGGCCGGAGATGAAAATGGGGTGCCTCGAAATGCGCGCACACGGGCGCGCAAACCGAGGCAATGCGTTTAAGCATGAAATGACACGGAAAACGATATGCAAACATGCAAATGGAATTTCAGCACTTACAAATGATGCAAAACAGTCCCGAAAGGTGGGGAAATGATACCAAATGCCCGGAATGGTCCCGAAATGCGATAATAAGCACCCGGAATGGCCTATAACCATACTAAACATGCATAATTGGTACATGACATGCAAAACAGTAGCAAGGCAGCCCCAAAGTAGCATTATTTACAGTACAAAACATGGCGAAATAATGAGCATAGATAGGACAACAATAGCATGCAAAAATACGGGCCAAGAGAGGGGTATTGAAGCAAGTGATACATGCGATGCCCAAATGGAAAAGTACCCTTCTACAACACTGATGAGGGACCAAAAATATGCACATTTACAGTAGATGACATCCCCCAACTCAGTATGCAAACATGGTAAAAATGCTATGCAAGAATGAGGATATATAAGGCTATAACATGAGGTACCCCAAAAATTCATCAAACCAGCAAAGATCCTTAATGAAATATGTCAAAAAGATCAAAATATGGATATTTTCAGTACTGATGATGGCCGAAAACAGAAGCTAGATAAGCTTAAAAAAGCATGCAAAAGGGGGTCAAAGAGAGATATAAAGACAAGTACAACATGGAGACCCCCAACAAGGTTGATCCCTTATACAATATTGTAGAGGGACACAAAATAAGCTCACTCACAGTTCATGACATGTTCCAAAACAGACTGCATGTAGGTCAAATAAATCATGCAAGTTTACGGTAAATATGAGAAATTATGAAGCAAGTGCATGATAGAGAGGCCAAAAAGGGTTGAGCCCTTCTTCAATGTTGAATAGGGGCTCAAAATAGGCCCACTCACAGTTTACATTATGCTCGAAAACAGATCACTCATAAGCTAGAAAAAGCATGCAAAAACAAGGGCAAAACATGGATTCAAAGCAACTTGCATATGGAGCATGAAAAAAAGGTTGAGCCCTTCTTCAATGTTGAAGAGGGGCTCAAAATAAGCACAATATCAGTTCATGAGATGCTCCAAATCAGATCATACATAGGCCAAATATTCAATGCAAAATAAAGGCATACAAGAGGATATTGAAACAAGTGCAAGATGGAGGGCTCAAACAGGGTTGAGCCCTTAAACAAACATCAAGAATAGCTCAAAAGAGGACCACTTTCAGTATTGGTCGGAGCTCAAAACAGTGAGCAAATAGGGTTAAGAAAAGAAGCAAGAAAGTGGTGTAAAAGAAGGAGTTTGAGACTCACCCTTGTAGACAACTTCTTGGCTGCCTTTTGCTTGAAGAAAGTTGCTTCTAAGCCTTTGAGGAACCCCTCCTTGCTGCTGGAAATGGAATGGTAATGGTGATGCTTGATGATGATGAACAAAAGGCACCAAAACTTGAAGATTATGGAGTTGTATGTATGTGTATCCTTCAATCAACACTTGTGGCTTGTGTTCTTGAGGTGGGAGGACACTAATATGTGCAAGAAGGGAAGAGAGGAGTCTCTTTGGAATGGAGGGAAATGAGCTCTATATTTCCCTCCATAGGGGGTCCCCCGGAGAGATATTTTTGGGGGAAATTCGAAGCACAGCTGGAAAGCTCACATCCCAAGGAAGCTGGCCGGCTAGCCACCTTTATTGGAGGTGGCCGGCCGGCCACCCCCCATGGCCGGCCGGCCAAGGGCAAAAATGGAAAGTGACAATTACTGGCCGGCCACCAAAGGTTGGTGTCCTCCCATGTGTGTACAACAAGACCCTATGGTTGGAAATTGACAACTCTGAACCAGGAGAAACAACTATCCACTTTTAGGAGAGGCTCAAAAATGAAAAGAAGAATTACTGGCCGGCCATGTGTTTTTAGTGTCCTCCCATGTGTGTACAACACGAATATGTGGTTTTGGCTCGAAGAAAATGGCCCTAGGGTGTTCAACATTGGCCCGGAAGTGAGAAAAACGGGCGCCGGGGGCGCCGGAGAGGGCATAACAGGTCGCTGAGATAATTGTTGGCCTCCCACCCTCCAGTGACCTTCCTTATGATGAAATAGAGTTACCTGCCAAAAATGAACAAAAACCGATGCAAAACGAAACTCGGGGACAAAACACGCAGTTCGAGGTCCCGAAAATAGGTTGTAAGCACCGAAAGTGGCATTCGGCCACGAAGTGGGTATCTAAGACCCCAGTGTCCCTCGTTATGATAAAACAGAGGTACCTGCCAACAATGAACAAAAACCGATGCAAAACGAATGCTCGGGGACCAAAACACGCAGTTCGGGGTCCCGAAAACCGGCCGTTGAGCACCGAAAGTGGTGTTTGGCCACGAAGTGGGTATCTAAGACCCCAGTGTCCCTCGAAAGGGAGTAAATGAGATGCATGCCAAAAACTGGAGGAATCGGAGATGGTTGGGTGGTCCCGAACCGGGGCACACGGCCTGACGGCTCCGAAAATCGGGAACCGGGCTCCGAAATGGGCAAAATGGCCTACGGCCACGAAATGTAGCCCACGGCCACTGAGGGATGGTCTACGGGACCTCTCCCTCCCCTTAGGAAAGAAAACAGAGAAAATCGAGTCTGGTTCGCAAACCGAGGCAAGGTACAGAAGAGAGTTCGGAAGTCCGGAGGCAGGGCGCACGGCCGCGACTCTGAGACTTCTGAACGAGCACAATATGCAACACCACCAAGCGCTCAATCGGTGACGTCTGAGTCTTAAGGTCGGTCAAAAATGGGGTGTCTACACCTTTGAATCATTATCGACGAGTATCCAAGGCAAACTATGAAGATCCTCACCTTTCTGGCTGTTGACTGCCCTTCTGCTTACAACATTATACTTGGGCGTACAACTCTCAATAATTTCCAAGCTGTGACGTCCACGTATCATGTGGCAATAAAATTTCCAACCGATCATGGGGTTGGCAACGTAAGGGGCGAGCAATCCATAGCTAGAGAATGTTACGTCGCTTCGTTAAAAGAGGTGAAGATGAAGGAGGCGATGATCATCGAAGGTCTTGACGCCAAGGATGAGGAGAAACTAATCAGGGTGAACCAGTGGAAGAGTTAGTGGAAGTACCTATTAATTCTATTGACCCAATGAAGACGGCTAAGATTGGCAGCCAGCTATCCCCTCAGGCCAAGGCTGGCCTCACAGCTCTTCTAATAGAGCACAATGATGTCTTTGCTTGGACTTATTCGAACATGCCAGACATTGATCCTTCTCTTATTACTTATCGCCTCAGCATCGAGCCCTAGTTTCGATCGTTCCATCAAAACATCGCATTTTCCATCCAGAGCGCAATAATCTCATCGCTGCAAAGGTAGACAAGCTATTGAAGGCCCAATTCATAAAAAATGTGGACTATCCCAAGTGGTTATCCAATGTGGTCTTGGTCCACAAAGGTAATGGCAAATAGAGACTTTGTGTCAATTACTTCGATCTCAACCGAGCTTACCCTAAAGATAGCTACCCACTACCTAGGATAGATCTATTGCTCAATGAAATAGCAGGCCACCAGATGCTCAGTTTCATGGATGCATTTTCAAGTTATAACCAGATCTTAATGCATGTAGTTGATCAAGAGCACACATTTTTCATTACGGACATGGGACTTATCATTACCGTGTGATACCATTCGGTCTGAAGAATACGGGGGCCACTTACCAACGACTGGTTAATGTTGCTTTCAAAAACCAGATAGGTAGGAATATGGAGGTCTACGTTGACGACATACTCATCAAAAGCAAACTCTCCTCAGATCACTTAACAGACCTGCAGGAGACCTTCTAAGCCTTGTGCAAGTACAAAATGAAGCTAAATCCAGAAAAGTGTGCCTTTGGCGTCGGGTCTGGTAAGTTCTTAAGGTTCATGGTTAGCCACAGGGGCATTGAGGCCAATCCAGAAAAGATCAAGGCCTTAATAGAAATATAGTCTCCTAGAACGATAAATGAGGTTCAGCGGCTCATGGGCAAAGTAGTCGCCCTCAATCACTTCATTTCAAGGGCAACCGATAAGTGTCTTTCATTCTTCAAGGTGCTTAAGAAGGCTTTTGACTTGAACGCCGAGTCTGAGGAGGCATTCCAACAACTGAAATAGTGCATGGCGAACCCTCCCCTCATTTCTTAAGCAATTCTAAGGGAGACCCTCTTCCTCTACTTAGTCGTTTCCAATATTGCGGTCAGTGCCACCCTAATCAGAGAGGAAGACTTAGTCTAACGCTCGGTTTACTACATCAGCTGAGCACGTCGGGGGGCAGAACAAAACTATCCCTTGTTAGAGAAGATGACTCTACCTCTGGTCATCGCTTCCAAAGGCTTCCGACCCTATTTTCAAGCCCATTCCATCGTGGTCCTCACTGACCAACTGTTAAAGAAAGTTATGCAACAACCAGAGTCATCAGGCAGGCTTATGCAGTGGTCTATTGAACTAAGCCAATATGAGCTCTCTTATCGACCTCGAACAACTATCAAAGGTCAAGCCGTTGCAGATTTCATCTTGGAATTCACCAATCTTACCGCAGATATACTTCTTCCACCGGCACACGTCATTTCTGAGGTAGTTAACCCTCATTCTTGGACTCTTAACATTGATGGTTCATCCAAAAAAAAAGGTAGTGGAACTGGTTTAATCCTCACAACTCTAGAGGGCGAGTACTTCAAGTGTGCTATTCGATTCTTGTTTGACGCGAGTAATAATGAGGCTGAGTATGAGGCCCTAATAACAAGTCTTAGACTGGCCAGAGACATCGGGGTAGACCATCTCTAAGTGTCTAGTGAATCCCAATTGGTTGTCGGATAGATAACTGGGGAGTTCGATGCAAAGGAAGAAACAATGCAATCATACAGGGACATCGCTCTTTCCCTCACCCGCCTCTTCAATAATTTCCACGTCAACCATATTCCCAGGTCAGAGAACTACCAGGCAAATAAAATGGCCTAATTAGTCTCGGTAGACCAGTCAGACCTCAATCACGACGTCCGAATTGAATACCTGACCCACTTAACAGTTTCACCAGACCAACAAGAGGTCCACTTTCTCTAAAACGAGCCTATTCCATGGACCTAAGACATTATCTTGTTCTTAGAATAGAGAGTGTTACCAGAAATAAGCAAGAGGCCGATAAAGTTAGGGCTCGGTCGTCTAATTATGTCATTATTGACGGCATCTTATACAAGCGGGGATTGTCACAGCTATACCTCAGGTGTCTAAATGCTAATCAAGTGAACTATGTAATGAGAGAGATACACAAAGGCGTTTGTGGAAACCATTCAGGGGGACGGTCTTTGGCCCATAAAATTCTCCACACGTGCTACTTTTGGCCCACGATCAGTCAAGACGCTAGTGATTTTGTACTCAAATGCGACCAATGCCAATGCTTTGCCAATATACCTTATGCCTCTCCAACAGAACTGATTACACTCAACAGTCCATATCCCTTTACCAAGTGGGGCATCGACCTAATCTGTGATAACCCTGTCTTGTGTTATGCTAATTGATCTTAATTATGATCATGATTATATGCTTGATATGGTTTTGAGTGATAATTATATGATTATATGTGTTTTTATATTTCTATTTGTTCACCGTAGAAATTTTTTTTGATTTCCTACTTTAGAATTTAAATTGAAGGCCGTAAAGGCATCATAAACTGAAATTGACTACGCTGTTGTGATTAGCGTAATTTTTAGAGCCTACAGTAAAATTTAATTGAAAGTTGATTCGGATCAAATTAATTAGATTAAATTGATTTAATTGTGCTCAATTAACTAGTGTTAAGGAAACTTGATTAAGAGTGTGTATATAAAGGGAGCCAAACACACTTAACTTCTTTTTTGAGCTCAAAGTCTGATCATATACTCTAGAGAGAGAGAGAGAGAGTACAAGGCTCAGAGAGAGAGAGAGAGGCCAAAATTGAAGATTTTGCTAAGAGATTGGAAGACTAAGGGAATTGGTACAAGATTTAGCTACATTTATGAGAATTGGAGCCTCTAGGTGAGTATTTGAGCTCAACTTCATGAAATTAAATTCATAAATAAGTGAATTCAAGCAAGATGTGTAAATGAGGGCAAGAATTGAGTTGATTATGATGAAATTGAAGTCTATATGCACATGGATGTTTAGAATTGCCATGAATTTGCATAATCAAGAATGAGGCATGATGAACATGAAGAATTGAGCACCAAATTTAACATGCATACATAATTTTCATGAGTTTCATGATTATAAGTATCATTTGTACTATTTGAAATAGAATTGGAGTAAAAAATTAACATGCATGCATGATTGATGAAGATATAGAGTTTGTATGAGATTGAATGCATGAGTTTTGAAATTTATGAAGAGAATTCAAGATAATTTATGAGGTGGATCATGATTTTAGTCAATTGGTCCCAATTACTTATGTTCTTGTGTTATATGATGTCCTTCCATGCTTTTGTATAAAAAACATGGGTTTTGGAGCCTTTTTGGGTTGA
The DNA here is from genome assembly GCA_030407325.1 of Camellia japonica. NCBI lineage: Eukaryota > Viridiplantae > Streptophyta > Magnoliopsida > Ericales > Theaceae > Camellia > Camellia japonica. Next base: position 82,573,299 of record JAPPVO010000059.1, on the reverse strand, counting down.
GTTTGAGCTTCAAGAACAATTCTGGAAATTCTAGAATTTGTCAAGTCCGCTCAAACGGGAAAAGCGCCGCTCGAGCATAAAATGTTAGCTTCCAAAAGTTTTGCAGACACTGATGTTCGCTCGAGCGGGCGAGAGTTACACTTGAGCATCCAGTCACATGTTTGACTCTCAGCTCTAGCGCAAAAATGAAGTAATTAGTACTTTTGTAGACCAAAAGGGTCCGCTTGAGCGGCAGAAGCTGCGCTCAAGCGGAGAGCCCTATTTCAGAAATTTTGAAAAGGTTGTTTTGTGTTTCATTTTCCATTCTCTTCCATTTCTAAGTACTCTTAGGCATGCATTGAACTTTGTTTATGACCTAAAAGGATAAGAAAGAGGCTTAAGAGAAAGAAATAAATTAAGAACGGATTGAATCGTTAGTGACTCAATATGTGTTATGTATTATGTAGGGTCGAGCACAAGGACGAATCCACATGCAAAACACTGTGAGTAATATCTTAGTAAAGATATTTTGAAGTATGCTATTTGTCCAATTGCTTACTCCTATTTGAGTTTCATAAGTTTGTTAATTTGAATTGTGGATAAATATTTGTTATGCCATATGATTGGATAAGGCCGTTGGATTACAATTATGATTATAATACGATTATGACCTCAAGTACGAATGCGCATTTCATATACGTTGGGCCAAAGGCCGTTTGACATGAATAGTGGGCCAAAGGCCGTTTGACATGAATGATGGGCCTAAGGCTGTTTGACATAAATGATTGGACAAAAGGCCGTTTGACATGAATGAAGGGCCAAAGATCATTTGATATGAATGATTGGGCCAAAGGCCGTTCGACAAGAGTGAATTGGGCCCGAGGCCGTTTGACATGAACGAATTGGGCCCGAGGTCGTCTGTTAGGAATGAAGTGGGCCAGAGGCCGTTTGATATGTTTGGGCTTGAAGCTGTTGATGTACCAAATAGAAACATGGATGGGCCCAAGGCCGTTTGATACGTCTGTTTCAAATTTCATTCATGTATTTTATTTATTTGATATTATTCACTGGGCTTTCATTCACTCTCATTCATGTGTATGTAGGTGAGCAAAGAGATGTCCAAACCCAGTCTTGGTGAAGTATGTGAGGAAAGTCAAGTTTTGTGGAGTCAGCCCGAATGTCTCATGTACGAGACACCGTTTTGTTTCTTTTGGTTTACTCTTTTGTTATCTTGGTGAACATGTCGCATCACCTTTCTATATAAGCTTTTGGTTTGGCTGACTATGACTTGAACGATCCTGTATGTGCAAAATTCTATGTTACGTTCCCTGGTGTGGGTTATTAACGAGTATATGTGAAATATTATGATGTGCCATGTAAGCACAGCTCTATGGACAAAATTTTTAAGCTTGCTTCCGTCTTGGCCCCTTGACTCTGTTGAAATATGTTTTATTGGGTTTGAGGCCGTAGGTAATCTCTTGATTACTGGCCGGTTATGACCTTAATCCATAGGGGTGGGTTCGGGTCATGACATAATCGGTCCCTTGCCCACAGGCAAAGGCCAAGTCAAGTTCGTTGTGGTTGCCATTGACTACTTCACCAAATGGGTGGATGCAAAGCCTCTTACTAAAATCACTGAACGGAACACCACAAAGTTCATCTAGCAGTCGATAGCGTGATGATTCGAGATCCCTCAAGCCATTGTGTCAGATAATGGCAAATAATTTGACAATACCAAATTTAGGAAATTCTGCGAAGAGCTCAACATTAGGATATGTTTTTCCTCACCAGGTCATCCCTGAGCTAATGGGCAAGTCGAAGTCATCAACTAGTCTTTGTTGAAGATTATCAAGACCAAGTTGGAGGCTGCTAAGGGACTCTGGCAGAGGAGTTACCAAACGTACTCTGGGCCTATCGGACAACAGCAAGAACTCCTACTGGGGAGACCCCTTTTCTCTTAACATATGGCGTTGAGGTGGTCATCCCAGTGGAGATCGGTCTGCCAACTGCCCGGGCAACGCATCCAAACTCGAAACTAAATGAAGAACTATAACGAGCTGAGTTGGACTTAATTGAAGAACTACGCGAGTTAGCTGTTGTTAGATTGGCCTCATATCAACAAAGGATGAGGAAACATTATAATAGTAGAGTCAAACCTAGAGACTTTGCTGTGGGCGATCTAGTTCTTCGAGTGGTAACTTTGGCCACCAAAAACCCGGCTGAAGGCAAGCTAGCCGCTAAATGGAAGAGGCCTTACATTGTCAAATCTAGGCCACGCCCAGGCACTTATCGTCTACAAGATATGGAGATCTCTCCCATCCGTAGAATGCTGAGCATTTGAAGCGGTATTTTCAATAAAATGGAGTACTTTTCTCCCATGACGTTTATTTTGCTACCTTAGGCAGCTCAGACCGCTTGTGAACTTGTTAAATTTTTGTCTTTTCAATACAATGTATGAGCTCACCATGGCAGGACTTCGTCTTAATGAAGAAGATATTCGACCTCTTTTATCTATGATGCATATGTCCTAAATGTTCATTTAAGCTCAATCAAGCCTCAGCCAGACTAAGCATGAAGACTTCAGCCAAACCGAGTTCAATGAAGACCTCAGCCAGACTGAGCTTAATCAAGCCTCAGTCAGACTGAACATGAAGACCTCAGCTAGATTGAGCTCAATCAAGCCTCAGTCAGACTGAGCATGTAGATCTCAGCTAGACTTGATTCCATTAAGCCTCAGCCAGACCAATTTTTGCACAAGTCTAGTTTTTATGCAGTTGTGTGATTTATTGATTTACTTTTAAGTTTTACTTTCACGTTTGAACCCTTACATGCTACACATTCCATTTGTTAAAGTCCATTTCATCTTTCATGTTACATAATTTCTTCTTCAAGCCTTATTTTTCAATGACCACACCCAATAAACAAACTATTATCATTTAATAATTTCCACAATCAATTCTTGTATTATAAACAACTTCATTACCAAATGCACAAGCCGTTACATACACAAATTTATTACAAACTATGTAAATCTTTACATCAAAAAAAAGAAAAAAAAAACAAAAAAACAAAACAAAACAAAACAACACAAGTGTCTTTAGCCTTCTTCCTCATTGGATAGGAGGTCCTCTTCCTCAAACCTTTCATCTAGGGGCGTGCTAGCAATGTCTTCCTCTTCTGGCTTAACAATGCTAAAGTCGATATCTGGGAAGGTCGCTTGCGCTCTTTGCTTAAACCTCACCCAGCCACCATCCCAGTACTCGCTCATGTAGTGTTTGTAATAGTCGGACTGTTGGAAGTTCTAATTATCTCCGATTTTGTCTGCCCCTCCACCAGCTCAACCGCATGCGTGCCTGATGGACCAGCCTCAGACCTTCCCTCTCTTGCCAGGCTAGAGGCCACATCAATGTTTACTACTATTTGAAACTCGATAAACTGCTTAAATTGCTCTACTGTTGCGGCATAGAGGTCGGGATACATTGCTCTTTCTGACACTATCGCCCTGGCTAGCTTGACGAACTTACTCTTTTCATCTTCCAAAGCCTTCGTCTTTGCCTCAAGTGCCCTCTCCAACTCTGCAACTTGCGCGTCAGCCTCTTCCTTCTCATTCTCTTTCTCCTTCAAAGATGACTCGCGTAGCTCTTCATTGTTGGTCAGAGCCTCCTCCAGCCTCTCGTTTACCAGGGTGTAGGCCTCTTGGGTGCCCTGTAGCTTGCGCTTTGCCTGGCCTAACTTGGCCTTCATATCCACCAGCTCTGCCACTACCTCTGACTGGTCTATTTTTACTCGGTCGGCTACGTGCCCCTACACCAATGCCAACACTTCCATCCCTTTTAACCGTCGTTCATTCACCAGCCCTTTGGCGCAGACATTTCGCACCACTTTTCGCCACTTAACACTCTCTAGTCTGGCCATTTCAAGCTCAACGCGTGCCTTCTCTAACTGAGCCTTTAGCGGCTCAGTCTCCATCTTCGCCATCACTTTTTTGCCCAGCAGAGCAGCAACCAAGGTCAACGACTCCATTTGGGTCAAGTAGAATGCCCTCATAAGGTCGGCCTCCCCAAATCGAGACACATCCTTGACAACCGCATCATCTATGATTCCCAACTGGCGTTTTACAACGGCTTTGGCATCGCGAAAGATGCTAGCTAGCTCGCTCACTTTAGGTAGTGAGTGCCTAACCACTGCACTTAGATGGCGAGCGGCGGTGCTCACTACACCGAAAGCAGTGCTCTTCCTCATTTTACTTGTACTCACTAGGGTCGGGTGCTCCTTCTCTGTCCTCTGCTCTGCCTCACTTGATTCCTTCACCACAGGAAGGCCAGTCCTTTGCTCCTCTGCTTTCCACTCCTTTACTTTATCCAGGTCCATAAACTCTACAATGGGAGGGTCGGCTTCGCCTCCCTTAGTGACCATTCTTGGTCTTGTCTGCACTATCTCCACCTCCCTCATTTGTTCGACCTTTGGCATAGCTACGCTCGGTTTGGCCCTCTTTGCCTTTCTTCCCTCCTCCTCACCCCTGGCCACATTTCTCTTTTTCTTATTTGTTTAGACTATCTCAGCTCTACTTCTCTCCTTGATCAGATCGAATGGTGCCTTCACTGGGACAATAGTTTCTAGGTCCCACTCCCCCAAAGCTTTGGTCGTTGGAGAGCAACCACGTGTATATATGGCTTGAGAGCTGGCCCCAGCTCCTGCTCTTTCAATTTCTTTGCCTCGACTAGTGCTCTGCGGTCGTCAGCCTCTTGGCCCTTCCTCCTCGCCTCAACCTCCTCTAGGGTGGGGTCCTCTTGCTTGTTTAGGGCCTAAATCAGCGGCAAAGAGGGCAGAGGGCTTCACCAGATCATCCCACTTGAGCCCCTCATTCTCTTGCCATTGCTTCACTTCTTTCACTTCTCTCTTCTTTGCCGTGCCTAACTTCGGCTCTACTGACCTAGTGGGGATCTTCCAGATCATTCTTGTCCCTCTCTTACCATTCTCCGAAATGAAAAACCACTTCGTCCTCCATCTCTTCATGGAGAAAGGGAGCCCAGCCACCAATCCTCTGCCTGGCACTACTTGTAGCGATGCCTAGGTCTCCTGTTGGCCCGACGCCTTGTAGCATGAGAAGAACTCGTTGATCGTCATGTGTTGCCCTCCAGTCACCGAGGCCAAGAGATCGTGCTGGCTATTAGTATCTTCTACGCGTTCAGCACCAACTGACCTGATGCCACCTCCAGTCGGTTTAGCACGTCCACCACTAGCTGGGGAGGCGGTAGCCTCAACTCTCCAAACAATGCCTCTTCGTAGGGCATGAATTTCATAGGTCTAGAATCCGACGCCCTTTCCCCCACCATCGGAGCCCTCAACTCCACGTTCTTGAGAATCTAATACTTATTTCGGATTCTCTCCAGGTCCTCCGCCGTCAACGTCGACTTGTCAACTTTCGTATGCCAATGGTCAGGGGCCATTTGTCTAATCGGTTACACGGCCGAGATCATTGTTGGTGGTATAGGACGAGGAGGCCTTCCGGTGCCTCTCTCCACCTTGTATTTCTCTGCCAAAGCAACTCCATCATCGTCCCCCAATGCGTTAGTCCTTAGAGCGGGAGGTTTCTCTCGTGCTATCTATCTCAGGTTTCTGTTGATTGCTTCGGTTGCCGGAGTTAAGAATTTTGAAATGTGGAAGATAGGAGAATCTTACGAGACGAACGAACTCACTCAAATCTAGAATGCGTTGGTTTTTCGCAACCAGATATGTGAAACACACAAATGCAAAAGCCGACGGTTTCCTTGTATTCCAAGGATCAAAATTCAAAATCGTCAATTTGAAAATTTGCCCAAAATAGGAAAGGAAAGCGAGCGCCACACGACTTAATACATTCGCCCTTTCATATTCCATTACATATTAATGCCCCTTGTCTTTCCGACTTCATGTACTATCACTACTTTTTACCTTCAGAATCATTGCAAATCGACAACAGTGGCCTCGATTGTTCCACGTGGATGGACGGTGTTGTTCCACTGTCCGCCTCCCATCACATCATCACGTGCATTCTTGTTCCTCGAGCCCTATGCCCTGCTAACATATTTAACCATTCCCCTTCTTCGGTCAGCGTTGTCACTCGAACGACAATCTCACCGACCAGACACCCTCGGTCGGTTGTCTTGATGGTCCACCACCTCGTCGGTTGACCACCCTTGGTCGGTCGTCTTGTCGATCGGTTGCCTCACCGGTCGACCACCTTTGCTCGACTGTCTTGTCCGGTCGGTCGGTCCCCTGTCTTGCAACTTGGGGGACTACTGCCACCTTTCTTATTCTTTTTGCTAGACTAAAGCTGCGCTCGGGAATGAGGGACTACTAATGGGCACGGCCCAGAGGGGGCTATCTTAGGTTACCCAAACAATCACTCTCCTGAAGCCCAGCAGGACAGGCCCAACACTAAGCCCAGTGAAGAACTCACAATGGTCAGGCCCAGGCATCAGCCAGCCATATGTCAGGTAGGGAGTTGGCCACATAGTAGACAAAGATTTTGGGAAGTTATTGAGCCTACGCGCCAAGCATTAAATGAGACTGTCAAAGCATTAAATATAAGAAGACCTCTCGCTCTAAGATAGGGAAAAGCACATGGCCGACGACAAGCAAATGGAAAGCTTTCGGCCAATGGGACAGTATGAATGGACAAGGAATGATGAATGAGCAATATAAGGAAGCCTCTAATTTGCGTTGTTGGTAAGAAGAAAATCTCTCTTTCTCTCTCTCTCTAACTGCTATTCCAATCAACTCCTGTCTAACTTATTCATCGAAGAGTCCACAGGAGGAGCCACGCCAGTCTTGGTACCTTCCCATTGGACTTTTCGCAGGTGAGCACGAAAGAGACGAAGGCTAACGGACCCAAGGAGCACGTGGATCAGTCTGACCCATCTCTAGCCGATTAAACTGCATGATCGACTATAATATTTGCAAGACCTTAAATAATTATAAAATTTTTTTGCACAATACTCATGGGTGTGCATCCCATGTGAATATTGTGCGAAAATTTTGATAATTTTTTTTAAATTGTGTTTGGTTGAAAGATTTGATGAGAAAATGAAAAAATAACAGAAATGCAATTTTATTTTTTATTTAGTTATAATGAAAAACATTGGCCTTTGTTAGCAAGAGGTTAAAAGTCAATTTTTTTTTTTTTTTTTAAACTTTTTTTTGATCATATTATCTGTCTACTTTTTTACACGTTTCAAAAAAAGTCAAAAAAATTAGCTTTTAACCTATTTTCCAAAACAAAGGGGAAAAAAAAAATAAAAGGAAAATGTGATGTCACTTTTTGTCTTTTAAATTTACTTATGCTATTTTTTTCTTCTATTTTTTTAAGTTAACCAAATATAATTTAAAATTTAAATTCTGTTAATTCTTTTTATTTTTATTTTTATCTTATCAAATATTCTAACCAAACATAATCTTACTGTGTTGTCTTTTTGCTTGGGCAACCCATGATTAATGGACTAAGGGTTAATTTGGTAACACAGTTAAAAGTTAAAGGTCAATTTTTAATTTATTTTGAGTTATATTATCTCTCATATTTTTTACATATTTTTTTAAAAATAAAATAAAAATAAAAATAAAAAGATAATTTTTAGCCATTTACTAAAACACCCCTAATCGATGTCGTCGGTCCAAGTAATGTTTGATTATTATAAGAATCTTGACGCTAAGGGTTTAAGTATTTTATTCTCTTGTTTGACTTGAAAATAAAATAAAATTATCAGTACCACCAGTTTGGCATTATAAAAAAAAACAAGAAATAAATCTCCCTAGAGCACAAGTACATTGCACCTCTAGGTGGAGTATTTGTTAATGAAGTAAATAAACAATTGAAAATTTCTATGATACACCCTCCTTTTGGAGTGTATTACATATTCTAATTACAACGTTTATATTTTTTAAATACAATTTATTATGGTGGTAATTATATTTTATTATGACTTGATTATACATATTGTACTATTTGTTATAACTGAGTGTGATATTAGTTAAGACATTATTATAATTATGATCGAAAAAGTCTTTAGTTATAACTTATATGATATTTGATTATATATATATATATATTTTTTTTAGTTATAATTCTAAAAAAATTCAGTTATTACATATTATAATAATCAACCCTACAAATATCATCACTTACATATTTAAAGATGTGCACCATAATATAACTCTAAATAAATAAAGAATAAACTTGTGTCATATATGTTTGAAATATGTTATTGAAATTTGTAGGTAAATAATTGATTCATTAGAATAAAAACTGTAACAGGATCTACAGCAGCTTTGCCATACCCTCCTCCATTTTGCTGTTTGAGGTAGTCCGAAGCTTGAAAATCTTTCCGTTTTTTTTTTTTTTTTTTTTTTTTTTTTTTTGGGGTTCTATCCAAAGCTTGAAAATCACCTCTAACAGAATGGCTCCAGCCTTGCAGAAATGTGCCTCTGCTACAGTAACTCGGCAGCCATAACGAGTTATTGTGCACTAGTCTTTTATTTTTTTAATTAATTTATTTTCAATCTACTTCCTTTTTATTTCAATTATGGATAAATTAGAGCATCTCCAGCAACGATAGTCAAAATAGCTATTCAAAATTACATTTTACTATTTTAGCTAGTCATTTTTTTAATATACATTCCAATAAAATTATCTACTTTAGCTATCTTCTATTAAAATATTCTTATACTTTAGATATCTTTTATTAAAATATTTTTAGAAACAAAAGTTTGAATTAAAAAACGATAAAAAAAAAAATTAAAAGTTAGTGCACAGTACCTCGTCTTTCCTAGCGAGGTACTTTAGCAAAATGTTAGTTTAGCTTCACATTAGCTAGGTTGTTGGAGAAGAAATTTAAGCCTTTGGCTTGCTATTATAGAGTTTTTGGTGAAATAAAGAGGCTGCTGGAGATGCTTTTACAAACACACCCTTTGAGATTTATTTAAATTATAAATTATCCCATATAGTTTTAGAAATTACATTATGCCCCCTAAGGTTTCTAATTTCATAATAAATAGGTCCTTTTATTAATAAATCATCAAATTAATTAACAGCTTTTAATAATGTTAAAATTTTATTTCAATTAATAATTTAGATAATTTTATTATTGTATAAATGAACAGTTAGAAATTTCACTTTTTTAATTAATTCTGTTAAATAAAAAATTCTGACAGGGAGGTATTTGTAATTTTTCAAACCACATGGGGCAATTTATATTTTAAGCAAATCTCAAGAGGTGTATTTATAATTTATCCTAAAATTATCTATTGCGTTTCTTATTATAATATTATTATATATATGAATAAGAGCTATAGAAAAAATATTTTAAAGGGAGATAATTAATATAGAGAGCCTTGTTGGAGTGTATATTAAAAAAGTGAATAACTAAAATAATAAAGTGTAATTTTGGATAACTATTTTGATTATTATTACTAGAGATGCTCTAATGAAATGTTCATACTGTTTTTGGACTAAGCAAGATTTCGACCTGTCAATATAAAAAAATAAATTAAGATTAAATTAAAATTTTAAAATAAATAAAATAAAATTAACTTAAATTTTTAAGTCAATCTCGAAATTACATTATAATTTCAAGCCCGTCTAATAAATCATAAGCTTGAAAGTTCGGCGCTATGCCCTTGGGTAATAAGCAACTTTGTATTAAGTTCACATAAAATTTTTTGTTCAATATATCAAAGATTTTATAGGTGTGTTTTCCATCTTAAGTGTATTTTTTTTATTTAAAATAAAAATAACAATAAATAAATATATAAAATATATAAATAATCAAGTTAGGGACCTGGTCGAGCAGTGATTATTAGGTGTTTGGAGTAAACTAAAAAAGTGCAATTTTTTTTTTTTACTTATATACACTTATTTAAGTCGCATCAATAAATATTTATCAACATCTCCTCTCTATTTTTTTAAGCAGCCTTCTCTACTTTTTTACAATTTTTTTTATTTATAAAAAATTAAAAAATACACTTATTTAGAATATCTCAAATTCACCCCTCAACAAATGAATCTAAAAAGCCAGTTTTACTATTCTCAATGGATGTGCCAATTCCCGCCCCTACACAAGACCATTTCTTTTCTTGAAAGTGATAGTTGTCACTAATTGTATTTCAAATTTTATTTTAGATCATCTATATTTATATATATAAAAAAAAAAAAAAAACTATTATGTACATACAAAACCTAGCACACCTTTAATTGGATGGTCCATGAAAAACCACATAAAAGACAAATGGGGTGTTTGGTTGACAGAGATGATTTTAGACTGGAATGGATCTGGAATAAAATGCAATAGGAATAGTCATTCTTGTTACTATTAGTCGGATCTGGAATAAAATGCAATAGGAATAGTCATTCTTGTTACTATTAGTCAAAGAAATGTTGTGTGGCCAATGACAAAACTTTCCGATGAGAGAGGCCGAGAGGATGAACTTTAGTGTTGTGTGATTGTGATTAATTTGTTTGTAAAATTATTAATCTTGATGACAATCATATTTGTATGATTTGATTCAATTCGATAACTTGTTAGAGAAGATAAAATGAGTCTTTGGGAACACCAATGTAGCTTACCTTTCTTAGTAGCGTAGATTTAGAATGAAAGAAGAGATTGAGGGCTTAAGAGTTTTGGGGTGGGTTTGATTGGAGGGATAAGGGGGGGATTATTTACTGTGCGGATTGTAATTCGCACAGTAAATTCAATCCGATGTTTGTTTTTTTTTAGTCTACCGGACATGGAGTCCGGCCGGACTCCTTATCCCCATATGGGGGATTATACTATCCTGGGGGGGGGGGGTGTGGGACAATTTTGGGAGGATTATTTACTGTTGGGATTAGGTGGTGAAATGACCATTTTGACCCTCTACTATTTAATTATGTATTCTATTTAGTAAAATTTAATAAAATTTAAATGTCTCAATTTAAAAATAAAATAATTTTATTTAACTTTTTATTGATGTTTTATTTATTTTTTTAAAATAATTTTTATTGATGTTTTATTTTAAAATTTTGTTTATATTTTATTTATTTCATTTTAAATGTTAATAGATGTTTTATTTAAAATTTATTTAAAATTTTAATTAAAAAAATAATATAAATTTTTTATACAGGTTATACAGTATTTTATTAAATCAAATTTAGTGGTTATACAGGTTATACAGTAATGATTTATTAAATAATATAAAAAAATAAGTCCTCTGTATTCTATTACATAATTTAGTGGCATTTGTTATACAGTAATGATTTAAAACAAATTTATTTTAAATTTTAATTAATAAAATAATATAAATTATTTATTTATTTATTTATTTAATTTAAAAAAATAAATTTATTTAATTGTGTAAAAAATAAAATAAAATAAATTTTTATTTAATCTAGCTAAAAATAATTAAAATATTAAAGATATGTTTAATATTGCTATTACTTAGTAAACAATTGAAAAATGGTAAAATAATCTTTGTTCATTTATCCTATTCAGTCCGTCCAACCAAACGTTGGATTCACTAAAAATAGTCCTTTCCAGACATCTAAACCTATGAAAAAATAAAACACACAGGATACATATCCATTCTAACCAAATAGTCCAAGGGATTCACAATCTCAAGACTCAAGTTCGATGAATTCTAATCCTCCCTTATCCAATCCGTCCAATCAAACGCACCCTACCTTAACTTTTTATAGAGAGCCTTTGTCTTAACCCCGTTGATGGTGGTGGGCCTCAATCTCGGTAGGCTATGAGCATATCGCTTGATTTACTTAAAAAACTTGAGCATTAACTAATTGTGTATATATCAAATGTTATGAGTTATTTTGATTTAATTAAATGAAAAAAATGAGTATTGAATTGAATGGTTTCATTAATTCCTAATGGAATGATCATTCTCCTACACAAATAAATTAGTGGTTGACCTGTGCAATGCACGTATTATATATATATATATTTTTAAAAATTTGATGGTACAATGTGTGTTATAAAAAGATAATTTTAATTTTAATTTAAAGTACGATTTTAATTATTTATTTTGATAATATTGACGCTATCGTTCTTTAAAATTATTATTTGAATATGTATATATACTATTAATTTTAGTTAAATTATTTGTGTATTTTGATAATTTTAGTTCTATCGTATTATAAAAAAATAATTATCATGTAATAATTTTGTATGATATGTATTAAATTATAAAATAGTAAAATAAATACTCATTTTGATATTAAAATAATAGCTAAATTAGAAGAAGAATTAGTAACATAAAATTAAAAATAATTCTAACTATTTAATTTTCTTTTATATTCATTTAAAAAATAAAAATATGTAGAAATAGAAATTCTATAATTTTTTTAAAAAAAAATTAAATATAAATATGTTGTAGTTGTACATATAATGATTTTATATGAATATATTATATATAATTATAAGATTGTAAAATAAACACTATTTAAATTAAAATATTAACTATGTAAAAAAATTCAACAATGACTAACCAAAAATAATCACATAATAACATCGAAAAATAATGAAAACATCCAAATGATAGATACATTTTAGTTTGTGAAGTGATTAATCATATGTAATATAATGCCAAAATATAAAAGAACTTACTGTTCAACAATTGAAAAAGTAACACAAACAGTAAATCCAAACTTTAGAGATTCTTTGAGAGTATTATTGTTGTGCAGGTTTTTTCTCCTGTGAATTGAATAATATAGAATTGGTATTGGGTATAAAATAATACACGAAAAAATAAGAAAAAAAAGGCAATTTAGCATTAAAAAAAATCATAATACCTTTGAAAGAATTAAGAAGAAAAAAGTGAAATGTAAAATTGGTATTGGGTTTGTGGATTACCTCAATTTACCATTAAAAATATATTGAAAAAAATATTTATCAAATAGAGTCCATATAAAATAGGTAAATTAGTATAATTTAAATTAGGTTTGGGTTTGTGTATAACTCTATATGAAATTAAGAAAATACATGCTGATATGACTATCTTAGAAAAAAGAAAATCCTTATAATGTGTCACTTAAACATTAAAAAAATATTACTTATAATAATATATATAGGATTACAAATCCAGTTAGAATGTACATTTCATTACATTTTATAGTTAGGAGTGTAAAAATGACCCGCGGTCCGTGAGCGGCTTGAAGCTGCTCGGGACCCTGGGCTTGGGCAGTCATTTTGAAACTCGGCTTGTGACCCGACCTATCTGCCTGCTCAAGGCCTACTCAAAGCCCAACCCACAGGCCCGCCTAAGGCCTAATGTCATTTTTGGTGGAAAAGAATAAAATTTTCGTGAGAAAAATAGAAAAAAAAAAATATAAAAAAATGTTTAGGCCTGCCAAGGCCTCGCCTAAACTTGAGTCCAGGCCTAAGCGGGTTGGCCCTACTCGAGGCTCGGCCCTCCGGCTCACCCAAGGCCTAAATATCCCTCTAGGCCTGGGCTTAATTTTTTCTAGCCTATGGTCTAGCCCGGCCCAAATTTTGGTTGGAGCCCACGTGACTCAACATGGGCCAGCCTAAGCCCAAAGCCAGATGAGCCAGGCCGGACCAAATTTGCACCCATTTTTATAGTGAACTTGTTAGAGGCAAGGATGGCAATTTGTCCTGCCCTAATTTATGTTGGTTTTCCCTGCTCCCAATATTGCCTTGATAAAATAAGGGACGGGGACAGTATTTGCCTTGCCCGCCCCGTTTTTCCCTCCAATTGTGATTATATTTAATAAATAATAGTATATAATTTAAGTTACTAAATATAATAAGTGTAAAATACTAAAACATTCATATATATATATATATATCAATTTTACATCTTATGTCTTACTTTTAATCTTTTAAAACTTTTATTACATTTATTATCTCATGTATTATATCGTCTCTTTTTCATTAAAAATATTCCATCTAAAACATGACAAATTATTATTATTATTATTTTTTTTTTAACTTTCGCCCCGTCTTTGTCACCTTTCCTATTTTGTTTTCTTTTTAAAGATAACAAATTATTCTAATTTTTTTTTTCACCTTTGCCCTGTCTCTGCCACCTCTCCTATTTCCCTACATCTTAAAAAGTGAATGATTTGAATCACTCTAAATAATTTAATAGAGTATATTAAGAAATTGAATGTATTTAATGACTTTTTAGATGCAAATAATATCCCCAATATTTAGATGTCAAATTAAGTTGGATGGGCCCTCATTGTTGTGCTTCTTTCTCTTTTTTCTTTTTTTTAAAAAAAAAATTTTAATTCTTTGATTTGAGCTTAGAAAATGAAACATTTGAAAGGAGGGAGGTGAGGATGTTTCCAAAATACACTCATTAAAAATAGAATAGTGAGAAATTTGGGTTGACTCCATTTGTTTTGACGTAAAATTATTTTTTTAAAAATAATTTTTATATTTTTTGGTATTTCTTACAATGGAAAATATAAGTTAATAGAAATTATTTTTCATAGTCAATAGAAAACAAGTCTATTTGAAAAATAGACATTTATATTTTTGAAAATAAACGAGATAAAATAAAAAGGTTACGATTATTAGGTTGATTTAATATTTTTATGAATAATATACACGAAGTATTTTACAAAATGAATAATTTAAATCATCAAAATCAAACCTATGGTAGAACCCACCAACTTGATAGCACCATCCAAATCAAATTTTGCACTAGAAAGAAGTCTACTTTTTAGCAAAGATCTGACCTCTAAAAGAATTATTTTTTACTATATTACATTGTTTTTTATTTTTAATATATTAATTTATTGAATTGACTTTGAAATTGTAATGTAATTTCAAAATGGGGCTTAAAATTAAACTTTTAAAACTAGTGTCTGACCGGGTCAGACCTGTAACTTAGACTTGGGCCGTTGCATCCTTTGTTTAGAGATCCATTTGATAGGATAAGCACCATTGAATGCACTCTTGGAGCCCACTCCCTCCTCTCTGGTGTTGCCACGTCACATGAGACCACCAATGCCTTGGTTTGGAAACTACTACGTAAGCCACTTTTTTTTCCATTTTTTTTAAATAATGTTTTTAGTGATTTATATTTAAAATTATATCAAAATTTTTTACTTTTCTATTATTCTTGTTGAGATGAATCTCAAAAGTAATTTTTTTAAAAATAATTCTAAAAAAATTAAAAAATCTAAAATAAGCAATAAAAGTTCACTATTTTTTTGCTCATTTTTGTCTTTTCTAAATTGAGAAAATTATTGAAAAGTTCATCTTAAAGAGTACACATGGCATTAGATCCAAAAATTTTTTTTATTTGGTGATAGGGACATATCGAAAAAGTCACTAGCGCCGAAAAAGTCAACGATGACAATAGACGGTGGTGGTGAAATAGAGAAATGTGTGATATTCAATAAATAAGATATTGAATGAGTGACGCATGTCATATTTCAACAGATAGTTAGTTTGATAAATTTTAACAGATGGACAAATAGGGTAATTTCAAGAGATAAGTTGATTTGATTTCAACAGATAGTGTTCTTTTAGACAAATTGTGTTATTTTGATTCAAAAAGATTAGACTTTGAGCTTAATGATTCAAAAGATTAAAAAAAATAGATTTATGGCATGAGTACCCAACTTTTTTTTGGGATTTTAAAATTTTTCAGTTCGTCTTATCAAGTTGAATTTAGAAATCTAAAGCTATTTTAAAAAAAATTTTAAAATATTTACTAACTATGTGTTTGGTTCATGAATTTAGGAAGAGATTTAAAAAAGAAAAAATAAAAAAGTAAGTAAAAATATGTGTGAAATTTTTACCTTTCTTTTTTCAAATCTGTTGCTAAATTCATGAAACAAAAAATAAGGGGAAAATTAGTGAAATATCCCTTTCCAATTTTGTGTAGTAGGTGAGGTCCAAGATATTTTTTTATTAGTTAAGGTCCCTTGATAAAATTTCTTTGCGATCATACTAGAGAAATTTTGAAATTTCTCTGTGTTGGGGTCGAAATTCTCTGAGTCGGGTACGAATTTTTTTGAGTTGAATTTTCTCTGTAAAAGTATTAAGAAACTTAACTATCATGAAAATATTATATGTCATTTATCTTATAAAATATTATTAGAGAACTTAAAAAAATTCTCCAAAATAAGTAATAAAAAAAGAAAAAACAAATTATTTGCAGTACTTTATTGGATTTTGTTATTGCAGTACACCTAGGGACCGTTACAGGGCGGGTTTACCATCCCTTATCCCTGCCCTCGCCCTTGCTTTCAAAGCCCCACCCCTGCTCCCACAAATACTAGATACCCGTAGATACCCGACCACATTTCAAATTGTGAAAAAAATTAAGAACCATTTAAATTTTAACACACTAAATAATTTCCTATAACAAAATAAAGGGATGACAGTTTGACTTCTTATTTATTTATATTTAAATAGAGTTGCAAATTTTTAATATGTTTTTTTCTTATATTTAATTATTATATATATTATTAATTATATCGAATATGAATGGGACCCGCGGCTAGACCAAAATGGCCATGCCTAAGTACAAGGCTCATTATTTTTGACATTCCGATCTAATTTCCATATCATTAATCAACCTTATCATATATATATATATATCTCACACACACACACACACACACACATAGAGAGAGAGAGAGAGAGAGAGAGAGAGAGAGAAACCAAGAAAGAAAGAGAGAAGCAATGGTAACAAGTGTGGCTGGTGTAGGGCTATCGTGGTCTTTGAAACTCGCTCAGAGACCCAATTCAACCTCCATCCATCTTCATTATCGCGATCTTCTGGCCGCTGTTCCATAAAATGGGCATCTCAGTTGACGAGCAAAAGAAGATTTTTACTCTCAAGAAATCTGAACAAGCTTTCAACATCACCAAGGTTTACTAAAATATATCATATTCACCTAGTTTCAATTCATGTCGTGTTTGATTTTGGTTATTCTATGTAGTTTAGGTGATCAATTGGTGAGTTTTTCTATTAGATTATCAACGTGGATAGTGAAATTTTGTGATT
Organism: Camellia japonica; assembly: GCA_030407325.1. Lineage (NCBI taxonomy): Eukaryota > Viridiplantae > Streptophyta > Magnoliopsida > Ericales > Theaceae > Camellia > Camellia japonica. The sequence continues at coordinate 82,556,307 of JAPPVO010000059.1, read as the reverse complement.
TGTCAAGTCTATTTGCTGTAGTTTCGATTCTAATATGATTAGTTACAATGTATCTTGTTTTTGGCTCTTAATTGCTCCAACTAATACATGCAATTGATGTAGTTCAGGTGATAAATTGGTAAAATGTGTGATTTGTCAAGTTTATTTGCTGTCATTATGCTTCTAGTGTAAATTAATGATATTGCAAGTAGCTGTTTGAGAATCGAGGGGTTTGGTGTGGTGAGAAAAGAAGAGAAATAGACAGAATTAAGGTTTCTCTTTACTTGTTTGGATGATTAGTGATGAGATGAGTAATGTGAGAAAAGAAGAGAAATTGTGAGAAAGACAAATCACTCCAAACTTAAGTTTTGTTTTTCACCAAAAGTGGTGAGATTTGGTGAGAAACCAAAATTACTCTTTACAAAAAATTTATAATACCTAAACTACTTCATTAAATGCAAAGCAAATAAAATAAATAGATATGTATCTGTAGCTTGCTTTTTGTGCTTCTTTCGGATACGACTAGCCTTACAGTTCAGACTCCCGTAGCTCTGAATCTGATTTCACAAGTGTAATGTGAAACAGTGAAAACACAAAAAGAGTCCAAATCCGGCAATTCTTTTGGAAAATCGATGTTTGAATCAAATGCAAAAAATGGACTGTTTTTCCAGATTACAGAGTCACCATCTAAATATTTTTAGGAAATTTAGGAAACCCGAGACTCATGCTGAAGGCCACTTATCCGTCATCACCAAAGTGTCTCGGCTCGGGAACTTAGGTACAAGAGGGGAAGGTCATGAATTGAGCACCCCACTCACCCGATCAAAGATTGGCCTCTACTAATCATGATGTAATTCTTATTTATATTATATGCTCTTGTTCTGATTATTAGACTAACATTACTATAGACTAATTTGCAAAAGTTAGAACGCTTTGATTTCATGTTCGTTTGAAAATTGTTTTGAATACGCAAGCGAGTTTGTACATACATTAATCAATTTGTCCCAATTTTAGCAATTAGCTTTCATCCACAGGCATTCAAACAAGTATATCAATTAAGCACTTAGCCTCATGGAAAGCATGCTTAATAAGGCAACAAAAACATACTATGTGATATGCTAAAACAATAAGTGCTCACACAGTACTCCAAGGCAAGCCAAATAGAGAAAAAAAATAATTAGAAAACATGCATGTTCCTAAATCATACAACGTGACTATGCAACGATACATTTATGCCACTTTTATAGGCTCGACTATGAGCATGTTATATGATTCAATTCCAAGACATGTGATAAATCACGTATTTAAACAATGAAAATGAAATTGACATTGGTTAGTATGATGAGCCGAACCCAAATGCATGTGAGACAAGTGTATGCGAACATGAGAAATGTTAAGAAACATGATGCTCTACACTACCATTATAAGCGGGTAAATAAAAGGGAGAAAAAAAGGGGGATTAGAAGACATACACGTTATTACAATTTTGCCCTCATGTAAGAGGGTCTGAATGAATGTCCAAGTGTCTGAATTAAACTAACTATTACAAAACCAAATGAATGAATAAACAACTAATTAGCTAAGCTATTACAACAAGACTAATAATAAGAAATAAGCTAGCTACTTACTTTATTACAACAAGGGTATACAATAAAACTAACTATCTAAGTTACTCAACAATAAACATTCATAATCATTACAAGAATGCTAATTATATTTAATTACAATGATAATGAGAGCATTAATTTACAACATTTGATAGAACTAAAAAGCATATGGATGGCATGCATGCGACGGTTTTCAGAAGCAACTTTGTCTGTCTTCCTTGGAATTTGCCCTGTTTCATCTTTAGTCACTGCCCTTTGTTTTCTACAAAACACTCTGTTTACCAAACATTAAGGGCTTGACTGGCCCCCAATGAAGCCCGGCCGGGCCCAAATATCGCCGGCTGTGCCCTAATTTCATGTAAAACTCTGTTTTTTTGGTTTTGAGGTGAAAACAGTGCAGACAGAATTTTCTGAGCTCTGTTTGTCCCTGTTACACTTCTCTGTCATGGAAAGCCTCAAGAGAAAGATGGATCGTTTCCAAAACCATTAATGAGCAAGTTGCTTGCTTGATGATTTCGGCCACGATTTGGACAAAAATCAATGAATGCAATGAATCAACACCAAAACCCCTCCCCTTTATCATGAAGTGAGCTTAAAGGGGGAAGTAAAGACGCTTCAAAGGTCGTCAAAACACCATGAATTGATGTATAATGACTCTTGACACAATAGACTTGGCATAACATCCGGCTGAACCCAAGCAATATAACTCATGTTCTTCATGTTGGTTGGTTCATTTTAAGCCAAATTCATTAGTCTTTGCCATTCTTTAATCCATTTGTCCAAGGTGATGATTACGTTCACTAAAGATTACGTCCACTAAATGAGAAGCATGTCAAACGGGAAGAGATTCTCAACATGAAAGAGAGACCATGCCGTTGACGATGAACCTCCGTAGAGATTAAGCCATTAAGCATAGATCTCTAGCTCATGCTTTGAATAACCATCAATCGGTTGAGACAACTCTCAAACGAAAGAAATGGATGGTAAGTTGCTTATTGAAATGAGGCTATTAACATGGAAATCAATTAAAGAAAAACTAAGAACAACATACAACAAGCTATATATGAGAACGTATGATATAACAAACGAACTAATCAAAGCTTGAACCAATTAAATAACCTAGGACAACCCTAAAACAACCCCTAATAGGTGAAAAATAGTGGCTCAAAGTGCGTGAAAAGAGCGCAAAAAGCTAAACAACAAGTAAAGAAAATAAGGCTAGTAAGCAAGAACAAGGAGGAGTGGCTAACCCTTCTACCTTTGAAACCTCAAAACATGATTTTTAGCCTCTTTTAAACTCTGAAAATCAATTTGGAAAGCAAATAAAAGGGTGTAAAACAAGGGTTTGAGCTATAGGTGAAGGTGTAAGAAAAAGTGTTAACTCTCTCTAGCCTTTGGTAGCTATCCAAACCCAAGCTTAGACACTTGAAATAGGCTTAAGACAATATAAAAACACAAGAAATAGATAGCAAGAGACAGCAAAGAGAGCAAGGGAAGAGGTAGTAAGCTTATACCTCTCAAAGAAGCAAGCTCTTGTTTGTAACACAAACTTGGTTTAAGTACACTCTCAAGCTTGAATTGTGGTGTACAAGCCTCAACCAAAGCTCTAAGGTGATGTATGGTGTATGGATATTGATCAAGAGAGATAGGTTGGCTTAAAGGTGACTTGTATAGGAAGAAGGAGCTCTCTCTTGTGTGTATATATTCTTTTGATATTTTTCGGCCCTCAAAACAGAGGTATAACCTCGTTGTAGACACTCCATTTTTGACCGCCCACAAGACTTAGATGCTTGGTTCAATGCACTCAATGATGAAGTTGAATTATGAATTTGCAGCGATTAAGAATCAATTAGGCTTTCGAAATAACCTCACATCTTCAACATTTGCCTTGTTTGAACCCTTGGGTTTCATTTTTGGACCATTTCTCACCTTGTGCTGAGTTTGAACCAAAAAAATAGAGGAGGCCGTCAAGGGCCGGCCGTGCATCAATAATGGCCGGCCGGCTATGAATGGCCGGCCGGCCTTCGATGGCGATAAACACTATTCTGAGCGAGAGGCCGCCAGCTATCCATTTTTGAAGATATTTATCACCTTTTGAGCTCGAATTATATAAAATCGAAGCTCTGAGATTGTTTTGAGGGTTAAACAAAATTCTAGAAGAGATATATACACCTTGAGGGTCTTTCACTCCTCTTTCTTCCATTGCAAGTTATCTTTGAGCTAACCTAGCTTGCTTACACCACCTATATACATCATATACAACCTTGTCTTACCATCCTAAAGCCTTGGTTGATCTTGAGGAAGTGTAATTCAAACTTGAGAATACATTGAAACCAAGTTTGAAATTCCAAGAACAAGCTTACTTCTTGAAAGGTATAAGCTTGTTTTCTCTTCTCTTGCCTTCATTTCTATCTTTTGCTTCATTATTCTTGCTGTTTTGGTTGGTTTGGAGTTTGTTTGAAGTGTTGGAGTTGGGTTTGAAGAGTTACCAAAAGGGTAGAGAGAGCTTGCTCTTTCTACACCTTTATTCATAACTCAAACCTTCTTCTTTTCACTCTTTTTCTTTGGTATTTACACTGATTTTTAGAGGTTTGAAAAGGATAAAAACCATGTTTTGAAGCTTCAAAAATGGAGGGGTTAGCCACCCCTCGTCTTTGTTTGCTAGCCTCAATTCTCATCTTTATTGCCTAGCTTTTCACCCCCTTCTCATGCATGTTTCACCTCTGATTTTCATGTATTTAGGGCTGTTTTGAGGTTGTCTAGGCTTTTTCAATTGATTCATGCCTTGTTTAATACACTTGTGGTCTCATAAGTTGGCATACTTGTTGTTTAATTTGCTTTCTTCGTTCATTTTCCATGTTTGGAGTCGAAGTTTGCTAATCAATCAATCATTCCATATCTTTCATTCATGAGAATGGTTTCAACCAATTGAGGTTGCTCAATGCATGTAAAGGAGACCTACACTTAATGGTTTAATCTCTTTGGAGATTCATCGTCAACGGTGTAGTCTCCTTCTCATGTTTTAGAAGGACCTCTTGTTTGAGATCACTTCTCGTTTAGAGAACTTTAACATCGCATTTGGACAAATGGACTAAAGAATGGCAAGGCCTAAAACAATTGGTTTAAAATTTGGATCAACACACTTAAACAAAATGGCTTAAATAGCTTGAACTTGGCCGGACGTTATGCCAAGTTCCTTGTGTCAAGGGTCATCAAGCATCAATTCAAGGTGTTTTTGATGTCCTTGAAGCGTTTCAACTTCCTTTTTTGAGTTCATTCCATGACAAAAAGGGAGGGGTGGTCCATTGGCATCACATTTATGGATTTTTTGGTCCAAGATGATATCCAAGATCATCAAGCGATTATATCACTCATTCATGGTTTTGGAGTCAATCCCAATCTTCTTTCGAGGCTTTCCTATGACAGAGAAAGAAGAGGGACAAATAGAGCTTGAAAGTGCTCTATCTGCACTGATTTCACCTCAGAGCACAGAAACAGAGTTTGCACCAAATCAATGCACGATTGGCCTTCTGTAGGCCTGGCCAGCCATTAGTAATGCATGGCCAGCCCTTGGTGTGTGGCCAATAGTGCAATTTTGCAAAAACAGAGGCAGTGGCTGAAGGTGAAACAAAGGCAGTCTGGGCAGATAGAGTAGCTTTTAGGCGATGTGCATGCAACCTCCATCCATCTTCCATCACGCTTATATCGAATGCATTTGGTTATTTAATTGCTTAATTAGCATAGTGTATTGTGTTGTAATATTTAATTAGTCTAATTAGTTGTAGCTAATTATTTAGTGTTGTAATATTTAATTAGCTTAGCCTAGTTAATTTCTTTTATTTAATTAGCTTAGATAGTTAGTTAATTATTCATTTCAAGTGTTGTAATATTAGTTAATTAGTTTAGTTATTTATTCAAGTTTTGTAATAATGAGCTTAATTAGCTTAGCTTAGCTTGATTAGCTAGATTATTCATTCGGACTCTCCTTCGTGAGAGCATAAATGTAATAATGTGTATGTCTTCCAACCCCACGTCTTTCTCTTTTTATTTACCTGCTTTTGATGGTTAGATTAGGGACACATTTCAATTAGCATACCTCATGTTTGCATCCATTCATCTTGTCTTGCATGCACCGAGGCTCGACGCATCATTCTAACTATATTGTTGTTTCAATACTTCTTTGGATACGTGTTTAACCACATGTTGTTTAATTGAATCATGTGCCATATTAGTAGCCGAGCCTATTAATTGAATATTGCATGTGTTGCATTAGACATTTAACATAGTTAGGAATCATGCATATTTTTTTTCTAACTCATATCTTCTTAACTTAGAGTACTAGGTGAGTTTTTATGCTTTAACATACTTGCACGAATGTGAATGTTGCCATGTTTAGCATGCTTGCCATGAGGCTAAGTGCTTACTTGATAAACTGCTTGAATGCCTGTGAATGAAGGCTTGTTGCTTGAATTGGAACGATTCAACGAATATATGTTTTAAGCCCACTTTGTTGAGTGGCAAATCATGTTTTAAGTCCACCATGTTTGGTGGCAAATTCGCAAACTTCAAGCCCACCTGAGGTGGCAAACTAAAACCATTTTCGCAAACAAACATGAATTGAATTGTTCAAATTCGGGCAAACTAGTCTAAACTTGCTTGTGCGCATCACATAGTAAATCTAGTTTAATAACCGGAACAAGAACACATAATGTTGATAAAAATCATATCATGATTAGTAGAGGCCGATCTTTGATCGGGTGAGCGGGGGTGCTCAATTCATGACCTTCCCCTCTCGTACCTAAGTTCCCGAGCCGAGGCAACTTTGGTGATGAAGGACATGTGGCCTTTGGCACGAGTCAGGGGTTTCCTAAATTTTCCCAAAATAAAATATTTAGGTGGCTGTAGACGTGCCTCGGGAACTCCCCGATATCCGCGCATGATGGGCAGATCTCGTTTTGTTCTCTAGCTACTACAGTTCGGACTCAATGTCACGGTTCTGAATCTAATCTCACAAAGTGCAATGTGAGACCGATAAATCACCAAAGAGTCCAAATCCGGCAAATCGTTTTGGAAAATTGATTTTTATAAAGAAGTGCCAAACATGGACTGAAATCACATATGAAATGATTCCAAATCATTCAAATAGTCCAAGTAATGCATGCTAGTGAACTTGATGCACAAAGCTAACAAGCTAAAATGCATTATAGCTATACAAAGCATGTCATGCATGGCTAAAACAACACAAATCAAAGCTAGAGCATGCTAAAACATGGACAAAAGCTTCTTAGAGTTAAGCCAAAAGCATGCTAGAATGACATGTTAAAGCATGATGCATGTTAGGCTAATTCATGGAATTGCACTACAAGTGCATGGAGCATGCAAAGGCCAACCAAACCAAACCTTAACAGAGGTATGACATGCCAAAACATCACCAAAAACATGCTGAGATGGACTCAAAATAAGCTAGAATTACATGCTACTTCATGAAGCATACAAGACTAGTTTATGAGGATTACACTACAAGTGTATTAGGCATGCATGGAGTGACAAAAACAAGTAAAAAAGTGGTATGCCATAGCAAAATAACCCCAAATTCAAGCTAAGATATGGCCAACATAAGCTTAACAAACATGCTCACACATGAGGCATTCAAAGCAAGTATTCAAAATACAAGGAGAGGGGGTGACCCTCTCCTTATTGGGACCTCAAAACACCACTTCCACCACTGAAATTCCTCTGAGTTTCAGTGGTGAGAAGGTCAAAATAAGGTGGTCCCAAAAGCTTAAAAAGAAGGCACAAAAGTAAAGCCAAACAAGGCCTAAGAGGGGGTAGACAACCCCCAACACAAAAGTGACCTTAAACAAACATTTTAAGCATACAAAATTAGAAATTTTTGTAGTTTAGAGTTAAGCTTAAAACAATATGCAAGTGGGTCTAAAATCTTAAGCAAAAATAAGGGTTTAAGGAGTTAAAGGCTCACCCTTGAAGAACACTTTTGAAGCTACAACTCCAGTAAGTTTTTCCAGCTCAAACCAAACCAAAAACCTCAAAACCAGCTCCTAAGCACCTCAGCAACAAAAGGATGGTGTTTGAGTGTATGTGTGTACAAAAGTGTGATAAAATGACACTTTAAGGCACAAAAATGAAAGAGATGGAGGATTATAGAGACAAGAGTGTATCTATCTCTCAAACCACTAAAATCTGAACCTGGAGGAGGGAGGGGGAGCCTCCTTCTTATAGAGAACAAAAGCTCAAGCTTCTTGAAGAAGTTAAGGGTTCAAGGCCATCCCTCCATACACGTGTATAGAGGATGGTTTCAGTGCTCTCCAGCTGTGCCAGCTGGCTAAAAAAATCTCCAAAAAAGTGATAAAAAGCAGCTGACCACTTGAAGTGGTCGGCCGACCACCACAAGTGGTCTCCCAGGAAAACAACTGGTCGGCCATGGTGGAAGAGAGTCTAGGGCATGAAAACAATGCAGTGGTGTGGTGGCCGACCAGAAAAGATAGCCCAAAGACCAAGGAGGCTAGTTGTCAAACTAGAAAACTGGCTGGTAGGAAGGAAAGTGTTTTGCGGGGAGAGAAACTGGTCTCCCATCCTTGTACCACCTTCCAAACAAGGAAAACAAGGTTTTTACCAAAAACAAACCAAAACGGATGCAAGACGAAAGTCGGGGAGGCAAGGCGCGCAGCCGGGAGCCCCAAAAACTAGCTGACGAGCACCAAAAGTGGTTTGCGACCACAAAAGTGGTCTCCCAAACCACAGTGGCCTTCTAGGCCAAGGAAACAAGGTGTGGTTCAAAAATCACGCCAAATGGAGAACGTTAAGTGGTCCCGAGACAAGGCGCGCGGCCGAAGGCTCCGAAAATCGAAAACTGGTCTCCAAACGAGAAAAGTGGTCTACGACCACAAAAAGGTGGTCTACAGACCACTCCCTCCCTCTAGGGAAGAGAAACAAGGTTCGGTCCACAAACCAAGCCAAAGCACAAAGAGTTCAGAGGCCTGGAGGCAAGCACCCAGCCAAAACTCCGAAACCTCGAAACGAGCACGACATACACAATCACCGAGTGCTCAATTGATGACATTTGAGTCTTAAGGTCTGTCAAAAATGGGGTGTCTACAGTTGCCCCTCTTTGACAGAACTCGGAAGTCATAAGTGACGGGAGTGAATGTCAAAGCCCAGAGACGACCCATTTTTGACAAGGCCGAAGACTTAGACAAACATGCAAGATAACAAAGAGATGTGCCCGCAAGCAAGGGCAAGACGCAAATGACATGCACAAAGCTGAACATAACTTATGATCATGCAAAGAAAGCTGTAATGAAGCAAATATGAAAAATAAATGCAATAGTTTAAGCAAGTGAATACAAACCAAACTACATTACATGTAGAAAGGATGTAAGAGAATTATACAATTCTCGCTACGTCTCACGCGGAGTAAATACAATACTGTCTGGTCGCACCAGCCTCAAATGAACTGTACATACAATATCGTCTGGTCACACCAGCCTCAAATGAACCGTACATACAATATCGTGCCTGCATAAGAAAGAAACTCAACAGGTACAATATAGTTAGAAGCACATGCTCAACGCTACATCATGGTACAATTCCAATGCGAGATAAACGCGTGCATACACAATGCCGATGGAAAGGTGCGTAGCAATGCAAGTGAAAAGTGCGTGACAACGCAAGTGAAACATGCATAACAATGCAACCTAAGTATGCGCATAACAATGCGGAAAGGGGTGCATAACAATGCCACCTAAGTGTGATGCATAACAATGCGGATGGAAGGGGTGCATGACAATGCAACCTAAGTGTGACATATAACAATGCAAGTGGAAGGGGTGCATGACAATGCAACCTAAGTGTGACGCATAACAATGCGATGGAGGGGTGCATGACAATGCAACCTAAGTGTGACGCATAACAATGCGAGTGGAGGGGTGCATGACAATACAACCTAAGTGTGACGCATCACAATGCGATGGGGGGGTGCATGATAATGCAACCTAAGTGTGATGCATAACAATGCGAGTGGAGGGGTGCATGACAATGCAACCTAAGTGTGACGCATAACAATGCGATGGAGGGGGGGGGTGCATGACAATGCAACCTAAGTGTGACGCATAACAATGCGAGGGAGGGGTGCATGACAATGCAACCTAAGTGTGACGCATAACAATGCGAAGGAGGGGTGCATGACAATGCAACCTAAGTGTGACGCATAACAATGCGAGTGGAGGGGTGCATGACAATGCAATCTAAGTGTGACGCATAACAATGCGATGGGGGGGGGTGCATGACAATACAACCTAAGTGTGACGCATAACAATGCGAAGGAGGGGTGCATGACAATGCAACCTAAGTGTGACGCATAACAATGCGAGGGAGGGGTGCATGACAATGCAACCTAAGTGTGACGCATAACAATGCGATGCACTAACAAGTGCAGATAAGATGCGCAAGATAGCGCGAATGATGCAATGCATTAACAAGTGCAGGTGAGGTGCGCAAGATAGCGCGATAAAATGCATGCACAATATAACAAAACAGTGTAAATGATATACAATGTAACGAAGCAATGCAAATGATATGCAATGTATTTGAGATGATCAAACCATAAGCAGAACAAAACCACACAAATATCATAAAGGGATGGAGATGCAACATCATACTACTTTTAACACAGAAAAGGCAGTGGGCATGAGCCGAACAACGCCTAACACAGGCTAAGTGCCTACATCCTCAGTACTAGCCTTAACCCAGCATGGATGCTTACACATAACAGAATCGTGTTTCAACGTGAAAGGGGTGCGAGCACATGAAAAACTATGTGTTTCGCAGAGAGACGACAAAGTACAAGTAATTGGGTGGTATGATATAAGTGAGGAATGATCTGCTGAGGAAAGATCGTGATCCTATACGCTGAATGTAACAAACTAAAATATGATGCAATGGATGCAATGGATGAAGTGAAAAAAGGCGTGCGGCCAGACCACATTTTGCCTAGAAAAGGCATAGACACAAAACAAACCACGTCTAACACAAAAATGGTGCCGTCACCCTCAAACCACAATTCCCTTAGTGGAATAGGTGTGTACACATAATCACATAACCATGCTTTAACGCGAAAAGTATGGGCACATGCCAGACTAAGCTTAACATGGAAAGGATGAAGGTGATACAATGGATATGCAGTGAATGCATGCAATAGATAGACAATGCAGCGTAATAGCTAAAATGCAATGGATATAACAGATGTGATGCAACATATAGTACAATAGATGCAAAGGGTGACATATTCCAACCATGCTGGAATCATGAGAGAAGGAAAAAACAAACAATCAGGAGCGTACTCAACGCAACCTGAGATGAATTCCAAACACGCTGAAATCGTGTGAGGAAAGGGATACTCAAACCACGTTGAAATCATGAGAGGAGGTCCGAAAACAACCCGCCCAGGTGTGTGTACGACACAACCTGAGATAAATTCCAAACACGCTGAAATCGTGTGAGGAAAAGGGACAGTCAAACCACGCTGAAATCGTGAGAGGAGGTCCAAAACAACCTGCTCAAGCGCGTACACGACGCAACCTGAGATAAATTCCAAATATGCTGAAATCGTGTGAGGAAAGGGGACACTCAAACCACGCTAAAATCGTGAGAGGAGGTCCAAAAAAACCCGCCCAAGCGCGTACACGACGCAACCTGAGATAAATTCCAAACACGCTGAAATCGTGTGAGGAAAGGGACACTCAAACCACGCTAAAATCGTGAGAGGAGGTCCGAAAACAAACTGCCCAGGCGTGTACACAACGCAACCTGAGATAAATTCCAAACGCGCTGAAATTGTGTGAGGAAAGGGACACTCAAACCACGTTAAAATTGTGAGAGGAGGTCCGAAAACAAATCGCCCAGGCGCATATACAACGCAGCCTGAGATAAATTCCAAACACGCTGAAATCGTGTGAGGAAAGGGACACTCAAACCACGTTGAAATCGTGAGAGGAGGTCCGAAAACAAATCGCCCAGGCACGTATACAACACAACCTGAGATAAATTCCAAACACGCTGAAATCGTGTGAGGAAAGGGACACTCAAACCACGCTGAAATCGTGAGAGGAGGTCCGAAAACAAATCGCCCAGGCGCATATACAATACAACCTGAGATAAATTCCAAACACGTTGAAATCATATGAGGAAAGGGACACTCAAACCACGCTGAAATCGTGAGAGGAGGTCCGAAAACAAACCGCCCAGGCACGTACACAACGCAACTTGAGAAAGCCCCGGAGGACAATGATTCTAAACGCTGCTCGACGTAAAAGGATAAAAAATAGAAGATAACACAAGATGCAAATAAATGCAATAAGTGCGATGATACGATACATGTTACAAGCAATGTAGGGCATGATGTATAGGGAATGCAATAAACAAACAAAGCGGCGCTTTTGAAAGCACCTCATGGGGTGAGTAGCGATGAACCGCTCTACTCTGATTGGGATCTCCCCTTGTGTTTTTCGAACTCTTACCTTCAACTCACAGTACAAAGGTCTAGAGATGGTGACAAGGAGTAACGTCTGCTGGGGAAACCACGGATGCTGCTTTTATTCCCGGCCATATTCACAACTTTCCCTATTCTTCAAATGGGGTGACAGACTAGGTTGGTTCAATATCCAGAATTGAGGCGCACACACGCTACCTCAACCTATGGGGCTTCCATACAGATTTCAAGCCGGGGATATACCCTTGGGTATTTAAACCAGACTTTAGTCTCGAAAATTTCGAACCTTTGTGTTCTAGGTATCAGCCATTTGAACTCTAGTTTCTACCGTCGCAGTTGATCTCCTAGGAACTCATTGCAAACACAGCCAAGATGCCTCTGGCAGGGACTGGTATTCGGGAGAGCACTTCTAATCGCCGTTCTGGTGTCGAAACAGTCAACACAGTATTCTGTTTACTCTGAACACACAGCTCGTATAGCACACTGCTCATTCTGAACACGTAGCTCATAACATAGTACTTGGTTTATTTGGCGCACAGCTTATACAACACACTGCTCATTTTGAATACACAGCTTATAACACAGTACTCGGTTTACTTTGAACACACAGCTCATATAGCACACAGCTCATTCTGAACACATGGGATGTAGTGACGGGACTCGCAGAAGTTGAAATAAACTCAGATGCTCCAAATTTTCCCTCTTTTCTTTTGCTTTGTAGCCTGGAACCTAAATAGCTTCAGATAGGTCCTGGTTTTACTGCTCTCGCATGACCCGGGTTGAACCCTGCAGTTTTATGAAAGAACAAATTCTGTTTTGCACAAATGTGGAGAATGGCACAGCACTCCGAGCACAAAATGATTTATTTTGAAATTGAAGTTGAGAAATGAGTTCTTTAACCGGGTATTGAGTCTACGACTGACCACAGCAAAAACGACTCAACAAAGGAAACAAAAGGTAAACAACCTAAACACATCGAGAAACGCTCGAAACGACTCAAAACAAGAATCGAGACAAACAAAAACACAACACGACACTCGGATGTGTTCCAAAGGCGAGAGACCTCTCGGTTGACGGGGAGCCCAGTTTCTTCGGGTATTGTTTCCCACCAATTTCTTATTTGTGATTCTCACACCACTCTGGCACTCCATCTCTTGTTTTCTGAAAAAGCCCTTTTCTCACTTTTTCTCTCAGCGCACATCTCTCTATTCTCCAATCTCTCTTCTTTTTTATCCCTCCCGTGGGTGGTTGACGGATAAACAAGAAGTTGCGGGCTCTTGCCCCTAGCATTCTGCTAGATTCTCTTTCTTCTGCTCACAGCTAGTTTGGATGCGATCAAACTTGTCCAAATAAGGGAGTGGAATATCTTGATCCATTCCAGTTTGTGCTTCGCACCTGACTTGATATTTCACTGTTCGGGGGATGAGAGAGCTTTCAGCCCTTTGTTTTTTAGCTTCCGCTATGCCTTTTCTGGCGAATACGGTGCCCTTTCTGGCAAGTATGTTGACCATGGGAAAAAGACAGAACACTTGACTCAATTGTGCTCCTAGCTCATCATTTTGACCATTTTTTTTTTTTGTTTTGGTGTTCTACTAAAACAATTTTGACCAAAATGAGAGTTAGATTAGCATACTTGTTCGATTTTCTGATTCAAAATCATGCAAGTCAGGCTATGAGCACTGGAAATTTTCCTTTTTTGGGTCCAAGAAATGGTCCAGTTTTGGAAAAATGGAATGATTTTCGAGAAAATTAGTCAACCTCAGTAAAAGTTCTCAAAAACTATTTTTACAAATGGCCACTTCTCGACCAACACAGAATTTACTCTTGAGATGCACAACCTCAGATCCAAAACAATGGAAAATTGCCCCTTGTTTGAATAGCACCACAGCAAACTGAACGGCAACGGAAAGTTGCCCCTTGTTTGAATAGTACCGCAACACACTAACCAGTTCTCATAATGAAGGTCACAACCGAACTCTTGGACACAGATATGACAAAGATGATCAGAACCATTACATGGACACAATCGATTTAGAAGTGTTTATGGCTGGAGTTCAGAATGAAGTTGCCTACGTATCCCAAACATGGGAATCAAGCCTTACGTAGTTCGGGTTAAGGTACACTCGGGTATTAATCTCTCCTTTTGCGCTCTAACTTTTTCCAAGGCCGCCCTTCCGGGTTGTCAACCTTGCGAGCTATGTTTTTCTTTTTCTTTTCATTTCATTTCTTTTCTTTTTTGTTCTTTTCTTTTTTCATTCTTTGCATTTTTTCTTTTCTTGCTCTAACTTTTGCCTGGGTCGCCCTTTCGGGTTTTCAGCCCAGCGAGTCTCTTAAGGATAAAAGTGTAGCAAGTCAATGTCCAATGGTTTTGAGATCTCGAAGCCATTTTGAATCCAAGAGAGTGGCTGTTATTCGCTGATGATGTAGGAGTCCATCCAATGAGGGGCTGAATTTGCCCCTAGTGTTGTGGATAGGAACTCAATCGTCATTCAGCAATACTTTCTTCTTTCCTCCGCTCTGGGATTTGGCATTCTTGCCGATCTTCGTTAGTTTGAGAAATGTCCCAATTTTTCGCGCTTTGAGCACATTTGAAATTCTTTTGCCCCTAGTTCGAGGGGTGCTTCTTATCTAGCTTCGCAAGCTTCCTTTGATGACGTCTGACCTTCTTGATTTGACTTTGTTGTCGCTAATTCATGGGCTACTTCAAATATGGCCACACAGGTCTCACATTGTGGTTGACCTTTGAACATTCTGAATCCAAGTTCAAGATCTGAAAGCCAGGGGTTGAGTCTCGAGGCTGAGAGCGATCCTAAGCTGCACAATCTCAAAAGCGATTCCACATAGGTCTTCGCAGGACGGCATAAAACATTTTTTTGAAATCTTTTAAGAAAACTACTAGTCGCTCGCGCTGAAGACAATGCGGAACCAATCTGGATCAAGCCAGGATCCTTCTCAGTACTCATATTAACAAGCATGATCTCAATCATTAAGGGCTTAACACGCCTCTCATTCTCTCAATTGATCAAATTTTTGCAAAACCCGAGGAATTCCTTCCTCTTTATTTTCATCATAATGTGTAAAAAGTTTTGAAAAACTTAGGTCAATGCAATAATTTCAAAGCACAGAAGAACGAGGGAAATGCACTGCCGCTTCATTCAGATTTGCTGGCACAACAGGTTCAAGACAGAAACAAACATAAAAGCATGAAAACCACAGCTGTTTCATTCAGATTTTCTGGTGTAACTGGCTCCACGGTAGAAACAGACTCAAAAGAAAGCAAAAAGACAAACACAAAACAAAATAGTGATGTCTGAGGTAACACCCCCGAAATCACCCGACTCCTACACAATAGGACTGACTCGTTACAACAAGACAGACCTCAAAAAGACTGACTCAAAACAAAGAGACAGACTCAAAACAACTCAACAGAACTGACTCGAAACCCAAGCCAGAACGCAAAATAAACAGCATTCACAAATGCTCAAAACAGTGCGTGCCCGCAGGTGGTTCATCCCCCGATCACATACTCGTACTATCTCCCAAGTTCACTGATCCAGTGACGATAGACTTCGCTAAGCTTGGTGGGATGATGACCTCGTTGTCAATCAAATCCTGTACTTCGTGGCGAAGACGAAAGCAATTGACGGTGCTATGACCGGTTTGTTGATGGTATGTACAATACTGGGTACCATCATGCTTAGCTAGAAGGGAATTTGGGAGAGGCCGAGGCTCAAGGGGTTTGAGATGGCCTTTTCAACAAGGATTTGAAGAGCCTTGGACAAAGGCATATAGAGGGCATGGAAGACCCTGCGACCTCAGGGTAGATACTTCGAGGTTTGTGGATTTTTGCTGGGCACACTAGCAAAGGGATCGGCAGGTGCTGACTTGGTTTTTTGATCTTTCCCGAATACAGGTTTAGAGTTAAAAGGATCGTTTTTGGTACGACGGCCCTTCTCCCTGTTCTCGCCTTGATTTGAACTGCTCTCATTCTGAGTGGCGAAAGTGTCCTCTACAGTTTTTGCAACAACTGTGAGCACTTGTTGTTTATTTAGTCCTTCGGCTTTCAAAGCCTTAACAACCCACAGAAGATGTTCATAGGGATCGATGTCTGCCTCTACCTTGTTCTTTCCACTTGCCTTAGCTTGGTCAAAGGTTCGGGTTGCTACATCGGTACGAAGCCCGGTTGTTGTTGACATGTCATTGCCCAAACTTGGGATGGCTTCAGGTTGGCTGAGTTCAATTACAATTCGCCCCAAGAGTGGGGGCTCTTCTGGCGTGAAATTTTCAGCATATGATGTGGTCGATGGCGGAGCCGATAGCCTAAAGGCTAGATCAGCCACAGTTCTCTGAAGATCGCCAATCATTCCCATCAGCTCAAAAGTAGTGGCCTCACGGGTTTGAAATGATTGGGGTTTCAAGACTGGATGTGTGGTAGGTGCCCCAGATGGGTGTTGCATTCCACCGTTGGTCTCACCCTGCATGGCGATTCCTTGGTTTAATGCCGCTGCCATAACCACAATTTCTTCTGAATTCTGCGTCATCATGAGTCTGCTGAATTGAACAGAGGTGATGTGACTGGTGACTAACGGATCAGATGAACCGGTGAGCCTTGACTGGCCTTTCTCTGCCTTGCCTCAGCGGAGGAACACTAGTTGCCCTGAACTGAATCTCTGACCTAACAAAGTCTATCAGCAAAAGTTCGGTGTACTCGGGGGATATTGGAGCCTTCTGAAGCTACGGTTCCAAGATCACCCTAGCAAAAGAGAAAACAGGTAGCATCTCAGCCTAATTTCACTGGAACAAATACGAGCATAGCTGAATGACTGTACTCTCTACTGAATTCTGCTCAAAATTCTGCCTGTAAACTGATGCCCTCAGGTAAAACTGATTCTCCAAAATACTGATGCCTTCAGGCCTGATATCCAGACTTCCAAACTGATACATGCATTCCTATAGAGGCACACTCTAAAAGCACGTAGCAAGCAAATGAGAGCCAAAAACACCCCTATGGAGGGGGTAGAGTTTCCCTGTCCTATTTTGTCAGGAGCTAGGATTTTACTACGCACGCAGCAGTTTCAAAACAACCTACAATCGGGTAAGCAACCTGCCCTAGCTTGGAATGGTCACTATGGATTCCGATATGCACTAGGTTGAATGGTCAAAAAGGATGCCCCGGTAAAAATCGGGGTTTGTGTTCCTGTCGTGGCAGAGCCTACAACCGGTCAGCCTTATGGCACGCTTTTCCAAGCAAGCCTCCGGTAAACCGTTCAGGAATAGCATACGGTAAACACGGTGTCCTAGGCGCACCAATGCAAATGCAATGCAAAGAGACACATAAGTGTTGTCAAAACAAGATATCATGAGTTCGAGTCAAGTTCTCTAAGTCCCCAGCAGAGTCGCTAGAAACTGTAGACGCGCCCCAGGAACTCCCCGATATCCGCGCGCAATGGCGCAGTCTCGTTTTGTTCTCTAGCTACTACAGTTCGGACTAAATGTCACAGTTCTGAATCTAATCTCACAAAGTGGAATGTGAGACCGATAAATCACCAAAGAGTCCAAATCCGGCAAATCGTTTTGGAAAACTGATTTTTATAAAGAAGTGCCAAACATGGACTGAAATCACATATGAAATGATGGCAAATCATTCAAATAGTTCAAGTAATGCATGCTAGTGAACTTGATGCACAAAGCTAACAAGCTAGAATGCATTATAGCTATACAAAGCATGTCATGCATGGCTAAAACAACATAAATGAAAGCTAGAGCATGCTAAAACATGGACAAAAGCTTCTTAGAGTTAAGCCAAAAGCATGCTAGAATGATATGTTAAAGCATGATGCATGTTAGGCTAATTCATGGAATTGCACTACAAGTGCATGGAGCATGCAAAGGCCAACTAAACCAAACCTTAACTGAGGTATGACATGGCAAAACATCACCAAAAACATGCTAAGATGGACTCAAAATAAGCTAGAATGACATGCTACTTCATGAAGCATACAAGACTAGTTTATGAGGATTACACTACAAGTGTATTAGGCATGCATGGAGTGACAAAAACAAGTAAAAACAGTGGTATGCCACAGCAAAATAACCCCAAATACAAGCTAAGATATGGCCAACATAAGCTTAACAAACATGCTCACACATGAGGCATTCAAAGCAAGTATTCAAAATACAAGGAGATGGGGTGACCCTCTTCTTATTGGGACCTCAAAACACCACTTCCACCACTGAAATTCCTCTGAGTTTCAGTGGTGAGAAGGTCAAAACAAAGTGGTCCCAAAAGCTTAAAAAGAAGGCACAAAAGTAAGGCCAAGCAAGGCCTAAGAGGGGGTAGACAACCCCCAACACAAAAGTGACCTTAAACAAACATTTTAAGCATACAAAATTAGAAATTTTTGTAGTTTAGAGTTAAGCTTAAAACAATATGCAAGTGGGTCTAAAATCTTAAGCAAAAATAAGGGTTTAAGGAGTTAAAGGCTCATCCTTGAAGAACACTTTTGAAGCTACAACTCCAGCAAGTTTTTCCATCTCAAACTAAACCAAAAACCTCAAAACCAGCTCCTAAGAACCTCAGCAACAAAAGGATGGTGTTTGAGTGTGTGTTTGTGTACAAAAGTGTGATAAAATGACATTTAAGGCACAAAAATGAAAGAGATGGAGGATTATAGAGACAAAAGTGTATCTATCTCTCAAACCACTGAAATCCGAACCTGGAGGAGGGATGGGGAGCCTCCCTCTTATAAAGAACAAAAGCTCAAGCTTCTTGAAGAAGCTAAGGGTTCAAGGCCATCCCTCTATACACGTGTATGGAGGATGGTTTTAGTGCTCTCCAGCTGTGCCAGCTGGCTAAAAAAATCTCCAAAAAGGTGACAAAAAGCAGCCGACCACTTGAAGTGGTCGGCCAGCTACTTTAAGTGGTCGACCGACCACCACAAGTGGTCTCCTAGGAAAACAACTGGTCGGCCATGGTGGGAGAGAGTCTAGGGCGTGAAAACAATGCAGTGGTGTGGTGGCCGACCAGAAAAGATGGCCCAAAGGCCAAGGAGACTAGTTGTCAGACCAGAAAACTGGCTGGCAGGAAGGAAAGTGGTTTGCGGGGAGAGAAACTGGTCTCCCACCCTTGTACCACCTTCCAAACAAGGAAAACAAGGTTTGTACCAAAAACAAACCAAAACGGATGCAAGACGAAAGTCCAGGAGACAAGGCGCGTAGCTGGAAGCCCTAAAAACTAGCTGAGGAGCACCAAAAGTGGTTTGCAACCACAAAAGTGGTCTCCCAAACCACAGTGGCCTTCTAGGCCAAGGAAACAAGGTGTGGTTCAAAAACTACGCCAAACGGAGAACGTTAAGCGGTCCCGAGACAAGGCACGCGACCGAAGGCTCTGAAAGCTAAAAATTGGTCTCCAAACAAGAAAAGTGGTCTACGACCACAAAAAGGTGGTCTACAGACCACTCCCTCCCTCTAGGGAAGAGAAACAAGGTTCGGTCCACAAACCGAGCCAAAGCACAAAGAGTTCAGAGGCCCGGAGGCAAGGCACCCAGCCAAAACTCCAAAACCTTGAAACGAGCACGACATGCACAATCACCGAGTGCTCAATCGATGACATCTGAGTCTTAAGGTCGGTCAAAAATGGGGTGTCTACAGTGGCGACTCTGTATCTGGCAAAGCAGTCCACTTTTGGCATTTTTGATTCAAAATTATTTTTCCAAAACAATTTGCTGGATTTGGACTATTTAGTATTTATCAATTTCACATTGCACTTGTGAGATTAGATTCAGAACTACGAGAGTCCGAATTGTAGGGCTTTCTTTCAAACCTTCCGAAAGGGGGCACGAAAAAGGCGAGCTACACTTGTTTTTATAGAATTTGAGCAAAACAAGTCGAAAATATCTTCAAAAAAAGACAGCTGGCGGGCTCTCGCCCAGAACAGTGTGTATTGTCATCGAGGCACGGCCGGGCCCAAATAGCCACTGCCGGCTCCCAATGGGGCACAACGGGGCCCTAATGTGTTGTCTCATTCCCCTGTTTCAAACCCAGTATAAGGTGGTACAATGGTAAAAAATGAGCCTCTGAGGTAAGAATGAGATTAGTAGGAAACTTTTAGGATTATTTTAGGGCTTGACTTTGGATTCCCTCATCGAGAACTCAAATTACACAATGTGCCTGTTTGGTGCAGCATAAAAGCTGCTTATTTCAGCTTTCAGCTTAATTTAAGCTATTTTGATGTGTTTGGTTTAGCTTATAGCTTATAGCTTATAGCTTTTTGGAAGTCAGAAATCAGCTTATTCTTTGAGTGGGGCAGGAGATGCTTAATTTATAAGTCAGAAATCAGCTTATGTTCATAGTTATAAGCTATAAGCTGTTTAGGCATAAGCTATAAGCACTTTCCCACAGCTCTACCAAACAGGGCCAATGTAGTTTTCATCATCGAGTGCGCTGGACCAAGCGCCTAAGTCTTATGGGTGGTCAAAAATGGGGTGTCTACAGTATCCGCTTTTACTCATTGTTCTCCAAACAAGAAGGTGAGGAACCACAATCATTTTTTTAATATTCTCACTGAGGTGAGAAACTCCAATCATTTTCTTTATTTTATCATCTCACTTTCCAAACAGAGTGAAAAATGTGTTTTTGGTTTAGTCATTTTAGAGTATTGAGAAACCTATCAAATGTATACTAATTTGTCGTTTGTGGATGCGGATATGGATGCGAATCATTGAGTAGCTCACTTTGATGTATTTTTGTTTCCAAGAGACAACTCCTCCCTTGAATCTAAAAATGGGGATTGAAGGTCATGGCACCATGTTTGCTGGTGACAGATACATAACAAACATTATTAGCACTCTTTTATACCCAAGTCAAGAAGTATGTGCTATAACATAACAGTAGAATACATGACATTACTTGTATATAGTGACATATCATAAAGTGTTAACCGGTAAAAGAAGTAATAACTTTTTAATATGTAAGACAATAATAATCCATGTAAATGTATCATTTGCATATTCTTAAGTAAGACAAAATGAAAATATATCTTTCAGGGTCCATATCGGTGCAGAGTTTGACAAGTTTCCAAGAAACTAATTTACATTTAATTTTCTTTCATCAGTCGTATAAACCCCTCTTAGCTAGCTAGTAGTCATGTTAGTTTGTTGGGCTATTTTTGGGAATTTTTCTACTGAGGAAGTCTACCAGTCAGATATTTAGGTTCAACATTTTTAAAACATAACTTGGTTTTCAATCTACTAGAGCTAAACTAACCATGTGTATTAAAGAACTAAGCGTCCTATATCTGTTGCTGAAGACTGAACAGTGAAAGGGGTTCCTTAATCAAATGCAAGCTATCAAACAAAAAATGGGCTCCTTCATCAAATGTGAGTTATTAAGTGCCTGAGACTAGATTAAACGGGTTGGAAGGAACATTGTTGAAGTTATTATGGATTAAAATATCCTATTTGAGAACATGTTGTTCTTTAAATTAACATGATTACGCAGCTATACCTCCAAAGGGTCCATACTGATTGTAACAAAGCCTTCTAGTTAGGTTTGTCTCTAGATTTGTGTTTAAATTTGTTAGGTTTTTGTTATTGGCAATCCCGTTTGACAAAACTTCTTTCAGTTGTAATTTTGTTCAACTTTTATTTTAGTGAGGCTATGAGTTTTTTAGATACGAATCCAACCCGAATTGTGCCTTGCAGAGATGTTTCAGAAGTTAATTCTTTTATGTTTGCCACTTCACTGATTATGTCAGGGATCGAGCTGCCCGGTTAGCTCGTGGGGGTCCAGGGGGCAATGCCCCTTGGCGGGTCCGGGGCAGCGCCTAGGTGGGGTTGAGAGGCAGTGCCGCCGAAACAAAAAGTAAAATTGCAGTTGAAATTGTTTTTTCGCTCGAGCAGCCATTCCTGCGCTTGAGCAGAGACCGCGACCTTTCAAAGTTTTACTCGCTTGCAAAAGTACTAGGAGTTGTTTTTTCCACTCGAGCAGTCATTCTTGCGCTCGAGCGTAGACCCTGTTTAGTCACACACATTTTAGCTAGTCCGCTCGAGTGGCCATTCTTGCGCTCGAGCAGAGATCGCGAATCTGTTTGTTATAAAAGCTGCGGTTCAGTAAGGTTTTAGGGTACGGCTTCCAAATCTTCTTAGGGCTTTCTTCTGGAGCTTCTTTGCTTGTTTCCTTTGATTAAGAGTGTAAAAATGGCCTTTGATCCGTGGGCGACCAGAAGCCCATCGGTGGCCCGAGGTGGGCCTGACCCATTTAGGCCCGGGCCTAAGCCCAGCTCGAGGCCTTGGGCCTGGGCTATCGTTTTGAAGCCTGGCCCGACCCATGGACCTAGCCTGCTTGGCCTGGCCCATCGGCCCAGTAAAAAGCCGCCCGAGGCTCAGTGTTATTTTTAATGGAAAATAATAAAATTTCGGTGGAAAAAATAAAAAAATTTTAAAAAATTGTTTAGGCCTGCCCAAAGCTCGAGCCCAGGCCCAGGTCCAGTGGTCCGACCCGAGGCCCAGCCCAAAGCCCGAATACCCCTAGGCTAGGGGTGTAATTTTGGTTAGTGGCTCGCGGGCGGCCCGAAGCCTGCCTGTGGCTCAAGATGGGCCCGGGCCGGGCCCAAGCCTAGCCTGAGGCCTTGGGCCAGGGCTTGGACCATCGTTTTGAAACCCGGCCAGGCCCATCGGTCCGCTCAAGGCCTGTCCAAAAGCTCGGCCCAGCCGCGACCCAATGTTATTTTTAATGGAAAATAAAAAATTTTGGTGGAAAAAATAAAAAAAAATTTTAAAAATTGTTTAGGCTCGCCCAAGCCCGAGCCTAGGCCTAAGCCTAGGGGCTCGGCCTGAGGCTGCCCACTGGCCTGCCTAAAGCTCAAATACCGTTGGGCTTGGGTTTGGGCCTGGGCCTAGGCCTAGTTTTCTGGCCCATAGGCCGACCCGACTCGATTTTTGTTGGGAGCCCGCAAGGCCCAGGCTGGGCCAAAATTACACCCCTACCTTGGGCTTGGGCATAGTTTTTTGGCCTGTGGGCCGGCTCGGCCTGATTTTTGGCGGGAGCCCGTAAGGCCCGACATGGGCCGAGCTGGCCCAAGCTCGGATGGGCCGCGTTGGGCCAGGCCAGGCCAAAATCACACCCCTACCTTTGATATCTATGAGAGTTTAATCATGAATTGAGTGGATTATAGCAAAGGGTTTGTTTAGTTTGTTTAATTCAAAAAGAGAGAGTTGTTCTTCGATGGATTCCGTGGAATTTGAGCTTGAAGCTTTGGTGGATTCTGGAGTGGCTCATCGTCGTGGATTCGATATCGACGTTCTGGAAGACCGTAGTGGAAGAGGCATATAGGGGTCGGTTCAATTCGGGTGTGGATTTGCTAGGTAATTGAGAGTGCACTTGTATAATTCCTTTTGTCTTCTTAGTGGATTGTTTTGTGGCTTTTGCCCATGATTTTTTTTATCACAATTAGAGGCGCTCGAATTGTGATTTTTCCACGTTAAAATCGTTGTGTCGATTTGTCTTTGATTGTTTGATTGTGATTGCTATTTACTGTTTAAAATTGATATATAATCACAAATCAGTATCTCCAGATTTTTTAGATTTTTCAAAATTCAACCTTGTCTACGGAGTGAGGTGAGTTTATTAAAAAATGTGAGTTATATCAAATTGAAAAAATAAGACTTTCATCATCAAATTTGAGGTTAAGAAAAAGTAAAGAGTTATTGTAAGTGGAAGGGACATCAAGTAGGCCTGAAACGAACTTGTTCAAAGTTAGAATGGAGTGAATGTAATGTTTTGTTTGAGAACATATTTTTAGGTAGATGGAACTAGATTATGTGATTATACACCCTGATTTTTGATGGTCGTACTAATAAGCCTTTGAGTTAGGTTTGTCTCTAGAATTGTTTCTAGATTGAACCTCTTATTATTTATGAAGCACAAATATGGACTCTCGACACGAATACGACATGATATAGACACATTGAAACAACAATTTTTGGAAATCAAGACATGACATGATAGTGACGACAAGACAAGAAATATATATATATATTTACATATATGTACACAAAAGCAATAACAATTAAATTTTTTAATGTTAAACGTTCTAAAATCTATTTTAGAAAGCTCTATTCATAAATAAATTGGAATTTTTAGGCTTTCAAAATCCTAAATAAAAAATTCTAAAGGGGGAAGGATTAATAGGCTTCCAAGTTATTCCTTCAAAATTGTGATGGTTGGACTTTTGTCCCTCTAGTGTCTAATTCTAAAAAATAATTATAAACTTATAGGACATATTTGAATGCATATCCACATGTGTCGATATTGGGGAGGGTTTGACGAGTATTAGTGTTGACATTAACACGTCACATTCTTAAAAGTTTCCATGATTCTTAGCTTATTATCTATTCTTCTTATATTCTGGTCTTAACTTTTCTTGAGGTCAAATGGAAGTATTTATTTCAAATATCTTATCAACTCATATAATACTGATAGGAATTGATGCCCAGAGGTGTAAATTCTCCTCTACGTGCTTTCAAATCAGTTGGCAGACAACCTATTATTAAGGATTCTGTTAAGGGCTCTATGTAGCTGGTTTTTCGTGCTCTTCGGAGGGGTTTAGTCTCTCCTCAGATGTGAGAGCCCTACAGTTCAGACTCCCGTGGTTCTGAATCTGATTTCACAAGTGCAATGTTAAATAGAAAAAACACAAATGAGAGTCCAAATCCGACAAATCCTAGAAAATCCATTTATCATCAGAGATATCAGAAACGGATTGCATTGCCAGATTTCAGAGTCGCCACCAAAATATTTTTGGAGAATTTAGGAAACCCGTAACTCATGCCAAAGGCCACTTGTCCATCATAACTAAAGTGTCCTGGCTCGGGAACTTAGGTATGAGAGGGGAATGTTATGAATTGAGCACCCCCCTCACCCGATCAAAGATCAGGCTCTACTAATCATGATGTGATTTTTATGTACATTATATTTTTTTGTTCTACTTTTTAATATGCTAACTTACTATGTGAGGCATACAAATATAGACTATTTCACCTACTTTAGAATGTTTTGATTTCATGTTTGTTTGAAAAGAGTTTCGAATATGTGCTACTTTGAAAAGTAAGCTCATATGTACATTAATCAAAATCATCCAAATTTAAGTGAAATAGCCTTCATTCACAGACATTCGAAGAGTTATTTCAAATAAGCACTTAGCCTCATGATAGCATGCTTGATATGGTAACACGAACACATATGCAATATGCTTAAGCAAAAATGCTCACCTAGTACTTAGCCGAGGCAAGCCAAATGAAATGAAATAATTAGAAAAATGCATGCTCTAATAAGTCAAAGTGACTAATGCAACACATACAAAATGCAAGTATTGGATTCGGCTTCTTAACATGACATATGGATCAATTCAAGGCATATGGTAGCGCATGTATTCAAGCAAGAAATAATTGATGTCTATCAAGTATGATGAGCCAAATCCTAATGTATGCAAAAATGGATATTAAGCAGAGCAATGATATGAGAATGGAAAACATGATGCTACCACGATAAGCATATAAATAAAAGAGAGAAAGAAATGGGGGTTGGAAGACAAAAATATTACAAGTGTTACAAATTTGCCCTCGCACAAGAGGGTTCAAATGAATGTCCTAATTAAACAAATTATTACAATATCACAGAATTAACTAAATTAACTAGCTATTACAAGTTCGAATGAAGCCAACTAATTAATTACAACACTAATATTAAAGTGCTAATTAATGGAACGGGAGGTGAGGAGCCACATGGTCACAACGAAGAACATTCTCTCGGAAACCTCTTTGTTTGCTGCCAAAATTTGTTTTGTTTGCAGTCAGAAAATTGTTCTATTTTAGCCTCAGGTTCTACTCTGTTCTGCTACAAAAATGCCACTACCTGGACAAAATGGATGGTCGGCTGGTCTTGAAAAGTGGTCGGCTGTACAGAATGGTGGCGGGCTGACCACTGTTTTGTAGGAATTACCCTGCTGTAATAGAGCTGAAACAGAGCAAAAACAGAGTATTTCCAAGAGATATTTATCCTCTCTCCGTTTGCCTATCATGAAGATGATCAAGGGAGAGTAGAATCGTTTCTCGAATCATCAATTGTCGCAAATTTGTTGCGTGATGATCTTAGAATTGATAGAACAAAAGCTTAATAAATTGAACAAAAGATAGACAATACCTCCTCCTATCATGGAGTTACCTCAAAGAAAGGGGTAAATATTGCTTCATGAACTATTAAACATCACTAAAAAGTATGCAATGATTCAAGACCCAATAGGTTCAATATAACGTCTGATTGAACCTAACCAAATTTTGTTACCTTTTTTTACCTCTTTTTATTCAATTTTATTAGCCTCTTTTATATTACCTTTTCATTTTTATATTTTCTTCATTGTTGTCTAAAGGTGATGATTACGTCTACTAAGTCCAAAGCAATAAAGATAGCAAGCACGACTTAGCTCGAGAAATGAGCTTTTTAAGCCCTTTTCTATGGAAAAAATTACAAAGAAAGAATCAAACTCATTTATAAGTGATAATGGATTCTAAGTCAAACCCAAAATGAGCGATAATGACTAGTCAAACTCAAAGAGAGCAATAATGACTAATCAAACCCAAAATAAGCGATAATGACTCTAAATCCAAACTCGATAATAAGCTATAATAACACTTTCCTTGGTGATTTCCAAGGGTCTAACTAGAAAGTTAGTCCCATTAGAAGTAATGCACCGACGATAAAGAGAGGTATCAAACAAGAGATTGTGCTTATCATAAGAGAGATGTAATGCCTTGGTAATAAACCCCCGAAGAGATTAAGCCATTAAGCATGGAAGGTCTCTTTCTTATGCCTTAGATGATAATCTTTTGTTTGCTATGACTCTTAATCAAAATAAATAAAGAAAGGAGGGAGATTGCAGAGTGCTATGGAAAAGTGGGTGATTACAATGGTATAAATATGTATGAAAGCTATAAAAAAAAAAGAAGCAATGAAGGACTATCAACTAAAATAGATTGAAAGCTATATCTATGAAGACTTACAACAACACATCTATAGTATTCAAAGCATCATTTAACACACAAAACAGCACTGAAACAGCAGTAAAAGAGTGCTAAAAATCAGGTTTTTGAAGTTGAAAAAGTGAGGAAAAAAAAGACTAAAGCCAAGAGGTTTCAAACAACCAACAAGCCTAAGGAAAAGTGGTTAACCCCTCCTGTTTTTTGTGACTTAAAATCACATATTTAAGCTTAAAAACACTTTGAAAAATAATATGAAAAAGCAAAGAAAAGAGATAGAAAAAGATGGTACAAAAACTCAAAAATTACCCTTTCAAAGAGATGATGCTCTTTTAGTTCACAAACCACAAGTTGAACACACTCAAGAGTTGAAATTGTATTCAAGAATCTCAGCAAGAGGCCTCTAGTTTAGGCTTAGGAAGGTCCTGTTTGGTGTAGCTGTTAAAACAGATTATAGATTATAGCTTAACAGATTATAAATTATGACTTTAATCAGAAGCTGTTAATCTGTTTGGTGTAACTGTTGGATTATAGATTTAAGTTGCTGAGTAGTGTTTGTTAAATAAGCTGTGAAGTATCTTTTTCAATTAATTTTTATTTTTTATTATTCACTATTTGTCTACATTTCTCATAAAAAATAATAATAATATTCTATAGTCCATTTGGGTCTTTTTCTATTTTTTAAAAAATAAAAAATAAAAAAATCTAAGAGTATAACCGTGAATTAACATGTCCACAGCAGAAGTTGATAATCAGAAGCAGGGGGTGAGCAGCTTCTCAAAATCAGCTTTTTTGACTTAAAATAAGTTGTTAGAATCAGAAGCTGTTTGAAATAAGTTTAACCAAACAGTCCAAAATAACTTTTTAAAAGCCAGAAGCCATAAGTTGGCTCAAAAAAGCCCCACCAAACACCCCCGAAGTGTATGTCTATTGCAAGAGAGGAAGAAAGAGTGTTGAACAAGTTGTGGTTCTTAGAGAAATTTTCTAACCCCAAACCATAACGGGGGGTCATGTATTTATAGAAAAACGCCTTCTGACCTCGAAAATATCTGTAATGAGACATCTAGTGCAAGGTATGGGCATGGGGACAACTGGTAGCTATCAAAATATCTATTACGCTAAACATGGTCGGTCGAGCCATAGAGAGGGACAACCGGCCAACCAAAAATGGTCTGCCGGCCACTTATTGATCAACAGGTCTTAAGTGGTCAGGTTAGAAAAAAATAGGTTTGGTTCAAAAGAGGTGGAAGGTTGAGGTTTTAAAGCTTGAAATCGAAGCCTTTTCCTGAAGAAATTGAACGATTTGTATAGCATAACAATTCATCATTGAGTGTTCAGCGTGAGGCGCCCAAGTCTTAAGGGGGGTCAAAATGGGGTGTCTACACTCTAAAATGCGGGACATAGATGGCAATGAGTATATCGATTATGTTGGTTCGTGGGGGCCAGCCATCATTGGTCATGCAAATGATAAGGTTCTATTCCTACTCCTATTCCCTAATTTTATTTTGGCATTTGAAAATCTAAGATATTGTTCATATAGAGGCAATTTGGATATCCAGCACTTGAAGTATCACAAAGTTGGGGGTTACATATATTTTTTGCTCTACTGTTTTTTGTACTTTTTGTGCTTCCATTTCTTTAGTGAAAAGGATTTGGTGTATTATGATTTCTTCCATAGAAGTTGGTGCATTTTACAATGACACTTTAGACTTACCATTTGACAAAGGGAACACCCTCTTAAATAAGATCATTAATTGCAATAATTACTTTTTGTTACACCTTAAGGATATGATTTCAATGAGATAAAGCTTTTCATTGGTTTATATTGATTGAAAAATCCCTTCATTAGAAACAGGGTTGGCAAAGTTAGCAGTCGTTTTCCCTACAGAGGAAAAAAAATAAAAGAGAAAATGTCTTGGAGTTCTCACAAACAATTGATGTGAATTACATTGTGTTATGACTTTAAATACAAATATTCTTGGACAAATTTTTACCTTGTAGGTACTTGCAGCTTTGGTTGAAACAATGAAGAAGAGAACCAGCTTTGGTGCTCGATGTCTTCTAGAAAATGATCTGGTAGAGATGGTCATCTCGGCTGTTCCAAGTATAGAAATGGTCTAGCTTGCCAACTCAGGCATAGAAGCATACATAGGTGTTATTCGCTTGGCGCGTGCTTAGCCGTGAGAAGATCATCAAGTTCGAGGGTTGCTACCATGGCCATGCAATCCATTTCTTGTCAAGGAAGGCAGTGGGGTGGCCACCCTAGGGCTCCCTGGTTCTTTCGATGTTCCCAAGGGAGCCACCTACAAAACCCTAACATCCCCTTTCAATGATATCTTAACTGTTAAAAATCTATTCAACATGAACAAAGGAGAGATCGCTGCGGTTATACTTGAACCCGTGGTTGGGAACTCGGGCTTCATCACTCCTAAACTTGGTTTCCTTGAGGACTTTCAAAAAATCACCAAAGAAAATGATGCTCTTCTGATATTTGATGAAGTTATGACCAGGTTTCGCTTGTCTTATGGTGGGGCTCAGAAATATTTTGGAATAACTCCAGATTTAACCACTCTTGGGAAGATCATTAGTGGTGGCTTGCAGGTCGGTGCATATGGAGAAAGGAAAGAGATTATGGAGATGGTTGCACCAACGAGACCCATGTACCAAGCCGACACTCTAAGTGGAAACCCATTGACAATGATTGTAGGAATTCACACTCTTAAGCGATTGAAAGAACCAGGAAGTTATGAGTACTTAAATATGATCACGAGTGAGCTCATTCAAGGCATTGTTGATGTTGGAAAGAGAGCCGGGCATGCGTCTTGTGGTGGGTATATATATGAGCGGGATGTTTGGATTTTTCTTCACAGAAGGGCCGGTTTATGAATTTGAGGATGCGAAGAAGAGTCACACTGCAAAGTTTGCGAAGTTTTACAGAGGCATGCTTGAGGAAGGCGTTTACTTTGTGCCTTCACAGTTTGGGGCCGGGTTTACTAGCTTAGCTCATACCTTAGAGGATGTTAAATAGACGATAGAAGCGGCTGAAAAGGTTTTTCGGCAACTTTAAAGCCATGGTCTCTTCTTCATCAAGGTTTTTCTTTTTTTGTAGGCAATTGGCACGTTTTTTTCTTCTTCAAGGTTTTTCATTGATTGAATAATTGTTTGTAATTTAACTCTAAAACATTTTGTACGAATGTTCATTGTGGAATGTATCACCCACTATAAATTGAATGGCCTGTTAGCATTGAGTGAGATTTTTCTCAATTCAATGTTTGCTATGTGTGGTTGGTACATTATATTGACAAGGTCAGCTATAGAGAGATGCAATGGGATTAAGATCTTCGACGATTGTGCTGCCTTTGACCCTATGACGCTAGGACTTGGTGACCTTTGATTAAAACCTTTGACATTACGGTGACGATGGTGCTACCCTTGGCTTGACTTGGTGACCTTTGATTGACATGCTAATGGTGGCCAATTGATTGTCGAGACTTGGTGATCTTTGATTGACATGCAAATGGTGACACCAATCAATTAAAGCTTAGTGGTTGAATCTTGTTAGATTTGTGCCAAACTCTGAAGCTAGGAACAATGTCAAGGGAAGGTTTTTTTTTTTTCCCTTTACGAGCTACACACACGGAAGGGATTTATTTTTTCAATAAGCACTAGACAACGATGGACTCAAACCAGAACACTACTGATAAGATATTAGTTATATCAGACAAGGATGGAGATGCACTCACAGGATTACATACATCACAGCATCAGACTATAGTCAGTTAGAGTTTGTTAGTATGGTTGTTAGAGTGTATGCGTGTATAAGAGTTAGTTGTAACTATTCTGAGGGTGTATATATACACCATGTAAATGTGATTACAGAGTATTGAAAAGATGTATTGAATAAACAAGTATTTCTTCATGGTATCAGAGCCTTGAGCTTCTCCGAGCACAGAAATCCATGGCTGCTTCAGTTCCTGGTTCTACAATTCCTCCAGATCTTTCTTTGCTTCTTTCCAATCTATCCTCCTTTGTTACGGTTAAACTTGATGCATCAAATTTTGTGATTTGGAAATCACAATGGCAGAAAATTCTGAGAGCTACAGAACTTTCTTTGAAATGTTGATGATCCAAGTTCATGTCCACCATTAACTGTTCTTGATGATTCAGGTAAGAGTGTTTCCAATCCTGATCGAGAAATGAATCGTTATCGTGTTGACACATTTGTTGAGTTGCATGACTGCTACTCTTTCCCCATCAATCTACTCTACGGTTTTACACTGTAATCATTGTTCTGAAGTAATGATTTGCTTTGCATAAGCGTTACACTTCATTTTCTCGATCTCATGTTCATTAATTGAAAAACCAATTGAACAGTATCTCTAAGAAAAATGATTCAATGACTGTATATCTTGCAAAAATCAGAGAAATAATTGATCAGTTAGCTCTTGTTTCGGTGTTGCTTGAAGATGATTTTTAGTGTTGATAACTCTAAATGGATGACCAAATGAGTATGATGCATTCGCTACTTCCATTCGAGCCAGATTTGGTTTTATTACTATGGAAGAAGTATCTTCTCTTCTTTGTTCGGAAAAATCCATATGGAAGCTAAACTTAAGAAGGCTTCTTCTGATCCAACAGTTGTCTTCTCCCTCCATTAAAGGCAACTCTCCATCTCTGGTTCTGGTTACAGAGGAGGCAGATTTCAGTCTCGAGGCAATAGAGGTGGACGATTTCAGTCTAGAGGCTATCATTATAATGGTAGAGGTGGTGCTACTCGCGGACAAGGCAGATCTTCTTCTTCTCAATCCCAATGCCAAATCTGTGGAGGTTTTGGTCACATAGCCATTGATTGTTGGTATAGAATGGATTCTCAATTCAATTCTTCATCTGGTTCCTCCTTATAACACTCCAAAGCATTTGTGGCTTCTTCCAATGCTTCGGTAACTTATTTATCTTCTGCACCAATGCCTTGGTACCTTGATTCTATAGCCACTGATCATATTACCAATGATATGAGTAATTTGAGTTGCTACCAACCCTACCAAGGTTCTGATCAAATTACTATTGGCAATGGTAATTCTATACCAATTCAACACACAGGTAAAGGGCTTTTACCTACTCTTCATCATTCTTTGAAATTAAACACTATTCTCCACACGTCTTCTATTTCTTCAAATCTGCTTTCTGTTCACAAATTAGCCAGAGATAACAATTGTTTTATTACATTTGATGATGCTAACTTTGTGATTCAGGACAAGCATTCGAAGCGAGTGCTTCACAAAGGAACTAATATCAATGGTCTCTACCATTTTCTTCCATCTTCATCTGCTGCAACTTGTTTTTCACATGCTCATCTTATTCTAAGAATTCCTCTGCATCTGCTACTGAGGACATTTGGCATAATAGGCTTGGTCATCCAAGTTTACTGAAATTTTCTCATCTCAAGAAGCATTGTCTTTTGTTTTAATAAAGTTCAACAAGACAGTCTTTTCAATGTGTTGACTGCTTGTGTGCTAAAAGCCATCGGCTTCCATTTTCATTGTCTAATTCTACTAGCAATCAACCTCTTTCCTTAATTCATAGTGATGTATGGGGCCTTTCAGTCTTCCTTCTTCTTACAAATTTTATGTGCTTTTGGATGATTTTTCTATATTCACTTGGATTTATCCTTATCTTCTAAGAGTGAAGTTTATTCCAAATCATTGAGTTTTAAAGCATATGTGAAAAACAATTTCAGACTTCTTTACAAGTTCTTAGAACAGATGGGAACTGAATTTTTAATAACAAAATGGCTCATTTTCTTGCTTTCAGAGGCATTGTTCATCAGCATTCTTGTCCTTACACACCATCTCAAAATGGTGTCGCAAAAAGAAAGCATAGGAATATAATGATACCATATGCTTTGTTACAATCATGCTTCTATGCCTATTAAGTACTGCGTTTGATGCCATTTGTGGCTACCTTTTAATCAAACAGGTTGCCTGATCAGCTTCTCATAAATCCTTTTGAGTTGTTGTCCATTCCTTCCTGGTTACTCTCAACTCAGTTTTTAGAGTCAATGTTTCCCTTGGCTCAAACCTTATGTAACTCATAAGCTTCAACCTAGATCTATGCTTTGTGTCTTCTTAGGTTATCATCCATTTGCCAAAGGATACAGGTGTTTAGACCCTCTTACAGGTCGTGTGTTTTTATGTAGGCATGTTCACTTTAATGAATCTTGTTTTCCTTTTCATACTCTTTCTCAGCCTGCACCTGAGTCTTCTTCTTTTTCTTCTTGACATCAGTTTTTTTGGTCTTTTCCTACTTTGTCTTCTAAGCAGCTCAGTCCTGTTACCAATCCAACCCAGTCTACTACTCTGCCACATAAATCTGTTTCTCTGCCTTCTACAGTTCTGCAGCCCAGAACTACTGCTTCTCCTCCTAGAACTGCTGCTTCTTCTCGGCAGCCCAGCACTACTGCTTCTCCTCTGCAGCCCAGAACTGCTGCTTCTCTACTGCAGCCCAGCACTGCTGCTTCTCCTCTGCTGCCATCCAGGTCTACTACCCTGCAGCCCAGGTCTGCTCCTCTGCCTTTTGCTGTTTTACAGCACAGGCCTACACAGCCTAGTGTTGACTAGCCTAGCTCTCTTTTGCCATCCCCTCGTTCAGTTTCACATGTTTCTTCTATCCCCCTGCAGCAGCCTATCCCAATCTAGTCCATTGCCATTCATCTTCCTTTACATCCTCCACTTAAAACCTTCAATTCTCATCCTATGATCACTCGGTCTAAAGTTTCTTTTTCAGCCTTCACACCAGCCTTAAAGCCTACTTCTTTTCTTGCCTTTGAAGATACTGAACCACCCTCCTATAAAGAGGCTCTTTTATCACCTATTTGGCTTCAAGCTATGCAAGAGGAAATGAATGCCTTGCATGCTTAACACACTTGGTCTCTTGTTTCTCTTCCTTTTTAGAAACAAGCCATCGGCTGCAAATTGGTATTTAAAGTTAAGAGAAATTCAGATGGTAGTATTGCCAGACACAAAGCTAGATTGGTGGCTAAGGGTTATCTTCAACAACATGGTATTGATTTTCAAGAGACTTTCAGTCCTGTTGCCAAACAACCTACTATTCGCATTCTCTTGTGTCTTGCTCTTCATAATCACTGGCCTTTGAAACAATTGGATATTTCAAATGCTTTTCTTCATTGTTTGCTTGAAGAAGAGGTGTTTATGATTCAGCCTCTTGGTTTTGTGTGTTCTTCTTCTCCAACTCATGTTTGTAAGCTTCATAAAGCTTTGTATGGCCTCAAGCAGGCCCCTCGGGCTTGGTATTCCACCTTTTCCGCCTTTCTTTTATCTCAGGGATTTTTCAACAGTAAATGTGATTCTTCTTTATTCATTCAGAAGACTCCTACCACTATCGTTATTCTTCTGGTTTATGTGGATGACATTTTGCTCACTGGTAGTGATTCTTCTCATCTTCAATCCCTTATTACCAAGATGCATCAAGCTTTTTCCATGAAAGAATTAGGGGATATCTCCTATTTTCTTGGTATTTCTATCCAAGGTTCTCCATCTTCTGGCTATTTTTTATCTCAGCACAAATATGCTCAAGACATTCTCACTAAGGCTGGTTTATCTGATTACAAACCATGTTCTTCCCCTATTGCTGTTAAACCTACTTCTCAGCCTCATTCTGCAGACCTTTGTTCTAATCCCACACTCTATCGCAGTTTGGTGGGTGCTTTGCAATATCTTACTATTACTAGGCCAAATTTATCTCTTGCTATCAATCAATGTTGCCAACATATGCATGCCCCTACCATTGGTCATTTCTTTGCTGTTAAGCGGCTTTTTCACTTTGTCAAAGGTACACTTCATCATGGTTTACAATTTTCTCCTAGCACCTTTGATGTTCATGTCTTTTCTGACTCCAATCGGGCCGGGGATGTTCTTGACCGAAAGTCTACCTCTGGTTATTGTATTTTCTTAGGTTCCAACCTTATTTCTTGGTCTGCCAAGAAACAAGCTACTGTTTCTCGAAGTTCTACTGAGGCTGAATACCGAGCCCTTGCTCACACCACTGCTGAGCTCACCTGGATACTTATGCTGCTACATGATCTTGGCATTACACTTCCTACTCTTCCTATCCTCTGGTGTGATAATGTCTCTGCAACTGCTCTAGCATCTAACCCGGTGTTTCATTCTCGGTCAAAGCATATAGAAGTTGATTGTCACTTCATTCGTGACAAAGTTCTTGCTAAACAGTTGCATTTGCAATACATTCCTACCATAGAGCAGTTGGCTGATATCTTCACTAAACCCTTGTCTGTTGGACGTTTCTCTTATCTCAAATCCAAGCTCATGGAGTTTAGTCACCCCATCAGCTTGCCAGGGCCTGATAAGATATCAGTTATATCAGACAAGGATGAAGATGCACTCACAGGATCACATACATCACAACATCAACTATAGTCAGTTAGAGTTTGTTAGTATGGTTGTTAGAGTGTATGCGTGTATAAGAGTTAGTTGTAACTGAGTTAGTTGTAACTGTTTTGAAGGTGTATATATACACCATGTAAATGTGATTACAGAGTATTGAAAAGATGTATTGAATAAACAAGTATTTCTTCAACTACACTTACTAAAATAACACCTTATCTACAAAAATCTATTCACTTTTTCAACAATAAAATCTTTTTTTAATTGAATTATTTTTCTTATAAAAAATATCATAAATACTTTTCATACTAATTGATGTGCCGTACAATAATCACTACAACAAAATTAGATTTTTATGGCTTCACATCAACGACATACAGTAAATGCAAGCTGTGGTTTTTCACTTTTACAACTTGCTCTTTTTACATGTCGTAAATAATTTCCCAACCACGACGTGTCTATTGTGTAGGTCGTAAATGCTAATAGTGATGATTTTTTTACAGCTTGCAATGTTAGCTGTAAATAAAAAGGCTTTCTATAACGTGCATATGACATGCCGTTAATATATCAACTAATACATCAACTATACACGACATATATACATTAGTTGTTAAAAATATTGAACATTTCACCGCGCACATAAAGCCAACCGTTAAAAATTGCACTTTTCATGACGCACAAAAAGCCAGTCATTTAAAATATTGCACTTTCCACGACATGCAATTCTTGTCATGAAAGGTACAATTGAAAAAAAAGTAACGCCAAAATGAAAATTTTGAGTGCCAAACACCAAAAATAAAAAAAAAAATCAAAAGAAAGAAAAGAAAAAGAAACAATCAAAAGCTCCAACTCTTCAGCCCCAACATCAATTTTACACATACATACGCAGTATCTATTAAAACAATCTGGGGAATTTAGCTTCTCGTCTCCACTTTCGAAAATTGGGAAATTTGGACTCCTTTCTCTTTCGAAAAATCTAGGGAATTTGGCTTATCTTCTCCTCTCCTTCCATCACCACCGCCGGCGAGCTTGGCTTCTCGTCATCACTAGCTTCTCCATAATAATTGGTATGCATTTCCTCCTGTTTCTCCCTCTCAGTAAAAACCCTAACATTTATTTATTTATTTTGATTTTGTTGGTGTTTATGTGTTAGAGAGATTGGTTGGGGATAAAGAAGTCATAAAGGTTGTGGAAAATAAAATCATTGTGGCAGAAGAAAAATAAAAGATTTTAGCCATGCCAGCATGGGAATCCTGGCTCCACCATCGCTTATGTGATGCAAATTAACAATAAATTGGCAAAAAATAAAAAATAAAATAAAATAAAATAAAATAAAATTGAATGTGGACAATGATCTCATAGTATTTTTTGTTACAAGATTCATGTTAGATCAAAATCTAGATTCTATGTACTTTTCACTTTTGCTCTTCTACATGATATGATCAAGATTTCAATGTAGATTTTCATTTCATAAGAGAAGGGATAGGGTTAGAACTCAAAATACAAGAATAAAGAAAGAATTCGTGACAAGAACACCAACAAGTTTTGTTGGTGGCCCCATTTAAATTTTAAAAAAATAAAAAATAAAAATCTGTGATAAATCTTTTTGAGAAGCCAAGTTAGTAAAGGGTCCCAGTAAGATTATTTTTAAGCCGGAAAGTAGATTATTTTTTGAATGTAACAAAAAATAAATTTGACATTAAAGTTAGACATTCAATTGATACGAAAGAAATACAATAATGTAACAGTAAAGAAATATAGTTAATTAAGAATACGAAGATACCCTTTAGTGGACTAACTTTTTTGTAATATTGAAAAAAAAAAAAATGTCGTGTAAAAAAACAAAAATTTTATTGACTTAGTAAAAAGATTAAAAAAAAGTAAACATTTCATTGGGACGTATTGTTTATTAGGGTTACTTTAATTTAAAAAGTAAAATAATTCTAAAAATTTTCTAAGATTTAAAATTTATATTTGGAATCTAAAATTAGAATAAGATAATAACTACTTAATAACTACTCAATTCTTCCATAAGTTAAGTTGAATTTGTTTTTTCAAAAAAAGTAACGTGCTCAAAAAATTGCATAGAAATTGATTGTTTATATTTTAAGCAAGCACAAACAATTTAAAATTGAAAATAAATTCGAATCACATATTAAATGTTTTTATTTTATTTGTTTAATTTATTTGTTTTTGGAAAAGTTATCCCTCTGAGTACGTTGAGAAGATTATTACACATATATGGAAAAATTTATAATTTTAGTTATTAATATTGATAAAGTTTACTATTAATTTGTAATAATTTTTTAACCCATTATTTGTAAGTTGAAAAAATCAGTACACATATATGAAAAAGCTTACAATTTTAATTATTAATATTGATAAAATTTATGATTAATCTGTAATTATTTTTGAACTTTTAAACTGATTTGATTTTTTTTTTTTGTTTTTTTGTTTTTGTTTTTGTTGTTGTGTGCACAAATTATTTATTGTTTTTAAGTGAAAAGAATGAATGCGGCAATTGAAATCATTGCAAGCATCCATCAGCTGGAATGCAAATTGTCTTGGTAGTGGAATCTACACGTCCTTGTAAACCTAAAAAGCTTTTATATGTATACACACGTATCGATGAAAATTGATGGATGATAGCAGAAATTGAATGGTTCCAATTACAAAGAAATAAGACGTATGAAATATTGGCCATGTTTGGCATTCTCTTCTTGAATTAAAATAGTTATAAGAAGATAAAATAAGTTAAAAGTTAAAATAAAATGTCACATTAAATCATAATTATTTTTTTTTTTTTTCATAAAAATTAAAAAAGTCAAAAAAATCCATTCCAAACAAGACTTTTTGGTTTCATACTAAAATAATCACAAAATCAACCACATTCCAAACAAAAACAAAGTATATACGACTTAACTAAGTGCCTATATTGATGGAGGAGAAATGATAAAATTCATTATGCGTAACAAAGATAATAAAGTTTTGGATATATTAACTTAGAGTACTTCTATCAAATACTTCAAATCTCACGTAGCCGACCAACAATCATATTTTGACATTAAAGTATCAACTCCACCCACTATGTCAATAGCTGATGTGGCTTTTGATATTACTCCTTCATGCCAATTTTGACTTGAAGATTCCTTGATTTTTTTTCCCCCCTTCTTGTCTTCAATTAAAAGAGTTTAAATTTTAAAATTAATATAATAATAGACTTTACATATCAATAGCCTATGTCAAATTGGCATATGTCAATTTGCCACCTAAACTTTCAAAAAAAACTTGACATACCAAATTTTAAAGGTTTGAATGAAGATGCTCTTAACCATTTTATAATGCTGTTACACTCACTGAAATCCTAATTCAAAAATACATATACACCTTTGCTACATACCTTTACTAAATTACTAATTTTTTACCAATTACACACAGATGTAGATCCCACATCCATGTGTGATCATACTCGTGTGTAGTTGACAAAATAAAAACAAAAATAAAAATAAATAATTAAGTAAGATTGGCCATCATTTTTTAGAAATATTAGAGACTCTTAAAATGCCTCCATTAATTTGACCGATAATGAGATAAAAAAAAAATAATAATAATAATCATAAAAGACTCAATTTCATTACCACACCATTGTGAGTAAATCTGAAAATTTAAATTGTGAGTATTTATGGCATTTCTAATCATTTCCATACAACAAATACTTCTAAAATTTCACTTTGGGTGCTTTGCCGACTTCGCGTAAGACCGGGTGAAGTATGATTGGCCTTTTGCTCTATGCTTTAGCCTCGGTCTAACAACTTAGCTCTCCACCTTCATTAAAAACCCCTCACAACAAATATAATTGCACAATAAAAATATAAGATATCTCACAATACATTCTCTGTTTTGAAAACAATGTGAAAAAAATTCTTTAGTCAACATCTCACGAAACATCACAAGAGTTTAGAATTTTGTCAAAAGGGTTCATAGAATGATATGACATAAAACATTAGTCCACACTTCTTCACTACCCCTTTTAATCTTGAAAAACTTCTATCCTACTCTCCAATTCTTGTTTATTAAGAGGAATATTCACTCTTCAACATTGTCAACAAATTTGGATGATCTGTAATACACTTTTTATAATATAATTGGTATTGTTTTAAAATAAAAGAGTAAAATAAAAAAAATAGCATCGTTTTGATGTTTGCACTCATGTTCGAATGAAGATACCAAACTTTTTTTTTTTTAAAAATCTCAACCTTTAATTTTTCAATTTTTTTTTTAAATTTTATTTTAAAATATGATGCGTTATCATTCAAAACACTACAAATTCCACTATAAAAAGTGCATTAAGAGAATACAAATTCAAAAACAATAGGCATAATAGCACTACTAGGCATTGATACGGTGGACTTACCATCTTCACATCAAGTTCTACTTTACTTTCCAGTCATTCAATCACTAGAGAAAAAAAGAAAAGAAAAAAAAAAAAAAATGAAGAATCTCACAAATTTTCAAATCATTTTTGGATTTTTGGCAGAGCCAAAGCTTTGTTTGACTTTGGTTAATGGATTACAGTACTCTGGCCCTTAGAGCCCAAAATGGGTAGAGCCACTAGAACAAATGAAGAGCCTCTACCAAATTTGCTGAGTTGAGAAGAGAAAGGTTGGAGCAAGTGGATTGGCTTCACTATAATAGAAATGTCACATTTTGCTTTACTTGGTTTCTATTTTGACTCTTCCTATATGCAGCTAATGTACATATGACAAGTTGGGTTTAGCATGCTTTTACAATACCCAACAAGACCCAACTCTTTTTTCTTTTTTACCTTTTTTTTTATAATTTTTTTATATATAATTATTTTTAATTTTACAAGAAATCTCATTAAGATAAAATCACATTTGACCGACATTGTAAACTTCAAACACTCAATCAACTTAAATCACTTATATCAATTAAAGTAAATGTAAAGAAAACTTCAAACATTCACAATCAACTTAAATCACTTATATCAATTAAAGTAAATAAAAAATCAAGAGAAATCAAACAAAAGATTTAAAGATAATTTCAAGACCAGTAATTAATGATAGAAACACTAACAAATATACTAAGAAAGAAAACTTATACATAGATCTTACCTTTTGGCATGGGAGTAGACATCTAAGCAACTCCAATGCTACTCTTCATTTTTCATTAGCTAAAGTATGAATTTTTTTTTATTATTTTACCTAATTAATTAATTTTTTTTTTAATCTATGTGCTTCAACGCTATTATTTATTTTATATATTTATCCACACAAATTAGTTAAAAAAAAAACATTCTTGAGCTCTTCAAATGTAACTAGCTTGAAATATTGTTGTTAAAACAACTATTATAGTAGCTAACCCATTGGAGAGAGTAAAAAATGATGAAACTAGTTATAGTAACTATCATGTTTCTTTTAAAGAGTTCATTGAGCAACTTCAAGCCCATGATTTCATTCCAATCCTCTCGATTCAAGGCAATGGACTCTCAGTCCTGCTTTTGTTCCCTCGACCGGTTCCACTCAAGTTATTAGTTACTTATTGTTAGGCATTTTATGTTATACCCACAAAGGTGTGTGTGTGTAAATTAAATGTATAAATTAAATAAACAAT
The DNA here is from genome assembly GCA_030407325.1 of Camellia japonica. Lineage (NCBI taxonomy): Eukaryota > Viridiplantae > Streptophyta > Magnoliopsida > Ericales > Theaceae > Camellia > Camellia japonica. The sequence goes on along the minus strand of JAPPVO010000059.1, from coordinate 82,515,128 downwards.
AGAATAAAATAATTCAGAAAATAATTTTCCGAATTAAATGCTTATAGAAAATAATGTTGAGGCTTGTATTGGACACAATCTCCTTAAAGTAGATTTCGCCCTCGCTCCGGTGCTTTGAGTTTACCGGCGTCTACTTCCCAGGATGCAACGACTATCACTTGAATTTTGTAGCACTACAAAACCAAGCCTTGCGAACCAAAATTATGTTGTAACTCTTTCTTTTCCTTCCTAAAATTAAATGCAGGAAAAATGCAGAAAGACAAGACGACGACTTGAAAGAGAAAGGAAGAAATGCTCTCAAAAAACTTAATTGAAAGAATTGCTGGATGGCCAACTATTTATAGAAGTGGAAGTGGCTTTTCCGAACAGGTGCTAACAGATATGAACCTGTTTGAACAGATTCAATGACCAAAAAACCCGACTTGTTTGGACTGTTTGAACAGATACAAATCTGTCTGGTTTTGGTATGAACAGGTATGAACCTGTTTGGTTTAGAAACTGTTAGGATGGAAAAAATCTGGATAAACTTTCTTTTGAATTTTGAAATCAAAATTAAAAAAAAAATAAATAAATAAAATACAAAAGTTTTTGGTCCAAAAAAGATAAGTAATGGGCTGGATAAGCCCAACCCAATCTCACACCACGTAGCCGTGCCCAGGCCCAGGCCCAGCCCCAGCCAACACGCCCGACCGACCGATCGGACGGCTGGCAGCGGCGGCGGCCGCGGCGCGTGTGGTTTTAATTTTGGGTCTAATAGGTCCAGCCCATCACCCATAACCTCACCCTTCCACAAACTTGAGTACCTCTTAGGGCCTATCCCAAGTATCCAAAGCTAAGGTTTATAAACCCAAACAATTCCTCAAGCCTTTCCAATGTGGGACAAGAACATTTCACAAATGTGTAGTAAACCCACCAAAGTACATTTCCACGAACCCGAAAATGCGCGTTGAATTCTCATTCATCCGAAAATGGTTTGAGCAACCAAATACACGGTTTTATTCACCATGTAAGCCAAGACTATAAACTACACATAGTGTATTCGCAGATTCAGTTTGGTTCTTACGGTTGTGTTCATTTTGGCCCTGAACAACGCCTAGTAATTCATCAGTGCTCCAGAGAATTTAGCCTTCTCAATTTTCACAGAACTGGCCCAGTTTACGCTCATATAGGTGACTTCTATCCTGCTATACCCCACTTAGATGTCCAAGCTATAAGAATCATTAAAAGCAAAGCTTATCCTACTAACACTGCATGTATCACTATTCTTATCATAGAAATGGGTAGGAGTAAATCTCCTTAGTGATACATGAAGTCATCCATAATTCGGTTGTCCCTTTGAACCTAGATCTTGGTATCTCCAGTCAACTAGGTTGGGTTGCCATTATGGCGACTTTTAAGTAATAGGCTTTAATCCCATTCCCCTCGATAAATAGTACACTTGCTCTCTGGCTAGCCCTTTAGTCAATGGATCCGCAATATTCTCCTTTGATTTTACATATTCTATGGAAATTATTCCATGTGAGAGCAAATGTCTAACGGTATTATGTTTTCGACGAATGTGTCGAGATTTACCGTTATACATATGATTTTGTACCCGTCCTATTGCTGCTTTACTATCACAGTGAATGCATATAGCTGGCATAGGTTTAGGCCATATTGAAATGTCTTCTAAGAAATTACGAAGCCATTTTGCTTCTTCTCCTGTTTTATCTAATATGATAAACTCAGATTTCATTGTTGACCTTGCTATGCATGTCTGCTTAGAGAATTTCCAAGAGACTGTAGTACCTCCCAGGGTAAAGACATATCCACTAGTGGATTTTGAGTCGTTAGTATCCGATATCCAATTTGCATCGCTGTACCTCTTGCGTAATGCTGGATATTTGGTATAATGGAAGCCATAATTCTAGGTATGTCTTAGATACCTAAATACCCTAATTATTGCTTTCCAATGATCGGACCCTGGATTACTTGTGTACCTACTCAATTTACTTACAGCATAGGCTAAATCTGGCCTAGTGCAATTCATTAAGTACATTAAGCTTCTGATTATTCGAGAGTACTTTAATTGTGATATGCTTGCACTTGTATTTTTTGACAAATGAAGACTAATGTCAACAGGTGTTTTAGTAGGACGGTTGTCATGCTTTCCAAATTTCTCCAGAATCTTCTCAACATGGTGAGACTGAGATATAGCATATCCTTCAGATGTTCTAATAATTTTTATTCCTAGAATTACATCTGCTACTCCCAAATCTTTCATGTCAAACTTTTTGTTCAATATTTTCTTTGTGGATTTAATCATGTCATTATCGCTTCCAATAATGAGCATGTCATCCACATAAAGACAAACTATGACATAGCCTTTGTTTGTGCTTTTAACATAGATGCATTTGTCACATTCGTTTATTTTAAAATCATTCGAAAGCATAGCTTGATCAAATTTTTTATGCCATTGTTTCAGAGTTTGTTTTAATCCATAAAGGGATTTGACAAGTTTACAAATCTTTTTCTCTTGGCCAGGAACTTGAAACCCAAGGCCTTCCTTCTGCTTGTATCCCTTAATAACAATCCTAGCCTTGTATTTATCTATTGAACCATCTACTTTCATTTTTCTCTTAAATATCCACTTATATCCAAGAGGTTTACACCCTGGTGGAAGATCTACCAGTTCCCAAGTATGATTTTGCAGTATTGATTCAGTCTCACTATTTACAGCCTCTTTTCACAATGGAGCTTCAGGACTTGACATTGCTTCCTTGAAGTTTTGAGGCTCATTTTCTAACAGGTATGTCAGAAAATCTGGACCAAATGATTTAGAGATCCTAGCCCTCTTGCTATGTGTAGTTTCATTTGATTCATTATCATTGTGGTCTTCACTGCTGCCTATAGCAGTATCAAAAGTTCTTTTATTTGAACTTATCTCTTCAGTTTCCTTGCAAGGAAAAATGTGTTCAAAAAACGATGCATTCCTTGACTTAATAATAGTGTTTACATGCATATCAGGATTTTTAGATCTATGAACTAAAAATTTATATGCACTATTATTATTTGCATAACCAATGAACACACAATAAACCGTTTTTGGTCCTATCTTAGTCGTTTTGGGACTCGGGATTACAACTTTCGCCAAACACCCCTACATTTTGAGGTAATTATAAGTAGGTCGTCAACCTTTCCATAATTCATAAGGTGTTTGATTGAATTTCTTGTGGGGTACCTTGTTAAGGATAAAGTTAGCAGAAAAAATTGCCTCCCCTCACAAGTTCCGAGGTAGCCCTGAATTAATCAACATGGCATTCACCATCTCTTTAAGATTTCGATTCTTACTCTCAGCAACTCCATTTGACTGAGGAGAATAGGATGCAGTGGTTTGGTGAATGATACCATGTTTAGAACAAAATTCTTCAAATGGTGCATCATACTCACCACCTCTATCACTCCTTGCTATTTTAATAGTTTTGCCAAGTTGATTTTCAACCTCAAGTTTATATTGCCTAAAAGCCTCTACGGCTTTATCTTTACTTCTCAATAAGTAAACATAGCATTATCGAGTGCAATCATCAATAAAAGTAATAAAGTACTTCTTACCTCCTCTAGCTTAAACACATTTTAAATCACAGATATCTGTGTGAATTAAACTTAGAGGTTCAGTACTTCTTTCAACTTTATTAAATGATGCCTTAGTGAGTTTTGTCTCAACACAAATCTCACATTTATGACTAGGATCAAATTTTAAGTTTGGTAAACATTCTAAAGCAACAAGTCTACGTAAAGAATTAAAATTAACATATCCGAATCTACCATGCCATAAAAAAGAAGACTCAACAATATAAACAAAAGATGTGTTCTTATTATTAAAAGCCAAATTAGGTACAACAGTATTTACATTGAGCTTAAAAAGCCCATCACTCATGTAACCTCGCCCCACATACATTCCACTCTTGGAGAGTACAACTTTATCAGATTCAAAGACTAATTTAAACCCATTTTTGATCAACAATGACCCAGAAATCAAATTCTTGCGAATCTCTGGTACATGGAGTATATTGTTAAGAGTGAGTTCTTTCCCTGATGTCATTTTCAGCACAATCTTTCCTTGCCCTTTTACAGTTGATGTAGAGGAGTTTTCCATATAGAGTTGTTCCCCACTTTCCACCACTTTGTAGGTTGTGAACATCTTCTTATCTGCACAGATATGGCGGGTTGCTCCAGTATCTACCCACTATTCCTTAGGACTGCCCACCAAATTTGCTTCAGAGACCACTGCAACAAGATTGATGTCTGCCACTCTATCAGAAAGACCAAAATCCTCGTCTATGTTGGCTTGTACTGGCTTTTTTCTTGAACTTCCTCCGTCCTTGCGAACGTGACAATCCTTAGCACGATGTCCATCTTTGCCGCACACAAAACACTTGCCTTTGAACCTCTTGTTGAACTCGTTGTTGATCCCTTTGTTGATATTACTAGTGGATCCTTGTTTAGGACCATTGCCATCATGCTTCTGGTTCTTGTTGTTGAACTTTGACCCTTGTCCATGTTCCACAACATTTGCTTTAGCCTGCATGACATGGTTTCCTGACTTCTTGTCAGAACCACGGTTGTGCTCTTTAATTCGGAACCGCACTATCAGTTCCTCCAATTTCATCTCCTTGCACTTATACTTTAGATAATTCTTGAATTCTTTCCAGGATGGTGGCAATTTTTCAATGATTGCCGTAACCTGAAAAGATTCACTGAGAACCATCCATTCTGCCTGTATGTCATGGAGAATTAATTGGAGATTTTGAACCTGGCTAATAACCGTCTTGGAATCCATCATTTTAAAATCCAGAAAACGGCTGATAACAAATTTCTTTATACTGACGTCCTCTGTCTTATACTTATGATCTAGAGATTTCTATAGTTCTTTAGCAGTGCTTTTAACACTATACACATTATACAGTGTATTATCCAACCCATTGCGGATATAATTCTGACATAGAAAATCACCATGTTTCCATGCATCGACTGCGGCAACCACTTGCTGATCAGTTTCTCCCTCATTCAGTGCCGGTGCCTTTTCATGAGTGAAGCGAGCCAAATTCAATGGCGTAAGATAAAACATCATTTTTTGTTGCCATTTTTTAAAATCATTTCCATTGAATTTTTCTGGCTTCTCTCCATGATTTACCGGTACTGCCGGAGTCATCACAAGCACAACAAGTGTGGGGGTTTGAGTAATAACAGTTTCAGTACTGTTAATTTCAGTTGTCATAATTCTGACGAAATAAAAATAATACACCAATCACAAATTTATACGAAAAAAAATTTACACACAAAATAAACAGAATAATATTTTTGTAACAAAATTCCAATTATAAACAGTATATTACTACTATGCTATCAAAGAAATCATTAAACAGTATATTACTGCTATTTAATTTTTTGAAACAAAATATTTGTCTGTCTATCGCAGAAATAAATAAAAATAAAAAAGAAATCTACTTTAAGATTGTTGTACCCACAAAGGTGTGTGTGTGTGTGTAAATTAAATGTATAAATTAAATAAACAAAATAATTCAGAAAATAATTATATAAATTATTTTCTGAATTAAATGCTTACAGAAAATAATGTCGAGGCTTGTGTTGGATACAATCTCCTTAAAGTAGATTTCGCCCTCGCTCCGGTGCTTCGAGTTTACCGGCGTCTACTTCCCAGGATGCAACGACTATCACTTGAATTTTGCAACACTACAAAACCAGGCCTTGCGAACCAAAATTATGTTGTAACTCTTTCTTTTCCTGCTTAAAATTAAATGCAAAAAAAATGCAGAAAGACAAGAGGACGACTTGAAAGAGAAAGGAAGAAATGCTCTCAAAAAACTTAATTGAAAAAATTGCTGTATGGCCAACTCTTTATAGAAGTGGAAGTGGCTTTTCCAAACAAGTGCTAACAGATATGAACCTGTTCGGACAGATTCAATAACCAAAAACCCGACCTGTTTGGATTGTTTGAACAGATTTGTTCGGACTATTTGAACAAATACAGATCTGTCCGGTTTTGGTATGAACATGTATGAACCTGTTCGGGTGGAAAAAATCTGGACCAACTTTTTTTTGAATTTTGAAATCAAAATTTAAAAAAATAAAATAAAATACAATAGTTTTTGGTCCAAAAAAGATAAGTAATGGGTCAGACAAGCCCAACCCAATCTCACACCATGTACCCACGCCTAGCCCAGCACGCTCGATGACGGTAGTGGCGCGCACGTGGTTTTAATTTTGGGTCCAATAGGTCCAGCCCACTTCACTCATAACCTCACGCTTTCACAAACTTGGGTACCCCTTGGGGCCCATCCCAAGTATCCAAAGCTAAGGTTCATAAACCCAAACAATTCCTCAAGCCTTTCCAATGTGGGACAAGCACATTTCACAAATGTGTAGTAAACCCACCAAAACACATTTCCACGAACCTGAAAATGCGCGTTAAATTCTCATTCATTCGGAAATAGTTTTGAGCAACCAAATACGCGGTTTTATTCACTATGAGGCATTAAACATGAATCCAATAAAAAACGTTAAAAATAACGCTCGAGTCCCACCTTAATTAATGCTCAAAGTTAGCGAAAAATAAGAATTTTTCAAAACCATTTTCCAACATTTTAGTTAATTTTATACACTTTTTAAGTTTTTAAGAGTATTTGTCTCCAACACACTACACATATGCTGCCTTTTAGAGCACAACTCCAACCATGATATTCATTTTTCACTTGCTAAAAGTAAAAAAAGCAAATTTTATTTTAGCTAGTCATTTTACCTTGTCATTACTCCAAAGCTACTCTCTATCTAGCTCTCTATCCAAATAATTTATGATTAATAGTGTTTTATGGTATGCCACATTAGCGTTAGAGATGAAAGGAAAGAAGATAGAATATTTCTTAGAATTTGAATAGCCTTCAATAACTATTTTAATGTAAAGAGAAAAAAAGATGAAGTTAAATTAACATAGCATTTGGAGAGTCTATTGGAGCATTATAAAATGAAAATTGCTAGTCGTTTTACTTGATAAAGGTTGGTTTAGGAATAAGCCATTTTAGTAATTTTTTAATTTTTTGACTAAAATATGAGATGAAAAAAATTAACACGTTTGGGATATTTTTTATTTTATTTTTTTATAAAAAAAAAAGTGCAAAAAATAGAGAGGAAAGAAAATATTTAATTTTTTTTTAATATTTCTTTAATTTTTTGACTTTTTAGTGACTTTTTGAAGAGTCCATTAGAGTTTCTCTTAGTTAAAAGGCCTAACATTACTCACTTTTTTTAACTCCTAACATTTGATCCTTATAAAGTTATAATCCTTTCCCTTTATCTTTATTACTAATATGACATTCAAAAAAATAAATAGTGTTTAGATGAATAGCTAAAAATAAGTAGTAATAATGTTGGAATAAAAACTTTAAAAGATAGATAAACAAAATAAAATGTATAATTTATGTAACTATATTGAATAAACAAAATGTCTAATAGTATTAGAAATGCTCAAGTAGATTAACCTAATAGCCACCCTTCCTTTGCTAGTAACATGTAGCTAGTCAAAAGACACTAGCTATTCAAAGAATATTACAGAGGTGTTTGACATGTGCTAAAAAAACGGCATGTGCTAAAATAACAAATACATTATCTTATTTGGGTCACAATTATCTTATTCGGGTCATATCATCTCTCTACCACATCACTTGAAATTCAATTCATATTTTACTTTTTTTTTAAAGTAAAAAAATATACTTATTTAGATCATCACAAATATCCCTAATTCTCTCCTCTATCTTATTCTTCATCTTCCTTCCTTTTTAACTTTTTCTTGCAAAATGTAAATTTAAAAATAATTACTATCTTCATCTTTTCTTACCAAATGCAAATTAAAAAAAAAAAAAAATTTCCTAAAATGATTGGCTGAATAGAGAATACCTATCCAAATGAATGAAATAAAATAAAAAATTATACTTTTCTTGTGTACTTGTTGGCTACATATTTTGTAAAAGCTAATCGTAGCTTGACACGTGGTACATGAAGGGCAATTCAGAGAGTTAATATAAGTCTCCAGTCAAAGACAGACACGTGGCAGGTCATATTGGTTATGATAGATCTGCACAGCACTGGAATCGCTAGAAGGCGCAAGATGACGTGGCCCAACGGTTACTCACGAATTCAAATTCAAATCCAAGAGGGAAGCCTAATTGCAAGAATGGCGTAGTGGGACTGACTGTGAGAGAGCATGATCAGTAATCATGAAAGGACATTTCGACAGTTGGAAGCCCACTTCGACAGTTACCCTTAGAAAGTATAAATAATAGGAAAGGCCCCAAATAGAAGGACCTAGACTCAGATCCAAAAACTAGTTTATTTACTTTATATTTCTTTCCAGTTTTTCATTTCCAGTTTTTTACATTTTCAGCACTTCAATTTCTGTATTGCACTTCATTTCCTAGGAGTAGTTTCAAGTAGTCGTTGCTGTAAACCTTTTCAAGGCTAGGTCATTTCATTGTAAGTTCATATTTATTTAATGAAATTCAGTTTCTAAATGTTATGTTCTGTACTTGTTATTTCTTATAAATTTCTCCTAAAACAAGCCACTAGTAAAAGTCCTATTCATTGTAGCACTTGTACCCTTTTAAAACTTTTGGGAAGTGTATTTGAATCCCTTATTTATTTTGGGAATCTTTGGTGTTGTTGTATCTTGGTTTTGAAGGAGTACAAATCGATTTAAACTTGTTGGGATTGTTCGTTTACGCTTGTTTACATTGAAAAGTTGTTTGGGAACTTAAAAATCTTGTTCTGGGGTCGACACCAGTCTTGGTGGCGTCGACAATTGCCTCTTGTTGTTGGCCTCAAGGGTCGACACCAGCTTGGGAAGGGTTGACACCTTGCTTGTTGAACACTTTGCTTTTCTACCTAAAGGGTTGACACCTCTGTCTGAAGGGTCGACACCTGCGTATAAAATTCAGTTTTTTGGGTTGGTTTGGGCCTTACTTTTTGGGGGTTTTTGTCTTGTTCTTTTCATTTGACTTTGGAGCTATTGTTCTATTATTAAATTGCTACTATAAATAGTCTCCAAACACTTATTCATTTCATTTTTCCTTCTCTTTTCCTTCTCTACATCTTGACCTCTCTCTTCTCTCTCTAACACTTCACTTTTTCACCCAAGATCTTTAGATCTACTCACCTAGAGTGATCTTTTCACCTTGGTCCTTTGAGAAAGATTGTAGATCTCGTCAAGGGCTTTCTTTTGATCCAAATAGTTTGTGGTTTCGTCGCCGGTGATTTTTGGATTGTTTTCTCTTCGCTTCAAGAGGTAGGGATTTCTTTGTTCCTTTCCAATACCTCGTTTATAGATAGATATGTGGTTGATTTTATTGCATTATATTTTCTTGAAAGCCATGAAAGGGATCTAGGGTTTGATATTTGTGATTGGAGTTGTTAAGTTGTTTGTTGTTTGGATTAATTGGGAAATGATTTAATATGTTTGTGAAGAGAGAGAGGAAAGCCTTACTTTAATATTATTGGTTTAATGGATTTAAAAAGGAGGAAGTTAAATAATCTTTGTATTTGGCTAACATGTTGTATAATTGTGTTTATATCGAGAGAAAATAAAAAGAGAAGTACCCATCGTATTAGTATTGTTTTAGACTAATCATGTGTAGTTGAGTTGAGTTATGGTTTTGATACCAATAGAATTGGTTTTGTAAAATAAAGAGAATGGATTTGGTTTTGGTTTTGTAAAATGACGAGAATGAATTTTTAGAAAACGGTTGGATTTGGAAAACAAACGGGGTTTGCCCTAATAATGTTTCACATAATTATTTTGTATAAATAATGAAATTGGTAAAAGAAATGTAAGATTTGATAGATATGTATGTAAATGGTAGAGTTGGATATTTGTCATCTCTCATCTATGGAAATATGGTTAGTTTATCTATTGTGGAGTTTGTATAGCTATTAGAAATATTTGTTTTGGGCTATCAGTGGAGGATAGCTATGATTGTTGTAGAAATTATATGAGGATTAGGTGAATTGAAACTAATCTCTTATCGGTTGTCATTGAATATGACTGTGTTTTTAATACATTATATATGTATGATGTTTGGGAAGAGAAATGGGATGTACTCCATGTTTGGGAGGAGAAAGGGGATGGACTCCATTGAATTAAGTTAGCCTATGTATCCAGGGTGAAAGTCCCGAAAACCGCGCATATATATATTGGTGCCGAATTCCACGGGCGAAATTTTCGTAAAATGGCAGATTGAATCGTTTGTGTGATGATTGTATTAGTAGACGACCACTGGGTTGTAATCTCAGTTGGGTTGTTTGAGTTATGGATTGAGATGAAATGAATTGTCATGAAATGAAGTAAGATTAAAATGGCTTGAGGTGTACCCTTGGCTTGACATTTCGTTATGGAGAGCTGTATGCTTGGTTTACCGTGCTTAAGACAAGTAGAGTAAAACTTATTTATTATTATTGTCTCAGTGTATTTGTGTATATTATGGGTTATGACGGTTATGGTTCTGGAAGACCGAGTTGTCTCATTTGTTGAGTAGATAGTTATTGGTTGCTTGTTATTTTCCCTTTGTACTAAAGGTATATATGTATAAGTATGAATGTGTTAGAAACGGACGTAAATACTGTATTAAGATTCTGAATAATGTGAAGGACATCGAATACTTGTGTACATGTTTCAAAAAGGCAATTTAGGTGTAAGTCTGGAAAGTGAGAGAAAACGTAATGGACTTCGTGAAATTGTTTTCAGGAACTTGTTATTGTCATATGAATTTTGGAAAAAGGGTAACACGAAGAAAGAAAAGTGAATTGCCTATGTTGTTGAATGAAATGAATGGTTTTGAGAAAAGTTCTTATATTAGTATATTTCTGTATAAATCGTCACATTATGTGTATGTTATGATTTAAAGCATTCATGATCATAGCTATCTATATGTTGTTATTGTTTAGGATCATATTGGGATCCCTACTGGACTTTATGTTTATCCTACGTTGCTAATCCTTTTTCAGATAAATGTTGAGAAGTGTTTCAAGATCGAGGATATTCTTTTTATGTTGGCTACGGGGCCTTTTATTTGTAGGTGGAATGCCATTGATGAAAAAGGATCAAACCCTTTGTTTTAATTTAAAAGATGTAAGCCTACGGACAATTTATTTATTTTTAACTTATGTTGCATTCACTTCATATTTGAATGAGAGAACCTTTAATAATAGCACTCATTATTGTATTGAATTTCTGCACATGATCTCTGAAATTGTGTTATAATAAAGGGATTTGGTAATGGTATTCGTTGGTATAAAAGTGGGGCGTGACATTCATTGAGGCTGAAAGAATTTCAACACAATCGTCTGATAATTGGTTGGCAATTATAAATTCTATAAGGACTTATTGATCCTTGCTGGCACGTTTAAATTTACACTATTTACCTTCGAAAGTCAAAAAAGCCAACATATATTTTTTGGCATGCCCGGTGGGACTATTAAAAATGGCTAGACATAGAGAAAGAGGAGAAAACGAACGTCTGGAAGAGGGTGTGGAAGGAGAGGTAAAAATACCTAACCCATAGGAGAATGTAATGGATGCACCTGTCCCATCAGATCCTCTACAAATGGTCAAACAGACCAGCACTTCGGAATATACAACACATGTCCAACATGTTAGACAGGGCCATGAAATTGGACCTTCAACTGTCCCTTTTACCCAATCCATGGGGAGGTTTAGTAGATGCTATGGGACAGCAACTAATGTATACAATGGAAAGATGGGCAACATCCTTTTTAGATTGAATGAACTCTCATCAACCAACTGTTGTAAGACAGGCTGAAGAGAACAAGAATTCCTTTCAGTGTAGATTGGCTCGAGACAAACAGCCTATGCAAAATAATGGACAAACTAATGGTCAGACTAGGAATCAAAACCATGAGAGAATGTCATCTGTGCCTCAGTCATGGTATGAAGCCCCTTCGAGACCACTAGCAAACCAAAATGTACCATTGCCACCAGCGAAACCATACAAATTGGTGGATCTGGGCCAGCACAAGGGAATGGTATGAGGATATTTCCATGTCCTATGTTTGAAGCCATACCTAGCACACGGGGTTTCACTAATCCTGTATTTGAATTTGCACCCAGGGGGTTGGAAGGATTTCCTACAGTTGGGAGAGAAACAACACCGGTTCTTCCTCTCGTAGCACCTTTTGTAGGGCCTTTCCTAGGACAGATTCCAAGAAGTCAGCCATACCTTTAACAACAACCAGTACAACAAAGACAACTAGTCCTGAATGTACTTGTATATGGACCAAGAGGCCCTCAGGCACGTGGAGTTCCTCCAAACCCTGTGTTTGCTCCTCCAGTAATAGTTCAACCAAAACAAAATATGGTTCCAAGGGACCAAATTGTTGATATTGTTAGAGAAATGTGTGGACCTATGGCTCGGGGGGTCCAGACTCTAGTGTACAGAAAACCTTACCCAGAGTGGGTGGATAGGATACATGAATATCTAAGGGGGTTTAAAATACCTGATTTTGCTCTATTTTATGGAATGGAAATCATTCAACAGTAGAACACATCGCTAGGTTTACAGGCCAGTGTGGTGAGTTCGCTAATAATGATTACATAAAACTGAGACTCTTTCCAAACTCTTTAACTGGAGCAGCCTTCGCGTGGTACATAAACCTTACATCTGGCTCTATCCAAACTTGGCAGCAAATGGAGGAAGTTTTTCATGCCCAATTTTTCGAAACAGAACCTGAAATATCCATGGCAGACTTGGCAAGATTGAGCCAAAGGCCTGATGAGAAGGCTGTTCAGTTTATTGCCATATTTAAAAAGGCACGAAACAAATGCAGGGTCATGCTACCAGAGCCTGAATTTGTAAGATTGGCTAAAAATGGCTTAGAGTTTAGGTTTTGAAAGAAGTTTGATTCAACTGAGTTGCGAGACTTAGTAGAGTTAACCTATAAGGTGTCTAGCTATGAAACTTTACTCGAGGAAGAACAAAATCGAAGTAATGCATCATATAAGACCTATTATAGGGATCCTAATTATGAAATTGATGCAGCAGAGATCGTAGGAAAAGAACCTATGACCTGTGAGGCATTAATTCAGAAAGACAGTACAATAGACCAGTAGTTTTAAAAAAAAGACCTTCATAGGAAGTATTTTTGTGACTTAACAAAAATAGATGACATTTTTAATCATTTGCTTGCAGTGAATTTTCTAAAGTTACCCACGGGAGTCAAGATCGCTACCCATGAAGAACTTAAAGGAAAACTGTATTGTAAATGACACAATTCTTGGTCTCATTCAACTAAAAACTATATTATTTTCTGAGACAGGATCCAAGAATAGATTCGGAAGAGGAGGTTAAAATTTCCAGCCAAGCCTGAGAAAGCTATGGGAATTGACACCAATCCGTTTCCAGAGATTGGGGAGGCTGCAACCAATGTTGGCATGCCAGATTTCCAAAACCTATCCTTGAAGGAATTGGAGGAAGTCACTATGCAGATGCATGTGACTAGCCAGGCTGCTTTAAGGAAGAACACAAGAAGTTCACCAGCTGATGGACAAAGCTCTGCAAGCCTAAAAGAAGGCTCTAGTGAGGAGATGTTGGATGACGACTGTAGACACCCCATTTTGACCTCCCTTAGAACTTGGGCTCCACCAATCGCGCACCCAATGATGAATTTGTATATGCTTGTCAAATGCTCGAAGTCCTCAGCAGAATGCCTCAGCTTTGAGCCTCAAAACTATGTGAACCTCTTGCTTTGTTTTTGGACCAAAATAACAGTTTTTCAAGCCTAAACATCCCGGGACCTGCGGGCCCACTAGTGTGGACTGCCGGCCAGAAATGTGGCCTGCCGGCCACTTGCGTGTATTTTTAGATATTTTTGCCAGCTGTGCCAGCTATTTCCACAGATGCATGCACTAGTCCATACGTGTCTGTATAGATATTTTTGAGTTGGTCTCATATTTTTCTATATATAGAGGTCCCCCTCTCATGTGTGAAACGTTAGAAAAATTTGGGAGCAAAATTTTTCTTTCTCTATAATTCTCTCTCTTTCTCTTGCAAGTTCTTCTCTCTTTGCCTATACACTCTAAACCAAACCTTGTGGTATTTGGGCTGAGGTATTTTTGAGCTTGCATTTAGTTCTTGAGGGTGTGTAATTGTTGATTTGTAACTCAAAAAGGGTATCCCTCTCTAAGATGTATAATTTTGAACTTGTTTTCCTTCTTTATTTGTCATCTTTTTGCCATCTTTTCTACTATTTTTTGGGCTATTGTTACACTAAATTTTTGGGTTGAAACTTGTGGTTTAAGGCCATTAAAGGTAGAGGGGTTGATAGCCTTTCTTTGAACCTAGCTTTTAAGGTGTTTGCCCTTGTGTTTCCCACCTTCTCATCATTTTTTTTTTTTTTTGAGCTTTTTACCACTGATTTTTAGAGGTTTTCAGAGGCAAAAATCATGTTTTGAAGTCCCAAAAATGGAGGGGGTAGCCTCCCCATCTTGTGTTTGCTTACTACCTTAACTTGCTCCATATTTTAACTAGTTGTTGTAGTTATTTTTTGTCTTCATTCCAGCACTTTCTTGGACTGTTTTTAGCTGTTCATTATATTTGAGCTTTGTATAGCATACTTGTAGTGTAATGGTCCTCATGGGCTTGGTGGTTTAGGCCTTAGCCACCAACCTATTTGAGTTGATAGTGTTTATTTCTTGCTTCCCATACTTATATTCATATCTAATCAACTCTGCAACCTCTCTCATTTCTTGGCTTTTTTCTTTGTTTTGGAAGTTGTTTAAAACTAAATGCTTGTTTAAGCTTGAGATTGAGGTTATTGTGCTTAATGGTTTAATTCCTTCGGGGTTTCATTACCAACGGCATGACACTTCTCTTATGCCTAAAACAACACTTGGTTTGGTACTCCTTTTTAACGGATAGTAATTAAAATGAAGTAATAAAATTGGGACTAAAAGTGATGCAAGATAATAAAATCAACTTGGGTTCAATCGGACGTTAACTGAACCCATTGAGTCTTGAGTCGTTTCATACTTGTTAGTGATGTAAACGGTTCAATAGTCAATTTCAACCACTTCCCTTGATCAATCCATGATAGGGAGGAGGTTTTTGTTGGTATTTTGTTATGCATTTATTGAATTGTGTCCCTTGGTTCATAAGTCGTCACGCAATGAAATTGTGTCGATTGATGGCTTGCGAACCAAACCTACCCTTCCTTTGATCTGTTTGTTGATAAGGAGAGGCAGGGTGGACAAACATTCCCTGAGAATACTCTGGTTTGTGATCTGTTTGTCCTCTGTTGCTACAGGAGAGAACCAAAATCAGTGGCTGGCAAGCGGCAAGCCACTATTAGTGGGCTACCGGCCACTATTTCTGGGTTGCCGACCACTTTTTCCCGGCAGGTAATCCCCTTTTTCCAGCAGAGCAGAGCAGAAGCTGAGGTGAAAAACAGTGCATTTTCCCAACTATGCAACAGAGGCATTCCAATAGCAAAACGGAGAGCATTATCGGGTGGAAATCCGCATCCATGCATGAGCCCTCCCTCGACCCTCGGGATTCATGAAGCGATGTTGTAATAATATTACTGTTATGCTTGAAGTAGTGGGTTTGCAATTAATTAGTTAGAATAGTTATATGTTGTACTTATTTTAATTAGCTAGAATAGTTAATTAAATTTTTTTATTGTAATAGGTAGTTAATTTGTAGTAATTAGCTAGGTTATTTATTCGGACCCTCTTGTTCGAAGGCCAAGTTGTAATATTGCGTATGTCTTCTAACCCCATGTCTTTCTCCCTTTTATTTACTTGTTTATGATGGGTAGTTTACAACATCATGTTTCTTTTAGTATACTCCATGTTTGCATCCAATTGTTTTGCATGTACCGAGGCTCGGTTCATCATTCTAACAAAGCATTGTCGTTTAATACTTCTTTGAAAAGGTGCTTAAACCACATGCTATCAAATTGATTCACATGTCATAATTAGTAGTCAAGCCTATTAATTACATCTTGTATGTGTTGCATTAGCCATGTTACATTAGTTAGGAGCGTGCATGTTTTCTAACTCTTTTGTTTCTTTTGGCTCGCCTCAGAGTACTAGGTGAGCATTTGTGCTTTAGCATATCGCATGAGTGTGGTTGTTGCCATGAGGTTAAGGGCTTAATTGATAAATTACTTACATGCCTGTGAATGAAGGCTAATTGCTTGAATTGGAATAATTTGAGTAGTGTGCATATGCGATCACTTTTTCAAGTGTTACATATTTGATACAATTTTCAAAACAAACATGAATCAAATGTTCTAATTTTTGCAAATTAGTCTATACTTGTGTGCACATCACATAGTAATGTTAGTCTAAATAATCAGAACAAGAGCATATAATTTAAATAAAAATCGTATCATGATTAGTAAAGGCCGATCTTTGATCGGGCGAGTAGGGTGCTCAATTCATGACCTTCCCCTCTTATACCTAAGTTCCTAAGCCGAGACAATCTGGCTGATGACGGACACATGGCTTTCGGCACGAGTCATGGGTTTCCTAAATTTTCTAAAAATATTTAGGTGGCAACTCTATATCTGGAAAAGCAGTTCATTTTTGGCATTTTGATTCAAAATTGATTTTCTAAAAGATTTGTCAGATTTGACTATTTTGTGTTTATCTATTTCATATTGCACTTGTGGAATCAGATTCAGAACCACGAAAGTCTAAACTGTAGGGCTAGTCGTATCCAAAAGGAGTACGAAAAGTCGAGCTACAGTTTCTGGCGACTCTGTTGGGAAATTAGAGAACTTGACTCGAACTTCATGATATGAAATTTTATCTACGTTTATATGTTCTTTGCATTGCATTTGCATTGGTGTGTCTAAATCACTATGTTTGCCATCTGCTATTCCAGGACGGTTTACCGGAGGCTTGACCAAAAACTTGCCAAAAGGCTGACCAGTCGTGGGCTCTGCCATGTTGGGAACACAACCCTTGGATCTAGACTACTGCTGTACCGTTTGATCCTCTTTTCTCTTCTCGGTGTTAGGTGCGAGAGGTATATTAGGTAGTCTTGCTGAGATAGAAAAGCCATTTGGCCTAGTTGTATATAGAAAAGCCATAGAGACTGTTCCAAACTAGGACAGGATGCTCACTCAAAATATAACAACCTTAACCCATGATTAACGTTAATCCATGATTTAATATGTCTAATAAGTTATTAAGATCAGATTTTGAATTAATTGTTTATATGTTGCATTATTTGTGTTTTTATCTGTTCATCGTAGACATATCTGTTTGAATTTTTGCTCTGTTCTGTAAATTGAAGGCCTCATCGGCATCCGATTAAAAAATTAACTTGATTTATATGTTAATTAGAATTTTTAGAATTTTATGGTAGGTTTAATTGAAATTCGATTCGGAACGAATTAATTAGAATAAATTGTACCCATTTGATTAGTGGAAAGCTTGATTAATTAAACTCCTTAACCAAGCCTATATAAGGCTAGTAAGTGCATTAACTCCCCTTTTAACACATCTTTGAGCCTATTCAACAAACAAGGCGTGAGAGAGAGAACGAGAAGGAATGAGTTGAGATCAAAGCTAGGAGAGGGGATAATTACTATGAGTAGTTGGAGAGTAGAAGAGATTTGAGAGGTAAAGTTCTACACTTGTGCAATTAAGACTCTAGGTAAGAAATCTAGCCTTTGGCTTTTTAATATAGTTGATTCAAGCATGGAAACAAGAGAATTAGGTGAATTCACATGAGAGTTAAGCTAAAATTTGTGAATTGTAACTCATACCATGCATACATGCATGATTCTTTCTATTTTTTGTCTAATTGTTAAGGATTCTCACATGCATGTACTAAGTCTACCATAGTTTTGAGATTTCATCATGTTTTCCATCAAATTGCCTTAGTTGATCATGTTTTGGAAGCTTTGAAGTCAAGAAAGTGCTTGTATGTAAGTCCATGTGTTGTTTTACAAAGTTTCAAGTTTGATTTTGCCCAATTGACTTACTCTTGGGCCTTGATTTTGTGAAAAGATCTTTAATTCTTAATGTTTTCAAAGTTTAAACTTGTTTCCTCAAGTTTTGGGGCCAAGAGTTGTGTTTTGATGAGTTAGATTCAAGTTTTGAGTTTGGGAGTGCAATTTGGAAATTCGAAATTTTGCACTTCTACTCGAGCGGAATAATCCACGCTCGAGTGACCACTCTGAGTGCGTGCACTTCCGCTCGAGCGACCGTAAGTTCGTTCGAGCATGAAATGCATGCTTCCAGAAGATCCATGTTTTTGCAGATCACTCAAGCGTCAAGAGTTGCGCTCGAGCGAGGACATGAGTCTCACGCTCGAGCAACCGTCGAGCTTGAAATCACATAACCAGTACTTTTCCAAAGTTTTTAGACCACTCAAGGGATGAAAGGTGTGCTTGAGCGGCCCCTCATATGTTTTCATGTCTGCTTGAGCGTGGGAAGTTGCGCTCGAGTGGGGACCCTTGTTTTTAGCATTTTGACCAAGTGTTTTCAAGTGCATGTTGGCATCCTCATTGCATCTTAGGCATTCCTTGGCCAAAATTAAGACACCATAGTGAGGATAAGAAGTATAAACATACCAAGATAAGAAAAAATTAAGAAATGTTTCCTGGTGTGTAATTCAGTATGTGTTCGTTTTGTGACTGTATAGGTCACGCGGCAGAAGACGTCTGATTTGCCCATTCTATCTATTTGCCTTGAAGCAATCTGTTAATTGTGAGCAATAACTCTGTAAAGCTATGTTTAATTATAAGTATTTTCTGACTGATATGATACAATCTGTTTTCTGAAATGCTATGTAATGAACCATGAATGAATGCCTATTTTTCTAAAATGTATTTGTGGCATCCTCAGTTCACGTGGCCCTCGCCCGGGGGTAACAATACCGTGGCCAATATGCATGTGGTCCTTGCCTAGGGATAACAATACTGTGACTTATGTTAACGTGGCCCTTGCCCGGGGGTAACAATACGCCTATATTCACGCGGCCTTCGCCTGGGGATAACAATATCATGGCTACTTGTGCACAAGATATGGACCTTTGTGGTTGTCGATACCGACTATACATGTGAGTCTCAGGACTAAGTTGATGTGATAGCTAATGGATGTACCATCTATACCTGTTATGGTTTCCAGATAAGTATGTGAATCTGAATCTGTTTCTGATTTGAAATTTGAATATGTATAAGAATCTGTTTCAAATATAAACTCTGTTTTCTAACTCTGAGATGGATATCATTCATCAAACTCTTTACCTTGTTATTATTCACTGGGCTTCCGCTTACTCTAGTATTTATGTATGTAGGTGACCGGGCGCGTGACCGGGCGCGTGACCAGGCTTAAAGTTGATGGCCTGAAATTCCATTTTGTCAGCTACCTTTTGCGCCTCCCGAGGAGGTTCCGGATCAAGTTAAGCCATATGGCCATGTCTTTTTGAATGTTCAACACTTGTCTTCTCTTGTTTAATGAAGAGTTTGTTTTTGGTTATCTATACATGAGGTGACGTACAATTACTGTATCTATGTGATGTCATGTGTATGCTTATAAAGTTTAAAATTATTTTGTCCCAAGTATGTCTGCACAGCTCAATGGACTATGTACATTTTATGTATTTGCTTCTGCAACCCCTTGATTATATGTTATTCTGTTCAGAGGCCTTTGGTAATCCAAGGATTACTGGCCGGTTATGATGCGGGTTTGGGTCGTGACACAAAATGTAGGATTGCATGAAACCGCTTGATTGAAATAGTGAAACCTAGTTCCCAACAAAACTAGGATAGGGTAACCCTACCCCCTCATAGGGGTGTTTTGGCTCTCTCTTAACTGGTATGTGCTTTACAGTGAAATTGTGCAGAGATGTGCATATCAGTTGCTAGTTTGGTGTTTGATTTGGGGGGCAGAATTCAGTGTGGAGTACAGTCCTACAACTTTGATCATGTCTGTGTTGATAATATCTTAGCTGAGGTGTTGTGCGGTTTCTGATTACTGTTTTCTTTTGCTTTATTTCTTTTGCTAGGTAGTTTAAAACCATAGCTTCAGAAAGTTTGGATATCCCCCAAGTACTCTGGACCCAAGTCAGAAGACTTTGTAAAGCCGGAGATCTTGTTCGGGGACAACTCGTGTTTACCTCACTCCCACCGGTTACAAGATAGAGGAGAATCAGGCAGAATTCACTAGTTCAGTTTTTACAGCAGTTACCCTTCAACTCACCTATGTCCAGTTAGGTCTGGGAATGGTCATCTACTTCTAGCCTAGCACGAGATCAAACACCTATTCCAATAGAACAGTATCCCCCAGCTAGTGTAGAAGAACTGATACACTATTTACAACAGACAGTTGAGGCCCTATAATAGGATGCGGTTTGTCAGGTCGAGGTTACAGCCCGTCAGGCCGAGGTTATAACCAAGCTATAACAACAACAACCATAGTCGGCTGCGGCCTCTGCATCCTATGTACCTACTGCGGGTATCCCAGCACCCGAAGCCAGCGCTCATACTGCCAATGTTCAAGAAAACCAGGGCAATCAAATAAAGCCAATCCCAGCACAAGCTTCCAAAGCACTGGTTTATCAGACTGAGGCTTCGTTTGAGTTCGAGGTTGACCCAACTGCACTTAAGGTCAATAAACTGGAAAAGTTATTCAAGAGAGCACAAGGGGTTAACTCTATCCCGGACATAGAGGATAGGTATACTAATTCTGCAGTTACATTACTGGATCGGTTTAAAATGCCGTACATTGACTGTTTTGACGGTTCCGGAGATCCGATGGTTCACCTACGGTTGTTTTCGGACATCTTGTGGTTGATGGGCTTGATTAGACTACAGAAGCTCTCTTTCTTTGGTCGCACCATGTCGGGTATAGCGACCATATGGTATGCTAAGTTAGAAGACTCTGTCAAACAGAATTGGGAGAGATGGCCGAGGCCTTCATTGCGCAGTATTCGTACAATACTCAAATCAAGGTCACAACTCGTGATCTCGAGGCAACACGCCAAGAGCCAAAGGAGGGCTTCTCTAAATTTGTGACAAAATGGAGGGCCAACCTCAATAATGACTACTCGACCTTCCGAGAAGGATTAGATAAGGATGGTTGTCCAAAATCTCCATGGCAAGCTGCTACAAAAGATGATTGTGCTCCCACTATTTACATTTACAGAACTCTATGAAATGGGAGTGCAAATTGAGGATGCTTTGAAGCAGGGGCTTATTACAGATGAGGAGCTGGCCAAAAGGCCGTTTTTTCGCAGTTCCAATGCTGCCAGTGGTAGCACAGCTGCGAGGCCGTCAGACGTAAGTGTTGTCACCACAACCAAGACTGCTGACCCCTTTGCCAACACAAGCTCACAAACACCGTCTAACCCTACCCGATCTCAGAGGACTTTCAACTAACTGTACATGACTCTCTCTCAAGCTATAAAGGTGTTATTCAAAAAAGGGCACCTCAAACCCTTAGAACCTCGCCCACTTCCTGACCCTCTTCTACCTAAGCACAACCCTGCAAAATACTATGCGTTTTACCAACAGCATGGTCATGACACCGACCAGTGCTTTCGATTGTGTCATGAGATTTAGAATCTCGTTGACAACAAAGTGATCGCACCACCTCAGAGGCCAAATGTGACCACAAATCCACTCCCAGCCCATAATCAAGTTGTAGACACCCCATTTTTAATCGTCCTCAAGACTTGGACGTCATCGTTTGAACACTCGATGATCATCCATGCTCGTGTTCGTTTTGTGTTCCTAAAGGTCTCGGCTACGCGCCTTGCCTTAAAACCTCTCAACTTGTCTGTTTTGTGCTTGGTTGTGGACCAAAAGCTTGTGGCTTTGTTTCTGAAGGAAGGGGGTGGCTTGTTGGTCAGCCCCATAACCCATCGGCCAGGCCTCATGCCTATCGGCCTTTCCTTCTTTCCATCGGCCATTAGTGGTGGCCGGTCGGCACCATTTTTGGCCGGTCGGCACCCTTTTTGGCTGGTTGGCCATTTTTGTTGGCCGAGGCCTTTTTATTTGCTTTTGCAGATATTTTTGTGCCAGTTGTGACAGCTGGTGAGCACAGATTTCATCCTCCATACACGTGTATGGAGGGATTGAACTAAGCCTCTAGCTTGCTCAATAAGCTTGAAACTTGGATTTCTATAAGAAGGGAGGCCCCTCTCCCTTTCCAGAGGTTCTGAAATTTGGCTGAGCTATATACATATCCCTCTCTCTCTATATTTCACACACTCTCTCTCTATATTGTGCTATTGTGAGCCTTAAAGTGTGTTTTGTCTTCACTTTTGCACTACAACACCTAATAAAGCACCATTGCTTTGTTGCTGAGGTACTAGAGGACCTTGTTTGGACTCTCAAAGTTTGTTTTCTTTGGTTCAGAAGTGCTGGTTTGCTGTGGTTCTTCAAGGGTGGATTGTTACCCCTTTTAAGCCTTGTTTTGCTTAAGTGTTTGGTCCCCTTTGCATATTGTTTTAGGCCTTGCTTTCAACTGAAAAACTTTCTGATTTTAAGTGTTTAAGATGTTGGTTTGAGACCTCTTTGGTGTTGGGGGTGGTCTACCCCCTTTGAGCCTTGTTTGGCCTTGTTTTGAGTCATCTCTTTTAGGCCTTTGGATCACCGTTATTTGGCTTTTCTACCACTGAATTCCAAAGGAATTTCAGTGGTGGAAAGTGTGTTTTGAGGTCTTAAATAGGAGGGGGTTGTCCCCCCTCCTCTTCTCTTGTTTGCTTATGTTGATGGCTCATCAAAGTAACATGTTTTTCTACCTCTTTGAGGCTCCATCTTAGCAATGTTTTTGGCATTATTTCAGCATGTTATAGCTCTGTCAAGGGTTGGTCAGATAGCCTCTTGCATGCTTCTTGCACTTGTAGTGCATTTCCATTCACTAGCCTAACATGCTTTGTGCTTTAAGCCATCATTTTAGCATGTTTTTGGCTCCACTCCAGCAAGCTTTTGGCCATGTTTTAGCATGCTCTAGGTCTGATTTAAGTGTTTTGGGTCATGAATGCCTTGCTTTGTATAGCCATAGTGCAATCTTGCTCATTAGCTTTGAGTTTCCAAGTCACTAGCATGCATTGCTTGGGCTATTTGCATGATTTAGCATCATTTGGTATATGATTTCAGTGTGTGTAGTGTGGCCATACACTCACATGTGTCACTCTTTCAATGCTTTGGAGGGGTTGTGCTTTATGCCTTAAATATGAGCCAATATGTATGCCATCTTGCCTAAGCTTTTGGGCCACCATTTCAATGTGTTTTGGGTCTTATTTTGCCATGATACAACTCTATTTTTGGTTGGTTAGAGCATCCCTCATTTGTTTCTTACACTTGTAGTGTAAGTCCTCTTTGCTAGCCTTGCATGCCTAATGAGTGAGCTTGTTATTCTAGCATGTGTTGACTTGGTATTAGCCCATTTTTGGTGTTATTTTGACATGCCATAACTCTGATTCTTTTGGCAAAATCATCTCATGCTTGGTTTTGGTAGGTGTAGTGTAATCCTCCTTATTGGCCTTGCATGCTCCATGCTTCATGCCTTTAATTTTAGCTTGTGTTGGCTAGGTTCAAGCATGCTTTTGGCATTGTTTTGACCTGCCTTGGGACTATTTTGAGTCATCTTGGCTCTTTGGGGCTTGATTGATATGGCCATGGTGCAAGTCCCTTTGCTAGCCTTAAGCTTTAAGCCTTCTAGCATGCTATGCTTGTGTTGTGTGCATGATTTGGCATCATTCCTTACATGATTTCAGAGCATATTTCAGTGTCACACTCTCATATTTTCCACTCCTTCAATGTGTTTGAGAGTTGTGCCTTTATGCCTTGTTTGTGAACCAATGCGTATGCATGCTTGTATTTGCTTTTGGACTTCATTTTCAGCATGTGCTGGCCATTGTCTTGGCATGCATAAGGCTTGTTTGTGGTTGGTTTGGTCTATTGACTATTGCATTACATAGCCCTTGCTATGTTCATGTTGTTTGCATGTTGTTGCATTGCATTGTTGTTTGCATGTTGTTACATTGCATTGTGTTTGCATGTTGTTGCATTGCATTGTTGTTTGCATGTTGTTACATTGCATTGTGTTTACATGTTGTTGCATTGCATTTGTTTGCATGCTATTGCATTGCATTGTGTTAGCATGTTGTGTGTGTTGCATTGTGTTTGGATTGGACGTCGATCCAAACACGAGGAATGTCGCACATTTCATACTCAAAGTGATGAAACGTGCCTTGTTCCTTAGGTCACCGACACCTTTGATCATGTACGATAACGTGGAGGTTTATCGAGTCTTATGTGGTATTTGTGTGCATTCATTGACATTGATTTGTGCAACTCGGCCTCTTTAGCCATCATGCATTGAGATGCGTGATTGATGGCTCGAGAGCCGGACACTACACTCCTTTGAGCATGTGACATGATAAGGAGTGTGGTTGCACACACATTTTCTTGCAAATACACTGCCATGCCTCTATTTGTGCTCTGTTGCAGCAAAAGGAGGAATTTGCAGGAAGCAGTGGCTGACCGGCCATTAGAGCTGTTGATCGACCACTTAGTCTGCCGATCGGCTATCAAAATTGGTCGATAGCCATAAACTCTGGCCGATGGCCATTCCTCTTGGCTGACCACCCCTCAGCATGTCCATAAGGTGGATCAGAAGCATCTTGGAAGTTGGCACAATTTTCAGAAGTCCAAAACAGGGCAAACAGAGGCATCACGAGGCACGACAGTGAATTTCCGAGCGAAGCCGACCGAGCATGCATACACCACTCCCTACGAGGCCATTTTTACCGCTTTACTAGCTAGTTGTAGTTAATTACTTGTTCCGTAATTAATTAGTTTAATCTGTGTTGTAATATTCTAATTAGCTTAGTATAGTTAGTTTCAATTCGGTTTGTAATTAATTAGCTTAGCGTAGCTAGTTAATTGATTCATTCGGACCCTTTGTCGCGAGCGCAAATTTTGTATTAAGTGTGCGTGTGTGTGATGCATGTCTTCCAACCCCCATTTCTTTCTCCCTTTTATTTACCCACTTTCAGTGGTTAGATTAGGGCATATTTCAATTAGCATCCTTATGTTTGCATGCGTGCATCATTCATTTGTCTTGCATGCACCGGGCTCGGCGCATCATTCAAACTGCATTGTATCTCAATACCAATTTGAATACATGTTATCAAGTTGCATTCACATGACATCTTAGAATAGTCGAGCCTATTATAGCTGCATTTTTACACGTGTTGCATTAGGCATTGTTAACATAGCTAGGATCATGCATTGATTACTAACTAGCTTCTGTTTTGGCTCGGAGTACACTGTGAGTGTTTACACTTTAGCATCCTTGCATGTGTGTAATTGATTGCCATGATAGTATGCTTGCCATGAGGCTAACTGCTTAAATGTTTAACTGCATGAATGCCTGTGGATGAAGGCTTCATTGCTTGAATTGCAACAATTCATTGAAATGCGAGTTTTAAGCCCACTTGAAGTGGCAAAATCATGTTTTTCTAAGCCCACTTGAGGGTGGCAAATCCGCGACTTAGCCTACTTGCGAGTAGCACCTTTAAACCATTTTCAAACAAACAAACATGAGATGTTTTGTTCCAACTCGAGTGATTTAGTCTATACTTGTTTGCTGTGCACATCACACATCACATAGTAATTCTAGATTAATAACCGTAAAAAGAACACATGTGTTTTCAAAAACAACATATCATGTTAGTAGAGGCCGATCTTTGATCAGGTGAGCGGGGGTGCTCATTTCAGGACCTTCCCCTCTCGTACCCAAGTTCCCAAGCCGAGGCAAATTTGGTGATGACGGACACGTGGCCTTAGGCACGAGTCAGGGTTTCCTAAATTTCCCAAAACAAAATATTTAGGTGGCGACTCTAAAATCTGGCAAAGCAGTCCATGTTTGGCACTTCTTGATTAATATCAGTTTTCCAAAATGATTTGCCGGATTTGGACTCTTTGGTGATTTAATTGCACTTTGTGAGATTAGATTCAGAACCGTGACAGGAGTCCGAACTGTAGTAGCTAGAACTACAATTTGCGCCCTCATGCACGGAACGGAGTTCGGGCGGTCTACACAAGTCCTCCTACCTCGAAATCTTAACCTAATCCATATACTGGCCACCTCTTATGACCCCAGCATATATATTACTCCCTCCCATCTACCAAAACTGACGTTGTTCATTCCAGAAGGCGCAGATTTGTGCATGATGGACACGTCTAACCCCAACCCAAGCCTGTGGTGATGAGACTTATGGTAGAAGGGGAGTCGACCTTAGAGAAGGGTACCAATCTATTACCAGAGTGTCCTGAGGACTTATCTGACAGAGTGTATGATCCAAGTTGCTACATTGTGTTAACTGGTCAAATCAAGCCTAAATTGGTGTTACTGACTTTGGTAAACATTAATGTGGTTAGGAGATGGCCCGAGCCATGTGTTGGATGATTTAGCAGAACTTGAGGAGGATTTGGACAACCTGCAGTTCTTTGATGAGCAGGATCAAGGAAATGTACAGATCGGGTGGTTCGACCTGAACGGATCAAGTAACAATACTGGATGGTTGAGTAATGAGCCAGACAAGGAAGAAAAAATTGGAATGAAACTAGAGGGAAAAGAAGCAGAGATAATTGTAATAGCCGGAAGGGCTGATGAGAAAGGAAAGTTGCCCAAGAGCACTGGTGTGGAAAACCCAGCCCATGAAGTGGGCACTGTGAATACTGTGGATACTGAACAAAAAGCTGCACTAAGGCAGTTTGAACGAGAAAGAATGCAAGATAGCCATGAAACTGTAATTTCGCGGCACCTTGTGGGGGATATGATGGTGATTCAAGCAGAGCCGGTCAATTGTTTGTCGGCCGCTGAGGGTGAATGGTGGGACGATAATGATATGCATTTGGCCCACACCAACGAAGACTGGGGCGATTGCCTTCTGGACAATACGTGGTATGCCGAGGAAATAGACCATTTGACAAGAAATGGATTGTATTTTAAGCCGCCGCACCTAGATCAAGCGGAGGCGTCTGGAAATGACAAAGAGGCCGAAAAATAGAAGGAGAAACAATTAGAAGAAGAGGCAGTATTGAAACAGCTTAAGAAAATTCAAGCTGACATCTCCATCTGGGGTCTTCTCATGGTCTTGCGAGTACACCGACAGGCAGTATTGTCGGCAATAGACAAGGCTAAATTGTCTATTGACACCACGCCCAAGCAGTTGGTGGGTTTGGTCTTTCCAAGTGGTATCAGGCCAAACGGTTACCTTCTTTGACAAAGAGCTGCTGCTAGAGGGCTCGGCTCACAATAAACCGTTGTACATATCTATGGAATGGAAGGAGAAATAGGTGCCGGTGGTGTTGGTAGATATCGGCTCAGTTATTAATGCCTGTCCTTCCCGTACCGTCTATGCAATTGGCCTCAAACTAGCGGACTTTGTTCCCATAGCTCAAGTAATACGGGCATATGATAATACAAGTAGAGAAGTCATGGGCATAGTGCAAGTCAGAGTCCAGGTGGGCCCAACTAAACAAGAGGTCAAGTTTCACGTCTTGGATGTGTCGGCTACCTTCAATTTGTTGTTAGGAAGGCCTTGGTTGCATCATGTGAAGGCTGTCTCTTCCACTCTCCATCAGATGTTGAAGTATCCTCATGGGGGAGGAGTAGCAATTGTCTTTCAGAATTCGTCTATCCATCCGCCGCCAGATGTAACTACACCAGTGCTGGAGATCAACCATGGCAATGAGGATGTATTCCTCTCGGGATTCACTCTGGCTAAAGCCCGGGTAGTGCAGACCATTCTAGCCGCAGA
Organism: Camellia japonica; assembly: GCA_030407325.1. Classification (NCBI taxonomy): domain Eukaryota; kingdom Viridiplantae; phylum Streptophyta; class Magnoliopsida; order Ericales; family Theaceae; genus Camellia; species Camellia japonica. The sequence goes on along the minus strand of JAPPVO010000059.1, from coordinate 82,487,271 downwards.
CGAAGGCTTGTACACTAGCGCCCAGTCCATCTATTTCATGAACAAACTGCAGCATGTTCCAGGAATGGGGCTTGAAAAGAGTGGTCGAAAAGGTATTGTAGCACTGGCAGATGTGCCACACAACCCACATGCCTTAGGACTGGGCTATGTGCCCACCAAAGAGGACTAGATCAGGAAGGGAGAAGAGATGAAGGGTAGAGCCAAGGTCAAGAGAGCTGGAAAGCATTATGGACTCATCTACAGGCCAATCTAGGGGACACTAAATGGCCGTTTTGTTTGGGATGGAGACGACTTCCCTTTTTGTGGTTTTCCCGAACCTTAGGTGAATTCCTTAAGCAACGTGTTCCTAGGTTCAAGATCTTTTTTGATCTGTAGCTGCAGGACAATGATAATGGGGAAAGGGCTGAACCATGCATCAAAGCTGAACAGAGCACGAAAGGTGACTTAGATGGCAGCGAACTTGGAGTAGGGGCAGCACTGGCTAATCTTCTGATAGATCCTACGGCTGACCTAGAGAACTTGGGGGATAACTTTACTGTCTCCATGATCAGGGAAGAATCGGGTGTGAACCCAACTAGTGGCATTTTGGATGTATCAGGGGCATTATCTCTTACCTAGCAATTGGAAGAAGGCTATTTGTCCAGTTCTGAATCGAGTGATGAGCTAGAATCTGATTCCATATAGTCTGTGGGGTCAGGATCAGATTCCAGTTCTTCTAGGTCTAAGTCTGGTATTTCTGGAGGTGGTAACCCGAATACCAAGGTCCTGTCTAGGTCTTCATTAAGCTTTTCTTTTGAGTCTGTAACCGAAGATTTGGACCTTTTGAATGAGAACTCTATAGATTCTGTATACTTTTCCGTGCTATTGGTTTATTGTATTGATCAAGATTTTCAGAATTTTAATGAAAAGGAAGGGGAAGAAATTCCACTGGTTTTGAAAAACTTGATTAATCGAGAGGAAGAGAGGTTTGCTAAACCCTGTGCTGATGAAATCATTGCCATTAATGTGGGTACTAAGAAAGATCCGCGCCTAGTCCAGATCGGGTCTACATTGTCTTCGAAGGAGCGCGAGCATTTAATCGCTTGTTAAAAGATTTCAAAGATGTTTTCACGTGGTCCTACGAAGACATGCCTGGAATTGACCCTGAGATTATACAGCACTGAATCCGTTTTGTCCCCAAGGCCCGACCAGTCAAGCAGAAATTGCATAGAATTCGTCCGGATTGGGCGCTAAAAATCAAGGAAGAGGTCACCAAGCAGATCGAGGCAGGTTTCTTGTTAGTATCTGAGTTCTTGACTTGGTTGGCCAATATCGTCCCAATGCTGAAGAATGATGGTAGAATTCAGGTTTGTGTAGACTTTCGGGACTTGAACAGAGCCAGTACGAATGATGACTTTCCTCTGCCGCACATTGACGAATTAATGGACTTCACTGCAGGCCATGCATTGCTATCATTTATGGATGAGTTTTTCCGGGTACAACCAGATTCTGATGGCGCTCGAGGACAGAGAGAAGACTGCATTCACTACGCCGTGGGGTACCTATTGCTATCGGGTTATGCCGTTTGGTTTGAAAAATGTTGGAGCTACCTATCAGAGGGCTGCGACCACCATTCTGCATGACACGATCCACAAAGAGGTCGAGGTGTATATGGACTTAAAGAACGAGAGGGCCACTACACCGCGCTAGAGAAATTTTTTCAATGGACTAGGGAATACAGATTGAGGTTAAACCAGCAGAAATGCACCTTCGGCGTAACGGTAGGAAGAATGCTGGGCTTTCTGATCACATAGAGGGGTATTGAAGTAGATCCTTCTAAAATCAAGGCCATCTTAGAAATGCCACCACCAAGGACCGAAAAGGAGGTTCAAGGCTTTCTGGCTAAAATGCAATTCATAAGATGGTTTATTTCCAAATTAACCTTGACTTGTGAACCACTATTGGGTCTCCTAAAGAAAGGAAGAAATTTCGACGAGATGATCACTGTCAGTTTGCCTTTAAACAAGTTAAGCAGTACCTCCAGAATTCGTCTATGTTGTCGTTGTCGAAGCTGAAGAAGCCTTTGATTCTGTACATGTCAGTAACAGATACAACTATGGAATGCATGCTCGCTCAGGAATTTGAAGATAGGGTGGAGAAAGCCATCTACTATTTGAGCAAGAAAATGCTAGATTATGAGACCCGCTATATTCTGTTGGAGAAAGCTTGCCTAGCTTTGGTATGGGTTACTAGAAAGTTAAGACACTACTTGTTAGCTCACTCTGTAATCCTGATTTCGAGATTAGATTCCATCAAATATCTCTTTGAGAAACCAGCGCTTACGGATAGGTTGGCTCGTTGGTTGCTTCTTCTCTCAGAATTTGATCTCAAATATGTCAACTGCAAGTTGGTCAAGGGAAGAGCTGTAATGGAGTTCCCGGCAGACCACTCGATAAAAGGGGATGAGGCAATGGAATACTTGTTCCCAGATGAAGACATTCTACAAGTCGAAGAAAAAACTTAGACGATGTACTTTGACGAAGTGTCCAATCAGTACGGTTATGGGATAGGTATGTTGCTGATAGCACCTGATTACTCCTATATACCTTTAGCTTTCAAACTTTGGTTCAAGGTGTCCAATAATGAAACAGAATATGAAGCGTGTATTGCTGGTTTAGAAGCCGCCCTAAAACTAAGGGCAATAAGGTTAGATATCATCGAGGACTCGAACTTAGTTGTTTCTCAAGCAAACGGAGACTGGAAAGTCAAAGAAGAGAAGATGCAGGTTTACCATCAGACCCTGGATGTTCTAATTCTGAGGGTTGAAAAGTTGACATTCACGCATCTATTAAGAGAGAACAATAGGTTCACTGATGCTTTAGCAACTCTATCTTCTATGGTAGACATCTCACTTGGGGTCCGGATGCGTCTGATTATCATCGAATAGAAATAGACGCTGGCTTATGAAACTATTGCCGTAATAGATGAAATGCAAGACAAAAACCCTTGGTACTACGATAGTTGGAACTTTCTGGAAAATGAGGCATATCCACCAGGGCAAATGCCAAGGATAAACGGGGAATACGACATATAGTCATTCAATTTATCATCTGCGAAGGTAAGCTGTATAAAAGAGGTCATCTAGAAATGCATAAACTGTGTGTGGAAGAAGAGGAATCGAAGCACCTTATGAAGGCTATCCATGGCCGAGAATGTGGGGTGCACATGAAGGGTGTGATGCTAGCCCGGAAGATTCTCAGACAATGTTATTATTGGTTCACCATGGAAGAGGATTGTATTGGTTATGTGCGGGGATGCCACAAATGTCAAATTCATGCCAATCGCATGAATATTTCGCCGTCAAAACTCTACAACATGACTTCATCATGGCCTTTCTCGGTCTGGGGAATCGATGTTATTGATGCTGTCTCGCCAAAAGGGTCGAATGGGCATGAATATATCTTGGTGGCGATTGATTACTTTCCAAATTGGGTAGAAGCTCAGTGCTATGCAGAGTTGAAGGCATCGCATGTAGCCAAATTTATCAGAAATAATATCATTTGCCGGTATGGAGTCCCGAACGAGATCATATCAGATAATAGCTCCCACTTCAAGAAAGAGGTGATAGACTTGTTGGAGAAATACAATGTGGCTTCTCATAAGTCATCCACATACAGGCCACAAACCAATGGAGCTGTTGAAGCCGCAAATAAGAATATCAAGAACATCTTGCAAAAGATGGTTGAGACCTATAGGGATTGGCTAGATAAATGGCCATTCATACTCTGGGGCTACAGAACTTTGAACCGAACATCTACAAGGGCAACCCCTTATTCTCTCGTCTATGGGATGGAAGCCGTTTTGCCAATTGAAATTGAAGTCCCGTCGCTGCTGGTTATGGCTAAGTGTCAGATAACAGAGGCGGACTTGCAACAGAGTAGATTTGAGGAGTTAATGTTGTTTGATGAGAGAAAGCTAAATGCATTGTATCATGTTTAGGGCTACCAGCGCAGAATTGCTAGGGCTTTTAACAAGAAAGTTAAGTCCTAGAATCTCAAGGAGGGACATATAGTACCGAAAGACAACCGAGCTTCCATCCATGACCCTAGGGGCAAGTTCAGACCCAATTGGACTAGTCCTTACATCATCAAAGCTATCTGGTCAGGAGGGGCAGTTATTCTCATGGATCTAGATGGCCTGGAATTTTCACAGCCGATCATTATGGACAAGTTGAATAAATGCTATCCCTAAGAGGCTCGTTAGGCCGAAAACCCGGAAGGGTGACCTAGGCAAAAGTTAGAGCATGGAAAATTAGAAATAAAGAAAAATTGAGCTTGTAAGTTTGAAAACCCTAAAGGGTGACTTTGGCAAAAGTTAAGCGCAAAAGGAGAGAGTTAATACTCGATTGAACCTCAGCCGAACTACGTAAAGCCTGATTCCCATCTTTGGGATACGTAGGCAACTTCATCCTAAAGTTCGGCCATAACCACCTCCAACTCAACTGTCTTGTCCGTTTTCCTAATCATGTCATCTTTGTTCATTATTTGTTAGTTCGGTTGTGACCTTCATTTTGGGAAGAAAAACTGTTTACAATGCAAAGCAGTAGTGGTATTCAAGTAGGGGTAGTTATGATCTTTTGATTCGGGGTTGTACATCTTAAGGATCGATTCTGTGCATGTCAGGTGCTGATCATTTTCGAAAATGGTTTTGGAAAGTTTTAATAAAAATTGATTTCGTTCAAAATTTTACCTTTTATAACTTAGACCATTTTTGGACCAAAAAGGAAAATTAGTGCGCACAACTTTAATTCTATTGATTTTAACATAAAGTTCTCTAACTCTCTGATACAAATCAAAGTTGCTTTTACATCATAAAACTTGAAAAGAAAGGTCAAAGCAATAAACTAGGGGCATAGGCGAGTTAGGTGCTCCTACGTCCTCTACTCGTGCTTGCGGAATCTTCTATAGCCAAAGTGGGCCCAGCTTGTGCCTCATTCTCGAGCCAAGCTAAGCACTCGCCAGAAAGGGCATAACTGAAACTAGGGGTAGGGGCCAAAAGCTCTCTCATCCTCCAGGCAGTGAGGTACTGAGTCAGGTGTGAAACATGAATCGGGAATAAAGCCAGGTATTCTGCCTCCTTCTTTGGGCAAGTCTGATCATGCCCAAACTAGCGTCTGAACCGAAAGGGAAAGTAGAACACGCAATGCGTGAGGCCAATCAACTATATGCCAGGCTGCCGAGTCATGCTGTAACTTATCTCAGCCAGATGAAGCCAAGGGCAACTTCAAGCTATATTAGCTGCAGACCTGCTACACATCTAGTTGCACCACCATCCCTCGTTGGGAAAATTCATTAGTTGTTGGCAGAAGAAATAAGCTCGAGCTAAATACTCGGGGCAAGGGTCCACCACCTTCAGCTTATCTATGAGCCATAATTGGGAAGGGATGAAAAATAAGAGAGATTAAAGAATAGAGAGATGTGCGTAGAGAGAAAAGTAAAGAAAGGGCTTTAAGAGAAAATAGAGCATAAGTGCCAAGTGATGTGTGAGGCATATATCAGAAAGGGTGAGAAACAATACCTGAAGAAGTACTGGACTCCCCGCAAATCTGGTGGTCTCTCGCCAATGAAAAGCATCTAAGTCCATCAGGATCTCGGCCAACGTCAAACTGATACAACTCTTACCTTCTTTCAGACATTGAGCCATTTCAATCAACCGAATGTTGGTTCCGCCGTAAGTAGGGGCAAGCAGGAAATGCGCGAGCATACATAAACAGAGGGCATGTTGCCGAAAACCTCACCAGAGAGGTTCTCCTCTGTCACAGATGTCAGAAAACCGATGAATCAAGCTGGGTATGTTAAGCTCTCCGTCATGGGCCAAAGAACAAGCTTCGTGCAAAGTGAGCCCACACATTCGTCCCAAAGCTTGGGCGTTGCCAAAACGGGGCTAAGGTGTGACTTCCTCATCGTGTCGAGTTTCCATCAATGCTCAAAATTCTTCAAGAGTTGGGCATATTTCCTGTGTTCCAAAGTGAAATACATGCATAATTGGGTCCCAGCATTGGGCCGCAACATGGAGGAACGAAAACCAAAGTGGAGTATGGCTTAACGAAAAAAGTACGTTTATGTTGAAACCTTAGAAATTTACCTTTTTCGTGCCATCTAAAGTGGCTATCGAATCCATGAGCTTCTCGGCAAGAAATATCGCAATTTGTGGAAGAAATAGGAGCAAAAATGAGGTTCTGGTGAAGAAATCACGAAGAGAGACCTTTTGTAGAAGTAAGGCTATGAGTGGAAGCCAGCTGTTAGTTGTTTGGTGGTTTCATCATAAGTGGCCGGTAACCCACCGGCCACTTTTTTTGTGGCTAGCAACCCACCTTTTCTGGCCGGCAACCCATTTTTTCTGGCCTATTGTCCACTTGTGGGTCTAGCAGTTTCGGCAGTCTAGTTTTGTCTTGGTCTTTCTGTTTTTAGGTCTCGATTTGAGTTTTTTCGTTTTAGCAAATGTATATATCCATGTTTGAGTTGTTTTTGCTTTGTTTATCGAGTTGTGTTTTGTATTTTTGGTCCTTGGTTGGCTCATTACCCAATTAAGAACATCGTGCCAATACAAGTTTTTAAGTTTTAGTTTCAAATTCAACTCCATTTTCATTCTGCAAATGTGGTGCTCATGATGCAAAAATAATAACTCTTTTCATAAAACTGCAGGGTTTTCTCCCGATCATAGTTTTTACAAAAGAGAGTACAAGTGTTCAAAAGCAAAGTAAAAGCCTATCTGAAACTATACATGTGCTAAACTGCCAAAATAAAAGAAACTAATCAAAAAAGTATAAAAGTCGGCGCCAGTCATCTCAAGCTCGAGAGGCCCTCTTCGTCCTCTTCCTCGGAAGGGACACAGGGGCACTGTCTTTGTTAGCACCGCTATTAGAATTGGACTTTGAGCCAGAGCCAGTCTCATCATCTCCGCTTCCTGCCTCAGAGCCAGTCTCAGTGTCGTCTCTGCTCCCTAACCCCGAGCTAGCATTATCACCTCCACCTCAGACTCAAAAATGTCGGCTCACTACCTTCTCAGAGTTGTGGGTCTCGGTATCATCCCTGCACGATACCCTTGCCTCTGCCTCGACCTCAGCGCTCATCCCGGCTGCATGTTGGGGCCTATTTACCTCTCTTCTCTGTCGCCGGAGAGCCGCTGGTGCCGCTACTGCTGGCGTTCTCGGTATAGATGGGATCTGGAAAACAAGTGTCCACATATCAGATATAATGTATGTATACGGAATGAGTGCAAAAGGTACAGTATGAGTATAATGTGTCAGTGTAGTAAATTAGTGTAGTGTGGAGCGGTGTGAATGTTACGGTATGCATATTAGTGTATCAGTGGAAATATGGAAATGTGGTAGTATGGTGTATAACAGTGTGAAGTAATAGTGAAATGTATGCAGAAAGTAAGAAAAAATACCTGGATACCGTGGAAATCAAGCAACGTCTCCCTCCTCTACACCATGCCAATCAGAGAGGCAACCAACTGGAGCAAGCCCTCTATGTAATAGGTCGGTGCCTACAAGTGCATTTGAATGGTCAGTATCTGGAGTAATTAGTGTTTGGAAAGGCAAAGTTCAGTTACAAGTTGTAAAGTGTGGTCCATACTTGAGATGCGCCACAGGCTCTGACATACCCATGCCCAGCCTCGGGTGGCTCTATCGGGATATGATAGGCTAACCCGGTTGGCCGCCAACACGTCAGCGCAATCGGAATCACTGGCCAACCAGCCTTCTGCACAATGGGAGGGGCCTCTTCAACATCAGCCTTAGCTTTTTAAGAGCAATCTCACCCGCTAAGGGAGCACCTGCTGCATCTCCTGTGCGAATGCTCGTCAGAGGTGGCATGAGATGAGTCTAGATGAAAGTCGATAATCGCCCTCCGCTCTGAAGTAATCGGCATCCAGCCCTACCATAAACTAAATAACAGCCCCAGTTGGGAGGCTATCTACTGTTTTTATGGATCCTGGAGGTGGCATAGAAACGACTAGGATAGGTGATCCCAGGGTCTAGCGTATGAAACGCTCACCCAAGAACCAAGCTCGGCAGATTGGGCCCTCTAGCAAAATTTGAAATTGGGATGTGGCCCAAGCCTCGGTGTACTAGTCCCTCACTCCAGCTGGCATCGTCATCCAAGGTTGCCACATAATCTGTAAATAGAGAATGTACAAATTGTTAGTTGCTGTTAGTTGTCAAAGTATGAATTAGAATAGTAATAAAGCAAAAATGACTATGAGTTTTAGATTACCTTGTTGGAAGCCACTATATCAAAATATTGGCAGTAGAAGGCGAAGGTCATGTCATTGCGGCTTCAGAGTCTTCACCGGCCATCGTATCGCCATGAGTAAGGCACTATGGGGGGGATCTCATCTACGGGCTCTGGAGCCAGAGTCGGGAAATAGGCATAAACCCATAACTACAAGAAAAATGCAACAGTGTTATCAACAATGCATGAACAGATGTAAAACAGAAAGTGCAAAGCAGAAAGCACAATGCATGAACAAATATAAAACATAAAGTGCAATGTAGAAAGCACAAGTTATGAATAGATATTGAACAGAAATTACAAAAGTAGAAAGGTGTGGTGCATACCTCCCAGGCTCTCCAGTAGCCTCTGACCCGCTCTCCTCTCATGCAGGAAGTGGAGCTTATGTAGCCATAGAGTGTGGCAAGGCCAGCTCCACCCTAATCATAGAACCGAACTTGAGGCAATGTCACGAGGGCGCTCAGTAGGTACAAGCCTACAGTGTTCCACCTGTTCGCGAATAAGGTGGTACCGAGTAGGAACATTAAGAAGCCCCTGACATACTACTCTACCTCCTCTTGTGTCTCGGGCTCGTTCCCACGAAAGTGCTTGGCGAACCTGCTGTACCTCACAATTGCTGGTCTATATAGAGGTGGGCGCGTTCCAAGTAGGTAGATCCAAGTTGCCTCCCACTCGCCCATATTTATGTCAAAGGGGATCGGATGACCCCTACTTCTAAGCCTGTGAGCATGGAGAAGTCGTAGGGAGTCATCGTCATCTCCCCAGCAGAAGAGAGGTGGATAAAATTAGTGCTGTCCTACCACCTCTCTACTAGCGCTCTTAGTAAAGCCCAGCTTGCCAAAGCCAACCTCGTCGACAAGGTCGCGGACCTCTGGTGGGAGCTCATAATACTAGTCTCTCGCTATCACAGCCCTATAACCCCTGTGAGATCAGGAGTCCCCCTGTAGCAAAGAAATAGTTGAATCAGATGAAATACAGTGATAAAGACCATTCAGATGAAAGGTAATTGAAGAAATACAAGCAAATGAAAGGCAAGAATGCATGCAAAATAAAGTTTGTACCTCAGAAGCGCCATAGGAAAGGTGAGAGTAAGGCTCTCTCAGCAGAAGATCCTCCGGCAAACCACCAATGAAATCATTAAAGCACCTAATGCCTCTAGGCGCTATAATGTGTGTGGGGGGTGATAAGTCATGGGATCAAAGGGCCGTACCCTCAGTGGTAGTGGATCAGGCTCGAGCTCTGGAGCAAACTCCACCTCAAGGTTAGCTGCAATGCCCTTCACCGCCTCACCCGGCCTTGGCAATCACCGGCTCCTCGACCTCGATATGGGGCAATAGTGGAGGTGAAACCTCGGGGGGAGCACCGTTATGTGGAATATCATCCGCCATCTGGAAAGTGGGCTGAAAAGTGGGTGAAAATGAAGAAAAATGGGGAAAATGGGGAAAACTTGGAAAAAGTCAACCCTAGGAGAGAGAAAATGGAAGAAAAAGTCAAAATCTGGAAAGTTCGCAAAACTCGAAAGAAACTCAAGGGAAACAAGCCTGAAGTGGTGAAAACGCAAAAAGATCAACGAAAACAAAATCTGATCAGTTCAAAGTGTAGAGAATCAAAGAGGGTTTACAAAAAAAGTTTGCGTAGGGCGTTGGAAAATGCGTATAAAGCACAAATCTAGAGAGAGAAAGCACCTAGAAAGAGAGAGGGAGTGTTTTCGGACTTGGGTGAGTGAGGAAATGAAGTGTGGTGATGTGTATATAAAGACCCGAAGCAAAATGTCCATTCTGTCTCGATTTTTAAATTAGTGGCCGACAACCCACTAATGGTGGCCAGCAGGCTTTATTGGTGGTTGGCAGGTGGCCGGCAGTCTTCATTGGTGGCCTGGTCCTATTGTGTGCCTCTTTTGCCCAAGCAGTGTGTGGGAGGTTCTCTTTGGGGTCCGGATTGGTTCTTAAAGAGTTTAAAATTGTGTTTTGATTGTTCCATTTCCAATACTCATTGTATTTTGGTGCGCAAATGTTCTCCACTTGCCAATATGAATAGGGTGTATCCTTGTTGAGCATGTTGCAAAGCCTTCGAGGGGTAAATTGAAGGTTGTCACCAAATATCATTTTTATTCGTTCTGTCAACATACATATTTGTTCTATTCTGTTGCATAGAATGTGCATTTTCATACATACTTATGTTGCACACGTGCCTTGCATCATTTATGATTCATGCATAGAATATGCTTTCAATTTTTGCATAAAATATGCTTTTGTTTTTTGCATAGAACATGCTTTCGATTAACATCATGCGTCGGTTGTCTATCTTGGATGGAACATGCATTGTCACTGTATTGATTTGTAATCTTGCTCACTTTGTGCATCTATCACACTTGTTCATTTTGTGCATCTGTCGCACTTGTTCATTTTGTGCATCTATCACCACTTTGTGCATCTATCGCACCTATTCACCTCGTGCATCCATCACACACTTTCACTATAGTGTGTTTATTATGTAATCTCATTACCTTTTTAGAGTATCTCAGGATGCATGAAATGTGACTCTGGGCGGGTTTTATCTTGGGACGCGTGAAACTCAACCTAAGCGATTTTTCTCCTCTTCTCATGATTTCAGCGTGATTAGAGTGTCTCGGGACGTGTGAAACACGACCCTGGACGGGTTTTTATCTTAGGACGCATGAAATGCGACGTTGGATGGGTTTTATCTTGAGACACATGAAACGCAACCCCAAGCGATTTTTCTCCTCTTCTCATGATTTCAGCGTGATTAGAGTATCTCAGGACGTATGAAACATGACCCTGGGCAGGTTTTATCTTAAAACGCGTGAAATGCGACCCTGAGCGGTTTTGCTTTCATCTCGGGACGCGTAGCGTGATTAGAGTATCTATCTCAGGACGCGTGAAATGCAATCCTGAGTGGGTTTTATCTCGAGATGCGTGAAACGCGATCCTGAGCAGTTTTTCTCATTTTCTCAAGATTTCAGCTTGATTAGAGTATCTTAGGACGCGTGAAACGTGACCCTAGGTGAATTTTATCTCAAGACGCTTGAAACGCGACCCTGAGTGGTTTTGCTTTTATCTTAGAACGCGTAAAATGCGACCCTGAGCGGTTTTTCTCTCCTCTTCTCATGCCTTTGGCATGGTTAGAGTGTGCATTTAGTTTTTCTTACGTGGAACCTATTTAAACTTGAAGCTCCTTCATATGTTGTTATCTTGTCATTGCTTATTGCATCTGTTATTTCTTATTGCATCATTCTGCATGATCATGAGTTTTCAAGTAGCCGGCTTTGCAAAGCGTGTGAGTCTAGCTTTCAAAGTATTTTTCATGCATATCATTTGCATCATGCTCCAGAATTACGCTGGTTTGATTCCCTGTAAAGGGATACGTAGGCAGCTTGCGAGCTCAACCAATTTAATTTATGTCTTGATTGTTTTCCCAAGTCTTACACCTTATCAAAATGGGTCGTTTTCGGGCTTTGACATTCACTCACGTCATGTCATGACTTCGAGTTCTGTCAAAGAGGGGCAACTGTAGACAACCCATTTTGACCGGCCTTACGACTTGGGCGCCACCGATTACGCACCCAATGATGAATTTGTATATGCTTGTTAAATGCTCAAAGTCCTCAGCAGAATGCCTCAGCTTTGAGTCTCAAAACCCTGTGAACTTGCCTTGTTTTTGGACCAAAACAGCAGTTTTTCAAGCCTAAACATTCCAAGACCTGCAGGCCCACTAATGTGGACTACTGGCCACCATTATGGACTGCCGGCCAGTAATGTTGCCTGCCGGCCACTTGTGTGTTTTTTCAGATATTTTTGCCAACTGTTTCCACAGATGCATGCACCAGTCGATACATGTCCGTATAGATATTTCTAAGCTGGTCTCATGTTTTTATATATAGAGGTCCCCCTCTCATATATGAAACGTTAGAAAAATTTGGGAGCAAAATTTTTCTCTCTCTAAAATTCTCTCTTTCTCTCTCTCTCTCTCTCTCTCTCTCTCTCTCTCTCTCTCTCCAAGTTCTTCTCTCTTTGCCTATACACTCTAAACCAAACCTTGTGGTATTTGGGCAGAGGTATTTTTGAGCTTGCATTTAGCTCTTGAGGGTGTGTTATTGTTGGTTTGTAACTCAAAAAGGGTATCCCTCTCCAAGAGGTATAATTCTTAACTTGTTTCCCTTCTTTATTTGCCATCTTTTCTACTATTTTTTAAACTATTTTTACATTAAATTTTTGGGTTGAAACTTGTGGTTTAAGACAATTTAAGGTAGAGGGGTTGATAGCCCTTCTTTGAACCTTGCTTCTAAGACCTTTGCCCTTGTGTTTCCCACCTTCTCATCTTTTTTTTTTTTTTTTGGAGCTTTTTACCACTGATTTTCAGAGGTTTTTCAAAAGAAAAAAAATCATGTTTTGAAGTCCCAAAAAATGGAAGGGGTAGCTTCCCCTCCTTGTGTTTGTTTACTAGCTTAACTTGCTCTATAGTTTAGCTAGTTGTTGTAGTTATTTTTTGTCTTCATTCCAGCACTTTTTTAGACTGTTTTTAGTTGTTCATTACATTTGAGCTTTGTATAGCATGTTTGTAGTGTAATGGTCCTCATGGGCTTGGTGGTTTAGGCCTTAGCTACCAACCTATTTGAGTTGATAGTGTTTATTTCTTGCTTCACATACTTATATTCGTATCTAATCAACTCTGTAACCTCCCACGTTCTTGGCTTTTTTCGTTGTTTTGAAAGTTGTTTCAAACTAAGTGCTTGTTTAAGCTTGAGATTGAGGTTATTGTGCTTAATGGTTTAATCCCTTTGGGGGTTCATTAGCAACGGCATGACACTTCTCTCATGCCTAAAACAACACTTGGTTTGGTACTCCTTTCCATTAGAAGACTTAAAGCTCATTTTTGGACTCAATGAATTAAAGAATAGATGGTAATTAAAATGAAGTAATAAAATTGGGACTAAAAGTGATACAAGATAATAAAATCAACTTGGGTTCAATCGGACGTTAAATGAACCTATTGAGTCTTAAGACGTTTCATACTTGTTAGTGATGTAAATGATTCAAGAGTCAATGTCAACCACTTCCCTTGATCAATCCATGATAGGGAGGAGGTTTTTGTTGGTCTTTTGTTATGCATTTATTGAATTTTTTCCCTTGGTTCATAAATTGTCACGCAATGAAATTGCGTCGATTGATAGCTTGCGAACAAAACATACCCCTCCTTTGACCTATTTGTTGATAAGGAGAGGTAGGGTGGACAAACATCCCCTGAGAATACTCTGGTTTGTGCTCTGTTTGTCCTCTATTATTGCAGGAGAAAACCAAAATCAGTGGCCGGTAGGCCACTTATTCTGGACGGTAACCCACTATTAGTGGCCTACCGGCCATTACTTCCGGGTTGCGGGCCACTTTTTCCAGGCAGGCAGTTCCCTTTTTCCAGTGGAGTAGAGCAAAAGCTGAGGTGAAAAACTGTGCATTTTTTCAACTGTGCAACAGAGGCATTCTAGTAGCAAAACGGAGAGCATTATTGGGTGGAAATCCGCATCCATGCATGAGCCCTCCCTCGACCCTCGGGATTCGTGAAGTGATGTTGTAATAATATTAGTGTTGTGCTTGAAGTAGTGGGTTTGTAATTAATTAGTTAGAATAGATATGTGTTGTACTTATTTTAATTAGCTAGAATAGTTAATTAAATTTTGTTATTGTAATAATTAGTTAAGTAGCTTAGCTAATTTATTTCATTCGTTTTGTAATAGTTAGTTAATTCGTAGTAATTAGCTAGGCTATTCATTCGGACCCTTTTGTGCGAGGGCTAAGATTATAATATTGTGTATGTCTTCTAACTCCACGTCTTTCTCCCGTTTATTTTCTTGCTTATGATGAGTAGTTTAGAGCATCATGTTTCTTTTAGCATACTCTATGTTTGCATCTACTTGTTTTTCATGCACCGAGGCCCGGTTTATCATTCTAACAAAGTATTGCCATTTAATACTTCTTTGAAAAGGTGCTCAAACCGCATGCTATCAAATTGATTCACGTGTCATAATTAGTAGCCGAGCCTATTAATTACATCTTGTATGTGTTGCATTAGCCATGTTGCATTAGTTAGAAGCATGCATATTTTCTAACTCTTTTGTTTCTTTTGGCTCGCCTCGGAGTACTAGGTGAGCATTTGTGCTTTAGCATATCGCATGCGTGTGGTTGTTACCATGTTTAGCATACTTGCCATAAGGCTAAGTGCTTAATTGATAAATTGCTTGAATGCCTGTGGATGAAGGCTAATTGCTTGAATTGGAATAATTTGAGTAGTGTGCATATGCGATCACTTTTTCAAGTGGTACATATTCGAAGCAATTTTCAAAACAAACATGAATCAAGTGTTCCAATTTTTGCAAATTAGTCTATACTTGTTTGTGCATCACATAGTAATGTTAGTCTAAATAATCGAAACAAGAGCATATATTGTGAATAAAAATCGCATCATGATTAGTAGAGGCTGATCTTTGATCTAGCGAGTGGGGTGCTCAATTCATGACATTTCCCTCTCGTACCTAAGTTCCCCGAGTTGAGGCAATCTTGGTGATGACGGACACGTGGCCTTTGGCATGAGTCATGGGTTTCCTAAATTTCTCAAAAATATTTAGGTGGCACCTTTGTATCTGGCAAAGAAGTCCATTTTTGGCATTTTGATTCAAAATCGATTTTCTAAAAGATTTGTCGAATTTGGACTCTTTTGTGTTTATCTATTTCACATTACATTTGTGAAATCAGATTCAGAATCACGAGAGTCCAAACAGTAGGGCTAGTCATATCTGAAAGGAGTACAAAAAGTCAAGCTACGACTCTCTCAAGGCTGCTGTAGTGCAGAGGCTGTGTCCCACGTGCAAGATGGGTTACAAGTGGCTGAAAGGGCTCCCAGTTGATGGAAAGCAGTATTAGAAAGAGGTAGAGGGATCGAATAGCCAGCACCTACAATAAGAGGCCATACCCAACTAGCCCTAGATAGCTTTCATCCTTGGTAGCCCCACCAGACACCAGGATGCAATCAAAAGGAAAGAGGCCTCTATATGAAACTAGGCCACCCAATTATTACAAGGTAGATAACCAGCCTGAAAGAAAGCATGGATTCAGTGCAAGGCATGGGACCAGGACTAATAATTGGCTCCCAAGGATTGCTTCGAAGACTGCTTTAAAGAGTGGGGCAACAGATCCAACAGTCAGACCAGTAGGTTCATGGGTCCGAGGAGTTCTAGATTGGTTTGTCATGCAGAACAAACCTAAGGAAATGCCTACCCAAAAAAAGGTTTTTACAGACTAGGAAAGAATGATCAAACCTCATTTGGTGGCTCCAAACAATTGGGTGTTATTAAAGAACCCAAAAACAAGAGACCCATATGTGGTTCCTATGATTTCTAGGTCTCAAAGGAGGAAGATCCATCGAAGATACACCCAGTATCAGAGTGATCTAAAAGAAAGTGAAGAGAGCACTTCCATGGCATGAGCAAAAGACCAAACAGATGAGGGGATAGGTTCGAAGCTTGCTCTAAAAATCAAGAGGAGTGCCAACATGGAGCAGTTAGCTAAAGTTCATGCTGAATTAAGAGCCAAAGAAAAATCCAGTTTAGCAAGCCTCGAGAAGGCTTTAATGGAAAGTGACAATGAAACGGATGAAAGGACTGAGCTAGGCCAAGAGAGAACATTGGCTGAATATGAAATGTTTGAGGCCTTCATGACTGAACAGACCTTTCTGGTTGACAAGCCAACGGAGGTAGATCACCAACAGGCTGCTTCGAAGGAACCTGTTAGCACAGAGGTACTAGAATGCAGCATGAAAGATGCTTCCGAAATAACAGAACAAGCTAGTTTAGAAGGGAAACAAGTACAACCAGTAGTTCAATTTGGCTTCTTCCCTCCAGTATCAGTAAATATGGTATATGTATTGTCACAGGAATTCCAGGATGAAGAAGGAAACCAAGATGGTCAGGAGGATGACCCCATTACAGTTTCTAGTGAAGATTCACAGTCAGTATGATTCAAGATGAGTCAGAAGTGGCTAAGCCAATGGAAACTGATGAGGAAAGTGAAGAGGTGAGCATTAACCTCTCATATCCTTTTGAATAGCCCACAATATCTATGACCCAGCATGCCAAGCCCCTATATATCAAGGCTCACTTCGATGAGATACAAATGAACAAGGTGTTAATGGACAATGGTGCAGCAGTAAACCTGCTTTCAAGGTCTTTGTTGAAGAAGTTGGGGAAGAGAAACCCTAGGTTGATCCTAACTAGCACAACCATTGTTGGTTTTGCTGGGGATAAGCAAATGGCTCAAGGCATTTTGCCCATCAACTTGGGTGTGGGAACCGGAGATTATATGACAGCATTCTTTGTTATAGACAGTAACGCCAAGTATAATGCTTTGCTTGGCAGGGAATGGATCCACACCAACAAGTGTGTGTCTTCCTCTCTACATCAGAAGATGATGATAGCTCTGTGCAATGGGGAAACAGAGGAAATCAATGTGGATTCGCAGCCATTTATTGCTTGTGATGATTTCGCTAAGGCTAAGCTATACACAGAAAGAGTTATACCGCTCAGTGTGATGAGGAAGCCTGATGGAATAACCGAATTAACGACTGATGAGAAAGTAGCACACCTGAAACACTTAGTGTAGGAGAGTGTTGATGAAGAGTTCGTCACCAAAGATGACAATGATACCTGGTTGTAGGCAAGAAGATAAGA
The DNA here is from genome assembly GCA_030407325.1 of Camellia japonica. NCBI lineage: Eukaryota > Viridiplantae > Streptophyta > Magnoliopsida > Ericales > Theaceae > Camellia > Camellia japonica. The sequence continues at coordinate 82,470,261 of JAPPVO010000059.1, read as the reverse complement.
ACTAAGAAGCCAGACCCTTGACCTTAATCAAGTTTTTAGCGTTGGACATAAAGTCAATAGTCCAAAAGGTACAGGAACAAGAAAGGGAAGTCATGTTGATTGGCTGTAATCAGGAGCAACAAAAGGCCAGGCCTTTGGTCCTTGATAAGTACTGTGCATTGGACATCGATACAAAAGTCCAGTAAATACAAGAAGAAGAAGCCTTATGGACAAATTTTTTCTATGAGGAAGAAAACAAAGATATTGAGCTAGAGAAGGTGGGAGCAGAACAAAATAAAGAAGTTGCTTTGAAGGCAGAGGAAGTTAAAGGAGAAGCATCAGTAAGTGCTCAAGTACAAGACCCTTTGGAAGAAATCAACTTAGAGGAAGGTTCTGAGCAGCAACCCAACTATATCAATGCTTGGTTAAGTCCCATTGACAGGAACCAATTGTTGGTAGTCCTAAAGCAATATAAGGATTGTTTTGCGTGGTCTTATAATGAACTGCCTAGATTGAATAGGTCATTAGTGGAACATAGGCTCCCTATGAAGCCTAATTTCAAGCCACACAAGCAGAAACCAAGACAGATGATCCCTGAAGTGGTTAGAAAAGTGAAAGAGGAGATTCTTAGGCTCCTTAAAGTGCTTCATTAGAACAGCCAGGTATGTTGAATGGTTGTCTAATATTGAGCCTGTGGTTAAAAAGAATGGCAAGATAAGGGTATGCATCGATTTTAGAAATCTGAATTTGGCAACTTCAAAAGATGAGTACCCTATGCCTATAGTTGATCTATTGGTGGATAGTTCAGTAGGGTATAGGATTTTGTCTATGATGGATGGGCATTCTAGTTACATCCAAATTTGCATCGCAGAGCAGGATGTCCACAAGACAGCATTTAGGTGTCCTGGGAATATTGGCACCTTCAAATGGGTGAAAATACCATTTGGTTTAAAGAATGCTGGGCCAACATATCAGAGGGCAATGAATACTATCTTTCATGATCTTATTGAAAGATACCTAGAGTGTTACATTGATGATATTGTTGTAAAGTCTCAGTCTATGGAGGAACACTTGGTTCACTTGGTAGCAGCTTTTGAAAGAATGAGCAAGTTGAAGTTGAAGCTTAATCCTCTTAAATGTGCTTTTGGTGTATCAGCTAGAAACTTCTTGGGGTATGTAGTGCACAAAAAGAGAATACAGATTGATCAGAATAAAGCCAAAGCCATCATTGAGGCCAAACCTCCATCAAGTAAGAAAGAATTACAAAAGTTCCTTGGTCAGGTCAATTTCTTTGAAGATTTATTTCTAATACTGCAGGAAAAACCAAAGTATTTTCTTCTTTGTTAAAACTGAAAAATGAAGAAGAGTTTGTGTGGATAGCAGAGCATCAAGCTGCTTTCGAAGGAATTAAAACCTACTTGGCCAAGCCTCTAGTGTTGATGCCACCAAGGAGAGACAAGCCCTTGAAGTTATACATTGCTACAACAGAAGATTCATTGGGAGTTTTTCTAGCTTAGGACAATGAAGAAGGCAAGGAGCAAGCAGTTTATTTCCTTAGTAGGCTTTTAAATTCTTGTGAATGTAAATACTCAGCTGTAGAAAAGCTGTGCCTTACATTGTACTTTGCAGCAATGAAATTAAGATATTATCTTTTGCCTATTGTTGTCTTGGTAAATGCAACCACAAACTTGGTTAAGTACATGTTATCTAGACCTATGCTGAGAAAAAGAATTGGCAAATGGATATTAGCTCTATCAAAGTTTCATCTAGAATATGTCCCCCAAAAGGCAGTAAAAGGGCAACTTTTGGCTAACTTCTTGGTAGATCATTCATGTCAAACAAAAGTCAAGAGATAATGGACCTTAGTATGGCAATGTTGAGCCATGGCAAATGTGGTTCGATGGATCAAAAGCCAATGGTTTGGTTAGAATTGGTGTTATAATTAAATCACCACAGGGGGTAGAAACTAGACATGGTTTCAGAGTGGATGAAACTACTTGTTCCAATAACCAAGCTGAATATGAAGCTTTAATAATGAGACTTGAGATACTTATTGGATTACAGGCTCATGCAGTTGATATATTTTGGGATTCTCAATTGGTAGTCAACCAAGTAAAGGGAATTTTTATATGTCAAAGTGCAAGCATGTTGCTATATTATGTTGCTGCATTGCATTTGCTTTATCAGTTTCAGATAGCCAATGTGACTTATATTCCAAGATTCATGAATCATAAGGCTAATGATGTAGCTCAAAAGGCCTCCAATTTCAGGAAAAAAAAGGTGACCCCCAAGTGGACATAAGTCAAGCAACATATCAGAAGTTAATACCACTTTTGGCTAAAAGGGTATCATGGTAGAAGTTAACCAGAATAACTTAGAAGAGCATGATTGGAGACATCCAATCATTCAATATTTAATTGGCCCTTCTTCGAAGACTAATAAAAAAATTAAATTACAGTCCATACAATATATAGTGTATGGCAATGCTCTTTACAAAAAGGGAGCAGATGGATTGTTGTTGGAATGTTTAGGGCCAAAAAAAGCACTGACTACTATAGCTGAGGTACATGAAGGTATTTGCGGTGCCTATCAGCTTGGTGTGAAGATGAGATGGTTGCTTTGAAGGCATTCTTACTATTGGCCAACCATCCTAAAGGATTGTATAGAGTATGCAAAAGGATGTCAAGTATGCTAAAAGCATGGCATGATAAGACATGTGCCAATAGCTGATTTGTATGCAGTAGTGAAGCCATGGCCATTTAGAGGATGGGCAATGGATATGATAGAAAAAATATATCCACCGTCTTCAAAACATCATTGTTTCATTCTAGTGGCTACAGATTACTTCACTAAATGGGTCAAAGCTAAGCCTTATAAGGTTGTGGATCAAACTGAGATTATTGGATTTATCAGAGAATTAATCCATAGGTTTGGCATCCCTCAGACCATAATTATAGATAATGGGACTGTGTTTGATGGAAAGATGATAAAGTCTTTCGCAGCAGAATTTGGAATTAGTCTTATCAATTCCATCCCCTATTATGCACAAGCAAATGGTCAAGTAGAATCATCTAACAAGTCCTTGAAAAAAGGAATACAAAGAGTTGTGGAAGATAATCCTAGGGATTGGCACAATTTGTTGTTAGATGTATTGTGGGCTTACAAGACTTCTCCAAGGTCAAGTACAAAGATCACTCCTTGTGCCTTACTATATAGGCATGATGAAGTATTCCCTATAGAAATTAATATTACGTCCTTAAGGGTAAAATGCCAAGACCAATTAACTTCTGAACAGTACCATCAAAGCATGTTCTTGGAAGTAGAGAATATAGATGAAGCTAGAATATTGGCATTAAATAGCATTCTTTTCCAAAAGAAGAAGGCAACCAAGAGCTATAATAAGAAAGTTAAGCACATTAGCTTTGATGAAGGTGACTTGGTATGGAAGACAATATTTCCAATAGGCATTAAGAGCCATAAATTTGGCAAATGGTCACCTAATTGGGAAGGACCATATCAGGTTCATAGAGTCTTGCCTGGGGGAGCCTACCATCTAAGAAATCTAAATGGTTATGTGTATCCCAAGAGAATTAATGGCAGGTACTTGAAGTCTTATTATTCAACTGTGTGGGAGACACAAGGAGTGTAGAAAGTGCTAAATAATAGAATGATAGAGCATGGTACACTCACATAGATAATAAAAGGTTTTCATTTCATAAAGAATTAAGTACATGTAGCCACAAATTGGCCTAGAAATCAGTACAGTGTTTTAGTTGTTCCCTTACAATTGATTCTCTACTTCTAAGGGTTGGGAACAACTGAATGGCTGTAGCCATATCCTGCCTTCTGTCAGCCAACCCTTGGTTAGTAATTTGCAACTTTTTAGCAGTTTGATCCAAGGCTAAGTTGACTGCGGTTGGCTCCTCCTCCAGTCGAGCCTTCTTCTCTAAAAGTTGAGTTTGAAACTGAGAGGCATTGGAGTATTGTCCCTTTAGTTCAAATACCTCCGCATGTATGTGGGAGACAAACTCCTTGTCCTTCAATAGTCTCTTTTCCACAGCCTTGGCCATATGGCAGATATTGATATAAAAATCTATGGTGGCTGCTGCCTTGGTCAAGTGGCTTGAGATGGCTATGTTAGAGTGCTCAAGAGCTTTGCAGAATTGGAGGAAACCATTCTTAATGATGGGTCTTTGTAAGGCTTCGAATGGGATCCTTGAGAATGATGTTAGCAATTCCAAACAAATGCTTAAGTCCATTAGAGGCAAAGAGACTCTGCTGACAGTAGAAGAACTCTCAAAGATTTCCAGGAGGGAGTCAGCAAGGACTACTGGTTCAGTCTCACAACTGGCTAATTGAGCTAAGGAAAGCTTGTCAAATAGGCTAGCCAGCCGAGCTTCAAAAATGTCCATCTCCTCCTTTGACATTGGAAGTATAAAGGAATCACTAGCGGAAGGAAAAGATGAAGGAGTGAAGGAATCCCTAATAGTGTCTATTGTCCTAGCCACTAGCAGTCAAGAGAAGAAGAAGAGTTGGGTGGTGGGAAGGAAATTGGTGAGCCACCAGTGTATTCCTTGTGAGTACTAGTTATCACTAAAGATGAAATGACCATTGGAATTTTCTCAGGTGATAAAGGGGCTACCAGGACTATAGGAGGAGTAAAATGAGATGAAATGAAATATAGATAGGGTAGATATGGTGTTAAGCCTGGGCATAAGAAAGGTGGGAAGCTTTGCTTTAAAGAGGAAGGCATGGGGAATATAGAGTTGGGAAGTGGAAACATCATCTGAATGGGCTCTATATTCATTGGTACTTCAATACGAGCCTTCCTTGTTCTTTTTGAGGCTGAAGAGGCCAATGTTGAAGGGGGAATGATTGCTGCTGTAGAGTAGAAAATAGAAAGAAAATGCTAATTTTTTTGTTAAGTCTTGGAGAGGGAATCAAAAGGAATTAAGGGAGAAATTACCAGCTTCAGAGGTTGTAATGGTAATGATTGGAGAGCTGTGAAGGGGATAGAGTTCAGTAGTCTGTTTCTTCCTTGCAGCCTCCCTATGTAATGCATCAGCAGCAGCAGCAGCAGCTTCATCCCTTAGTATTTGTTGCTGCCTCCTCTTTTCAAACCTCTGAAATATAATAATTTCTTTGGAGTGTTCTTCTTCCATAGCCTTAGCAGTTGCCTCGTGAGTAGTATCACCAATAAGGTCAGAAGGAGAAACTATCATTTTCCTTCTTCTTTTTAATGGTGTCTCTTTTTCCTATTCTGCTTCCTTCTCTTCCAGGTGAGCCTCAGGTTCTTCATGGTCAAGCATAAGTTTTCTTTTCTTCTGTTAATGTTGCTTGCCCTTAAGAATGTTCAAAGCTAGAGCTCTCTGAGGAGAGTCTTCCTGTAGAGCTCCTGTACCAAGAATAGAAACTATAAGTAAATAAGCTAGGCATCATAAAAGAAAAAGAAAAGGAAAATGGAAATGCATACCTTTCTTTGAGGTAGCCCTGGTAATTCTTAGAGGAGGATGTGAGGCAGTAGGAGTAGACACAGAGATAGCAGGAGTAAGAGTTGGAATGATAGGGGCAGTGAAGGCAATAATATTAGTCCCGGTCTGTTTGGACTTAGCTTGAGAGGGCATGTCTAGCCCTACCAACAGATCTCGAGGGGAGATAGCCAGGAGTACCTCCATATTGGTTGTTTACCAGTTCTGGTACCTCCTTAATGTAGTGTTGTGTGGGTTGAAGGGAGTGAACTTGAATTCGACTAAGTCTTGTATCAACTTGAAAGTTGCCTCATCTAGCCTGGTTCTTGGCACCTTCAGTTCTCTGGTTACAAGATTGGAGTTAGTTTGGCTACAGAAAGGGACAGGAATTCCTTGAGTAAGCCTTAATTGCCTAGCAAATTGGACAGGGCAGTTGGGTTTAGTAATACACTTGTATGCTCGAAAGTTCAAGGTACCAATGTAGTGCTCCTTTGGAATCAAAATTGAGGCCCACATATCCCTGTGAATGGGATTAGAGCAGGTGCTGTCAGTCAGGAAAGTCCTTAGCCATGTTGGCCCTGTGTTAGCCGTAAAGGGGCAAAAGAAGGTGAAAATGGGGGAAACTGGAAGTTGATGGAAGAAAGTAAGGTAATGAGCAAAGCTAGAAGCGTAGAGTAAAAGTCTAGCATACTTCATTCCATAAGTGGTACGGTCTTGCACCAAGAACCTTAAGCACCTGGAATGTAAGTCAGAGAAATAAGCAAAAAGCTAGAGTTGCAACACCCAGCGTGGTCCTCCTTGGTTGGCATCAAAAGGTTTCTCACAAAACTGAGAGCAAACTTTATATACATGACCTAGTACATAAGGAGCTAAAGATATTTTCTTAGCCGAAGCAAGCCTTGGCAAGATGGGCGAATTCAGGCATAATCCTCTAGTAGGAGGTGCATAATAAAAATTTGTAGAGTTAGTATAAGAGAAAAGAAAAGAACTCCTGATTGGTCACAGGACCTTTCTTTTTATTCTCAGATTTCACAAAATCGCTAAAGGAAGAAGTCAGAGGAGCAATAGAGAAAGAAACATTAATATCAGGATAATCAGGTCCGAAGGGAGTACCAACAGGTGATAAACCAAGAAGATGGCACATGTCAAGGACAGTAGGGGCCATCATGCCACACCGAAATTGAAAAAAATTGAAAGCGGAGTTCCAGAAACAAAGAGCAGTACGTATGAGAAAAAGGTCTTTAGGAATGGAAAACCTAGCTAGTTGAAGGGCGTCGAGGAGACAGAGTTCTTGGAGGTCCAGCGTCCTGGCAGAAATAACTCGGTCGTACCATTCCTTCCATTCGGCCGCAATGTGGGCCAACAGCGATGGGGATGACTCATTTTCCAGCTTCCCCAATCAAGGCCACCCTCGTAAAGGAGGCATTGATCCTCTAAGTGCGGATACAAAGTAGGGAGTTGGGTGGGAGCTTCTCTGAAAATGGGTCCAAGAACAAACTCCCATTGAGCATTGTGTCAGGGAATAAAGATACGCCTATCGATAGCACATCGTTCACCAGCCTTGTATTTGTCACATTCTTCGTTGATGATTCTTCTCAAAGCCACAAATGGGCTCACACGCTCGACGACTGGTATTTTGGAAGAACAAGCCATTAGCAAGCAATTAAAAGAATGAAGTGAGCGGAAGGGCAAAGAGCTATAGATAGGGGTAACATGAGTGATTTTTGGACAAGCGTCTAGATAAAGCGCGAGAACAGAGGGGTTTTAAACTTTTCTGTCCATAGTTACCCATTTAATATAACGGGTTAAATGAACCCAGGTTCTAACCCATGTGTGATTAAGGCTTTTATTATTATTATTTTTAAAAAAAGTCCCTAAGAACACAAGGAAGAAAACTATCTCCGAGCTAGTATGTGGATACCTTATGAATGAGGAAACACACTTCAAACATCCAGCTTGGCTTCAAAAATTATTAGTTAGCTTCGAAGCCAGTTTTCAAATCCTTAACTGAAGCCAGTCTTATACTCTGAATTCAAGCATAGCTAATATTTGTTCACTTCAATAATCCTGGAGGTGCACTTTTAGACTTTCCAAACAAAGGAAGTTTCCTTCGAAGGGTTCTTTGTAGTAACCTATGGTTAGAATATGGTTCTGGCCTATTCTTTCAGCATAGATAAGAACTATGGAATCAATTCTTCGTTAAGCAGTATAGAAAGTCCAAAGGCTAAAGAACTTATCTTACACTTTTGCATATATAAGACCTTTCAAAGGCAAATTTGGTTGTTCTTAAGAGGAATTTCATACTTTGAAATATCTGAGCCAGGCCTCGAAGCAAGATTGGTCAGCTCGAAGTTGTTATTGTTGGAACAATCTTCTATGTAAAATAAATAACTTGAAACAAACCAAACAAATAAAAATAAATTACGTACATAATTTATTTTACTGAACCGAATAAATATTTAAAAGATCAAGTCGAGTGTGACCTCTGTCCTTAAGACAGATTCGCCCTGCTACGGTGCTTACGGATAAATGGCGTCTATCTCCCAAGATACAATGATCTTCACAAATTGTAGTAACACTCCAAACAATTTGTACAGCGAACAAAACTTGTGTTTTATACTTTCAGAATTTTCTCTAAAATTAGTATGTAGAATAATGCAAAGAGAGCATAAAGAAAAGCAAGAAAAAATGAATTTTTGAAATGAGAAATCTGCTGAAAATGTCCTGGTATTTATAGGGCTGAACATGTATGAAATTCAAACCCGAATATATCTGATTTTGAATGAACAGGTGCAGTTACTGTTTCAACAGATAACTGCTGTAGTTTCATATATGTTCATAGTTGTTGGGCAGTTTTAAACCTGTCTGAAATTGCTAGACTATTTTCCAATCTGTTGAACAGTTTGAACCTATTGATCCTGTTGGAAAATGAACTAAAAAGGGCACAGTTTGGACAGAAAAAATTAGCGCAAAATTCAAATTAATTTTCCTACAAGAAATTTTGGAAAAAATTCAAATAAATTTTGTTCAAAAAATTAAAGTTAGAACCGACCTAACCCACAACCCACACTCGTGCCCTGCACGGCATGGCTCGGCTCGGCTCGGCTCGGCCGGCTGGTCAGACGGACGGCAGTGGCCCGCGCGCTTGTAGTGGTTTGAGCTAAGGTTCACTTTGTTCATAACTCCTCCCTTTTACAAACCTTGGGTGCCCTTTGGGGCCCAACCCAAGTGTTTCCACCTAGAACTTATATACACATAAATTCTCTTAAGTTTCCAATGTGGGATAACCATTTCAAGGAAACGCACATTTTACTTCTTGAATTGTCCATTCCACGAACCCGAAAACGACGTCAACTTCTCATTCACTCATAAATGGTTTTGACGAACCATATTTACCGTGTGACTTGCCATGTGGCAAGTAACACGTCACCTCTTTGGACCCACCTTAAAAGACATATGGGCCCCATCTAAATTTGGGCTCAAAATAAGCCTATAAAATCATATTTTTCCAACAATCCCCTACATAAATGGAACTTGACAGAGAGAAAATGCAACAACATGATCTAAATACAGAAAGTACAGAAATTGGAAATATTCTGCAAAGGATAGGCAACTTTTGGCTTTGAACCTTCCTTATGAGACACTATCGGATTTACTAGCTAACCAGTGAACATGATGTCTTAAACTGTTTAGCTGTTTGTGTAAACCAAGACAATAGAACTCACACAGCATATTACCAGACACAGTTTAGTTCTCATTATTGTGTTCATTTTGGCCCTGAACAACCTGGTCTTTCATGAGTGTTCTAGAGAATTGTAGCCCTTCACAAATCTTATAGAACCGGCCTAGTTCACACTCATATAAGTGATTCTTATGAAGAGTATCCTGCCATACTCCACTAGGTATTCCTAGATATAAGAATCATTAAAAGTATTACTTAATGTAAAACGCTGCAGACATAACTATTTTATCATAGAAATAGGTAGGAGTTTGACTCCCCAGTGATCCTTATGAGTCATACAAAACTCGGTTATCCCTTTGAACCTAGATCTTGCGATCTCCAGTCAACTAGGTTGGGTTGCCGTTGTAGTAACTCTTATTTAATAGGCTTAAGTCCCATTCCCCTCAATGAATTCTCAACTAACTCTCTTGCTAACCTTTTGGTTAGTGGATCCACTATGTTGTCTTCAGACTTTACATATTCAATGGAAATAATTCCATTAGAGAGTAGTTGTTTCATGGTGTTATGCCGACGACGAATGTGTCGTGACTTACCGTTATACATATGACTCTATGCTCTACCTATTGCTAATTGACTATCGCAATGTATGCATATAGCAGGCACCGGTTTTGGCCACATTGGAATATCTTCAAGGAAATGGCGAAGCCATTCTGCCTTTTCCCTAGCTTTATCTAAAGCTATGAATTCTGATTCCATAGTAGACCTAGCAATGCAAGTCTGTTTGGAAGATTTCTAAGATACAGCCGCATCACCAAGAGTAAAGACATACCCACTGGTGGATTTTGAGTCTCTGGTATCCGATATCCGGTTTGCATCATAGTATCTTTCAAGTACTGCTGGATATCTAGTATAATTCAGCTTAATGTTACGAGTAAATCTGAGATATCTTAGAACCCTTATAATCGCTTTTCTAGTGTTCTACTCCTGAGTTACTCATATATCTACTTAATTTACTTATTGCATAAGCTATATCCGTGCGAGTACAGTTCATCAAGTACATTAAGCTTCTAATAATTTGGGCATACTCTAATTGAGAAATACTTTCCTGTACATTCTTAGAAAGAAACAAATTAACATCCACAGGTGTTCTAGCAATCATCATCTTTGCTAAATTTGTCAAGTATTTTCTTAATGTAATGTAATTGTGACAAAGCATAACCTTCTGATGTTTTGGTACTTTTCATACCAAGAATTATATCAGCAATCCCCATGTCTTTCATGTCAAAATGTTTATTCAACATTTTCTTGGTAATTTTAATCATGTCATTATTGCTACCTACGATAAGCATATCATCCACATAAAGACATACTATAACATAGCCTTTGTTTATGTTTTTAATATAAACACATTTGTCACATTCATTAATTTTGAATCTATTTGACATCATTGCTCTGTCAAATTTCTCATGCCATTGTTTTGGCGCTTGTTTTAAACCATATAATGATTTAACCAATTTACAAACTTTCTTTTCTTTTCCTGGAACAAAAAATCCCCCTGGTTGTTCCATGTAAATTTTTCATCTAACTCACCATTTAAGAAATCAGTTTTCACATCTATTTGATGAATTTCTAGATTGTACAAAGATGCAATGGCAATTAGCATTCTAATGGATGTTATTCTAGTAACTGGTGAGTATGTGTCAAAGTAATCAAAACCTTCTTTTTGTCTAAATCCTTTGACTACAAGTCTTGCCTTGTATTTGTTAATTGATCCATCCGCTTTCATTTTTCTTTTGAAAATCCACTTATATCCAAGAGGTTTACACCCTGGTGGTAAATCTACCAATTCCTAAGTATGATTTTGTAGGATGGATTCAACTTTGCTGTTTACAGTTTCTTTCCATAAAGGAGCCTCAGGATTGGACATAGCCTCTTTAAAAGTTAAAGGCTTATTTTCTAACAAAAATGTTAGAAAATTTGGACCAAAAGATTTTGAGGTTCTAGCACGTTTACTATGCCTAAGTTCCTCTTCATCAATTTGATCTATCTCTTGCTCTTGTTCTTGATCATGACTAGTAATAGCATCATAAGATCTTTTGTTAGTACTAGTCTCTTGTCCAGTCTTATTCAGAAATATATGTTCAAAGAACGATGCAATCCGAGATTCAATAATAATATTTATATGCATTTTGGAATGTTTTGACTTATGAATCAAAAACCAATATGTACTACTATTCTTTGCATAACCAATGAAAATGCAATCAACGGTTTTAGGACCTATCTTAGTCTTTTTAGGACTAGGAATAACCACTTCAGCCAAACACCCCCACACTTTTAAGTATTTGTAGGATGGTACTCTCCCATGCCACATTTCATAAGGTGTTTGATTCACTTTCTTCCGGGGTACTTTATTTAGAATATAATTAGCAGAAAGTATAGCTTCCCTCCACAAGTTCTGAGGTAATCCAGAACTTATTAACAGAGCATTCATCATTTTTTTTAAAGTCCTATTTTTCCTTCCACAAATTCCATTTTGCTGAGGTGAGTAAGGAGCAGTGGTTTGATGAATTATTCCATGTTCTTTATAAAACTTACCAAAATGTGATTTATATTCACCACCTCTATCACTTCTAAGTTTTTTTAATTTTCTTGCCAAGTTGATGTTTAACTTCATTCTTATATTGAATGAAAGTTTTCAAAATTTCATCATTGGTTTGAATTAAATAAACATAACTATATATAGTATAGTCATCTATAAAAGTGATAAAAATATTTTTTCCCACCTCTAGTTTGAATTGATTTAAAATCACAAATGTCACTATGAATTAATTCAAGTGGTTCCGTACTTCTTTCAATTATATGAAAAGGAGTTTTGGATAATTTTGCCTCAACACAAATTTCACATTTATGATTTAAATCAATGTCAAATTTAACATGTCCAAGTCTACCATGCCATAAATTTGAAGACTCAAGCAAGTAAGAAGAAGAAGTATTTTTATTAACAACTAAAGGTACAACGGTCATTACATTCATCTTGGAAAAGGCCATCAGACATGTAACATTTTCCTACATACATCCCATTTTTGGTAAGTACAAACTTGTCCCTTTCAAAAACTAACCTAAACCCATTTTTACTCAACAAAGATCCGAAGACTAGATTCTTACGAATGTTCGGTACATGTAGCACATTGTTAAGAGTGAGTTCCTTTCTAGATGTCATCTTAAGAATAATCTTTCCTTGTTCTTCAACTTTAGAAGTCGAGGAGTTACCCATGAAAAGTTGTTCACCGTTGTCCACCATAGAATAAGATGTGAACATCTTTTTGTCGGCACAGATATGGCGAGTAGCACCAGTGTCCACCCACCATTCTTTAGTATTTCCGACAAGGTTTACCTTAGGAACAACTGCAGAAAGATTTATGTCATTTACACCATTGGAAATTTTATCCACTTCGGTCATATTGGCTTGAGCAACTTTCTTGCTTGATCTTCCTTTGCCTTTGCGTAAATCAGTTCCTAAGAACTTCTCTAGCTTTTCATCATGATTCACTAGCATGGTCATAACATGAAAAGGGGTTGGCGCAATTGCAGCCACCATACCAGTACTTGTTTGAGCATTAGTTTCAGTAGCCATGAATTCTGAATTATGAAACAAAATTATAATTAGAATTTTATACTACACAGAAAATTTAAACCAAAACCACATAATTAAATTCTGTAAAAATAAAGGAAACAAAAATTATGACTTTTATTTCCAATTAATTTGAAAATAAAATAAAATTTTATTTAAACAAATTAATTCCACACAGAAAAATATTTCTGTAACACTTTAAAAATTAAAATACAGAAAATAGAATTTTAATTAATGAACACTCAAAAATTATTTCTGAAATCAAAATTAATTTCTGATTAACTTCACAAATAAATATTCTGAATTGTTAATAACTACCAGTATATTACTACTAGATATCAAAGAAAATAAATAGTATATTACTACTATTTATTTTTCCAACCAGAATATTATTTTGTAAAACCACAGAAAATAATTTCTGTAAGAAGAAGAAAGAGAAAAAGAAACAAACGAAAAATTCTGTATAAACAGAATAATTCGAATCTGTCTTAAGATTGTTAGAATAATCTTCTGTGTAAAATAAATAACTTGAAACAAATCAAACGAATAAAAATAAATTACTTACAAAATTTATTTTACTGAACCGAACAAATATTTAAAAGATCAAGTCGAGTGTGTGACACTCTGCCCTTAAGACAAATTCGCCCCGCTACAGTGCTTACAGATAAATGGCATCTATCACCCAAGATATAATGATTTTCACAAATTATAGTAGCACTCCAAACAATTTGTACGGTGAACAAAACCTGTGTTCTATACTCTCAGAATTTTTTCCTAAAGTTAGTATGTAGAATAATGCAAAGAGAGCACAAAGGAAAGCGAGAAAAAATGAATTTTCGGAATGAGAAATCTGTTGAAAATGTCCTAGTATTTATAGAGCTGAACATGTATCAAATTCAAACCCGAACAGATCTGATTTTGAATGAACAGGTGCAGTTACTGTTTGAATAGATAATTGCTATAGTTTCATATCTGCTTCAAAACTGCTGGGTAGTTTTAAACCTGTTCGAAATTGATGGAGTGTTTTCCAATCTGTTGAACAGTTTGAACCTGTTCAACCTGCTAGAAAATGGACTGAAAAAGGGCACAGTTTTGATAGAAAAAATTGGCGTAAAATTTAAATTAATTTTTTCGCAATAAATTTTAGAAAAAATTCAAATAAATTTTGTCCAAAAAATTAATATTAGAACCGACCCGACCCAGAACTCACACCTGCGCTTGGCACGGCTCGGCCGGCCGGTCGGACGAACGACAGCGGTAGCGCGCGCGTGTGTGGTGGTTTGAGCCAAGGTTCACTTTGTCCATAACTCCTCCATTCTACAAACATTGGGTGCCCTTAGGGCCCAACCCAAGTGTTGCCACCTAGAACTTATAGACACACATAAGTTCTCTTAAGTTTCTAATGTGGGATAACTATTTCAAGGAAACCCACATTTTATTTCTTGAATTGTCCATTCCACAAACCCGAAAATGACGTCAACTTCCCATTCACTCATAAATGGTTTTGACGAACCGTCTTCACTGTGTGACTTGCCATGAGGCAAGGAACACGTCACCTCTTTGGACCCACTTTAAAAGACTTGTGGGTTCCATCTAAATTTGGGCTCAAAGTTAGCCCAAAATAAACCTATAAAACCATATTTTTTTAACAGTTATTTTATACAGGCTATGTTAGCCTTGTGCTTGGAGAGTGAAAACCCAAGGCAAATACGGACACTCCTATGAGAAAGTCCATATTTCGAAGCACTTAAAAACAAGCATCAAAGCAAGTTGGTTGCTTCGAAGCTATTATTCACAGATTACATGGAAAAAAGTAAGGAGTGAAGTCATATTCTCCATAGAATCAATCATGTAATTGGAATAGAAAGTCAAATCATGACAGATGATATTTGAAGAGCTCAGCATTATTAATATGCAATATTTACATTGGGAACACTTACTTCGTTACATTCTCAATTTCATAAAAGTAAGGAATGGACAAAGTCACAAGATCATGGAACTTTGTCTAGCAAAATGCAATAAATACATACTCTTTTTCTAACCTATTTTCTATCCTATCCAAATTTGGTCTATCTAACTAGTGGGCCCTTAATTGGAGGAAGAGTTGTTGGGCCTTCATTTCAAATTCTATTTGTTTGAGAGCTTTCTCTGTTTTATCCATTTCTCTTTCCTCATGTGCTTCATCCATAGTGGCATCTTCTCCAAACTCTAAGTCTTGGTTTTGAAATTCTCATATTCTTCAAGAAGATTCTGTGCCTTATACTGAATTTGAATGTGAGCGGCAAAGGTTTCCTCCAGCAACTCACTGGTAATGGAAGCATTTGTGTGTTAGTTCAGTAGAAAGAAAGTTGATCCAAGAAAGTATAAAGCTCTGCCTAGGCCACAAGGTTAAGGATGTGGCTTCGAGAGAGGATATCACAAGACCATAGTAAATTCTTGTGAGGAACATCATCTCGAAAGACCTCAAAAGATAAATGGGGAAAGCAGTAAGCAGAGTTTGGGCTCTGTATTGTTGGTAAGGAGTAGGAGGAGCTAGAGCCTGGTAAGGAGCAAAATACTGGCTCTAGAAAAGGGTGAGTTTCAGTTCTTCAATCTAGTTAGGATTGGAAAGCAGGGAAGGAGCATTTGGGTCCCCTCAAATGAAAGTGGAAATTCAAGCCTGTTCACACATTCTAGCCAATCAGAAGAGCAAAGTTTTGCTTTTTTGGCTAAGAGTACAGGACTGATTCCCAAGGCTTCAACAGGGTATGGAGTCCTTCGCACTATTTTGGACGGCAAGGTGAAAGTATTCCATGCTGAAAGTAGGTTATCCTCTAGGCTGCGAAGGTGGTCGAGGGAGATGTATGGATATACTACGGAGCTACGCATGAAGGGATGTATTGCAATGTGGGTCATCAAATTTATGGAATCGATAGTGGATTCGCTCCCTTGTTTGAGGTTGAGTGGGTGTATGCCAAGTTCCCCAGCCAGTGCTGTTAGAAGTGTTGTTAGAGAAAGAGGAGGCAGCTTCATCCCATGTAGAAAGTTTGAAGGCAGATGAGGAGTTTCCAAGATCCATTTTTGCAAGTTCTTTATCCAAAGGTTTGTAGTTGGCAGATTTTTGATCCAAAGGTTGATATTTTGCGAAAGCATCCATAATTTGAATAAATGAGGCGGATAAGCGTGGCTAATAAATGCATGAAGGTTCTTTCGAAGACGAACATCATTGTCTAAAACCTCTTCATATGTACGATCGATAAAAAAATGGTTTGTTTGGCTATAGGAACTGTATCAACCCTTTCGAATACTCATATAGTAGAAAATGTTCAAGCACAGGAAAGAATTTAATGCAGATCAAATGCCTCATTAATGGAAAGACGGTTGCATTTCTAAGAAGATGCAAAGTCCATACACATCCTAGAACGTGGACAAAGTGCATTGAGTCCACTAATATCACCAAGTATTTGGTATATTTGTACGGGGGGTAATGTTGGTTACATATTTTGTAAAAGCTAATCCCAGCTTGACACGTAGTACATGAAGGGCAATTCGGGGAGTTAATACAACTCTCTAGTCAAAGACAGACACATGGCAGGTCATATTGGTTATAATGGATCTGCGCAGCACTGGAATAGCTAGAAAAAGTAAATGACGTGACCCAATGGTTACTCACGAATTCAAATTCAAATTCAAATCTAAGAGGGAAGCCTAACTGGAAGAATGGTGTAGTGAGATCTGTGAGAGAGTATGATTAGCAATCATGGGAGGATATTTCGACGGTTGAAAGCCCATTTCAACGGTTACCTTTGAAGAGTATAAATAGCATGGAAGCTCCCAAATTGAAGGACTCATACTCAGATTCAGAAATAATTTTATTTACTTTATATTTCTTTCTAGTTTTACATTTCCAGTTCTTTATATTTTCAGCACTTCAATTCATGTACTGTACTTTATTTCTTAGGAGTAGTTTCAAGTAGTCGTTGCTGTAAACTTTTCAAGGCTGTGTAATTTCATTGTAAATTCATATTTACTTAATGAAATTCAGTTTCTAAATTGTTCTATACTTGTTATTTCTTATAAATTTCTCTTAAAACAAGCCATCAGTAAAAATCCCATTCATTGAAGCTGAAAGAATTTTAACACAATTGTCTGATAATTGGTTGGCAATTATAAATTCTGTAAGGACTTAAGGACTTATTGATCTTTGCTAACACGCTTAAATTTATATTATTTACACTATTAACCTTCGAAAGTCAACAATACTTTAGTTAGCAAAAATAACTAATAGTATTGAAATTACTCTGATTTTATATTTAGTTAATTTGTTTGTTGATACGTTTAATTTAGTGTTGATAACATTTCTGCTTCATCTCCCCCCCCCCCCCCAAAAAAAAAAAGCGGCAATAGTGGCTCACATTTCTTATCAAATAATTTGTGATATACAAATAAATAAATAAATAAATAAATTTATGCGTAATGACTTGGCTGGTTTTGAAACTATTATTTTAAAATAAAGAGCCAAATGAAATGCCTTTAACTACATAAATTTGGGGCTTATGTGGAGATTTTAATAGGTGAATTTATTGTCTAATAAGTTTTGTGAGAATTAATGATATTTTTCATCAAATACTATTAAAAAATGTCACTAATTATTAATTTTTAATGATATTTTAAAAAATTTCTCACAAAAAATATTACTAATTATAAGTTTTAACGATAGTTTAAAAAAATCTTGGGCAAATTACACAAATAGTCCCTATAATTTGGGGCTTGTGTCACTTTGTCCTGACTTTTCAATTGTGACACTTTGACCTGAATTTTGAATCTTATTCCAAATAAGGACAATTGAATATATAATTAGATTTTTCAAGGGTAAAATTGTCAATTTGATAAAATATAAACTAATTTGACAAAAATAAATGTCAAACAAATATTTTTGAATTTTTAAAAATTATTTCTACCTACTAAAAATAAAATTATGTAAAATCGATAACTCTTTAGACATTTATTTATTTTTTTTACCAAATTAATTTTATTATGTGTTTGGATGATGATCATGTAAAATTTAATTTTAAAAAATTAATCATGTAATTTTTATTAATTTTATATAATTTATCATTGGTGGATAAATAATTTTAAAAAAATTAAAAATATTTTTTTGATATTTATTTTTGTCAAATTAGTTTATATTTTATCAAATTGACGATTTTACCCTTGAAAAATCTAATGATATTTTCAATTGTCCTTATTTGGAACCAAATTCAAAATTCAGGGTCAAATGTGTCACAATTGAAAAGTCAGGGACCAAAGTGACACAAGTCCCAAACTATAGGGACTATTAGTGTAATTAACCCAAAAATCTTCACAAAAAAATCACTAATTTTTAACTTTTAACGATAGTTTAAAATTTTCGTCACTAAAAAAGTCACTAATTATAAATTTTAGCAATAATTTATAAAAATCGTAATAAAAAAATAATTTTTAATAATAATTTATTTTTAATAAAACTTGATGAAATTTAACTATTAAAACTTATTAATAGTTTTTATTATGAAATTTGGTGCGAATGTGTAGACCAAAAAAAAGGTTTAAAAACATCTCTTTACAACAGTGGGCCATATAAGATGCAGAGGATTTGGAGTTTCTTGGGGATCATGTGTGTGTGTGTGTGAGAGAGAGAGAGAGAGAGAGAGAGAGAGAGAGAGAGAGAGAGAGAACTAGACCATGTTGGTCTAATGTTTCCCAACTTGGTTTGGACTCGGAAAGACGACACCCTTTCAAGTTTCTTGAAGCACCAATTTTAAAAAATTTGAATTGGGCTGGTTAATTGTCTCTATATTACAAATTAGAAAACAAATTAATTTTGGGAGAGTCAAAATACTTTTTTTTTTTTTTGGCCCTATGGTTGGAGTGAACTTGAATTATGTGAAGTGTTTGCTCATTTGTTTATCATTTTTTGGCTATGTAGAGTTAAATTACATAAAAATATTTAAAATATTCACGTAGATAGAAATGCAAATGAAATTAACCCAGTCAAGTTGAGTTTTGAAATATTTGATCTTAGTTCACTAAAAATTAGTCAAGCTCGAGTTTGAGCTGACCTTAAGTCAACCTTAACTCATTCAGTATTTGAAAAATTCGAGCTCAATCAAATTACATAAATGAACCGAGCTCCAACTCCAACTCCAACTCGACCCTAGAAAAAAGAAGGGAAAAAAAAGAGAGATTATGAGCAAAATATAAAAGCACACTCATATAATTAATAAATTCCATCAATCAAATATGTAAGAATGTACAAATAACAAATATAAAAAAAAATTAATTTATATATCATTTTGTTTACCAACCCACTCGAGTTGAGCTTGAATCTACTTAGAGTCCAACTCAATTACTCAAAATGTGTATGGTTCATGGCCATATGAATGTTTTTTTTTTTTTTTTTCTTTTTTTAATTTTTTTTTTATTGGTGGTTTAATTTCATCAATTTTTTTTTCCCCTTGATTTGTTCCGTTGTGGAGCCATAATGTTGTGCCTCATTTGCAAGCAACTTTAAGTATTGTTGTTTTTGTTTTTGTTTTTGTTGTTGTTGTTTATTTTATTTTATTTTATTTTATTTTATTTTATATTTTGACTTTATTAACTCAAACAAAAAATAAAAAATAAAATCATTTGGCAACAAAGTATGAACCACAAAAGGCCTAAAAGCATAGCTTTGGCTTTTGTGATGTAATTCATGTTTACCATTTTGCCCTCCACAAACCTTTAATTTGAATAATAAAAAGTGTGCTTACACATGTCATTCTTACAAGGGGCATATTAGTCATTTTGTATTCAATTTTTTTTTAAAAGAAAAATAGAAAATTTACCAAACAAGATCTTTTAAAAAAATAAATAAAACTAGGATTGTATCAAACTATTTTAAGCCCAAGTGTTTTTGATGATTTGTTTTTTCAATCCAGAAAGTTAGCTTTTGTTGGTTGATGTAATGTAATTTTTGAAAAAACGTATGAAATTCAATGAAGAATTGGTCTAATTGCTATGAATCTTGCTAGAGACCCCTTAATTCATTCATAATAGCATGGTTCAGAACATTCCAAAAAATACAAAAAGTCAAAAAAGTCATTAAAAAAATTTAAAAGCCATAGAAATCACATAAAAAAAGTCAAAATTTTCATTTTCTCTCTATTTTTTTGTATATTTTTTCGTAAAAAGTCAAAAAATTACCTCAAACATACTAATTTTATTCACCTTATATTTTAACTAAAAAGTTAAAAAAAATACTAAAATAGTTTATTCCCAAACCAAGTGTTTGGGTAAATCAACAATTAATACAGAGCAATTTCAATCGTCAAAAGTTACTTTAAGAATAAAATTTTAGTAACCTCAAGCTTTTTTACAAAAATAAATTAAACATCAATTGATGTATTAAAAACCATATAGCTAATAATGCTTCCATGAAAAAAAAAAAAAAAAACTAATCATACAATAAATTCGTTTCTTTCTTCACTAGAAAGAGAGTGAAATTTGATTATGGGAAAATCAACTAGGTTGACACATGCACCAAGCCAACCAAACAACATTGGCAATTTACCAACCAGTTTGGATCCTCTAGAATGATTTTAGAGTAATTTTTTTTTGATAAGGTTAGGGTTTGATAGTTAGAAAGTGAAATGACTATTGTACCTCAACTTTTTATAGAATTAAATTTCAGTCATTCAAAATTTATTCTAAGATCATTTTTTTTAAAAATCAAATCCGAACTATTTACCAACACCAAACCAAACTAATGACAACAAAACCAATCACCAAAAAACCGTAAAGAGCATCAGCAAGAAGTGCTCAACTAGTCTGCAAAAACTCCAAAAACCAGTAACAAAACCTGTAACAGCAAGACCTCAATAGAAGGATCAACAAAGAAAAGCCTCAGCCGGAGCACATTGATCTCAACCAGCAACAATAAGATGTCAGAGGAGACCTTCAATTGGCCGAAAGAAGGTGAAACTGCCCTCAGATTTACAATGAAGCAATACACCAGCCACATCATGAATACACCACCATACTCTGATTGGAACAACTCACAGTCAGTCACACTCAATGCTAGCCTCAAAACTGAGCCTCCCATGAAACTACTCCGCAAAGGACACCAAAAGATGGTCTCCAAGAGCATTCCAAGATACAACCCCAGTCACACCCTATGTTATATGGACTCGGATATGGATGCATGTCCAAGTATCAAACCTTCATAAACTTAAATTTTAAGATATTGGGATATATATCCGAAATAGGATAGGAGTATAGGAATTCGTTGTGGAGACACACACACGCACATATATCTATATATATATGACATATTATATAATATTCTCAAATAAAATGTTGTAAGTTATATAAAAATGTACTTGAAATTAAATCACATTTAACAAAAATTTGAAATTTTTATCTCTCATTTATGTTAGAGATTATAAATGAGTTTCTATTTTAGTGACAAAATTTTCAAACTAGGGTATAAGTAGTGACGAATTTATATGTATACCACCAAGTTGTAAATTGATACCATTACTTTTTCTTTTTTGCTTTTTTAAAAAAAAAAATTACCATGAAAGAATGGCATTTAACATTATAAACGAGGGTATAGGAAGGGATCTCAAGGAGATGGGTATTTCCACAACATGTGGGATGTGCATATTACCCATACAAGTGAACCTTCCCTATTTGTCTTTTACATTTTTTATTTTTTTCACTTGGCTATCATGTTGAAGTCATCCCACTAAATGATTATTCCTTTTCACTTGAGTATGATAACAAGCAGAAAAAAAACATTTTCATTTCCATCTCATGTTAGTGCATATATGTATTCCAACCACTATGGGAAAAAAAAAAAGAATATTTGTAATAAATAAATAAATAAAAACTTCATTCATCATCCAAAAGAAACAAAAAAAAAAAAAAGAGAATAAATATATTTAACACTTGGAATTTAGCATTCATTACCATAAATACTACTGGAGAAATTGACCAGCCAAATTACAGAAAAAAAACACTACATTGAAAGAGAGAGAGAGAGAGAGAAAGAGAGTTGGAATAAGATTTGAAGTCAAATGACATAAGAGTAGAACTAGTTACATAATTGCTTGACACACAATCCACCAAACCAAACTAGAGATGATTAGTTCAATTAGACCGGCACGGTGACTTCAAGGTTTGGTTTAATTGTATTGAGCTCTTTAGCTATGTTGTGTCCATTCAGATGAGGCATGACTGGACCGATTTCTTGACATGCGATTGAGCTAAGCTTCACAACATCAATCACTTGTTCGACTAATTCAGATAGCTTCTCTTCCTCCAAGGCTATGACTTTGTTTGGTATTTGATCAGAAGAAAACTTTTGATCTTTCACAACATCGATCACTTGTTCAACTAATTCAGATAGCTTCTCTTCCTCCAAGGCTATCACTTTGTTTGGTATTTGATCAGAAGAAAACTTTTGATCTTTCGCAACAACTTTCTTTGGGTTCTTGTATATCGCGTAAAGCACCATTTGAATAATTCCAAAAATAAACCCCAAGACATTCGGAATCTATTATAAAAACAAACAAAAAGGGAAGAAGATAGAATTCTTATTAGTATAGCTTCATGGGAATGTAAAAAATAAGAAGAGCTTTAAGTTTGTAACAAACTTACAGCAATGTTGAAGTCTTTTATTAGAAGGCCATAGAAGAACCACATGACCGCGTTAAGCGTGAGCGAAAGTGATAAGGAAAATGGCATGAACTCTACGCTCTTTGTTCGTATCACTTGTTTCTGAAAAACAAGAACAAAAAATAATAATGAATACAATAACATACAATATATAAATAAAATGAAACCATAATGAATTAATACATATATATGTTTACCAATATGCAGAGAGGAGCGGCGAAAACGCTCACAGAGAACAATAGGCAAATCCAACCAACAATGTGAAAGCGGGTTGAGCTTTTTTTGATAAGAAATTGAGTTAAGATAAGGATCGCGCCAAACCCGCCAAGCATGAATCCAAGTAGTTTCATGGTTTTGAACTGTGTTTTTGAAGGCCAAATTTGAGAAGTTAGAAAAATTATTTGATTAATTAGTTACACAAATTGTGTATAAATTAGAGAATTTATTTTTACAATACCTTAATCTTCTTGGGAGCGTAAAAGAGATAAACACAAATATAAATAGTTTCGACCAAGCATCCAAATGAGTTTATAGTGATGATAAGTGTAGAGTCAATCTTCTTGAGAAACGCGTAATACATCAACAACATAGCACTGAACAAGGCAACTATGTAAGGAACCGATTGGAACCCTTCAGTTGATTTTTTCTTGAATATTTGGTAAAATGTTGGCCTGAAAACAACGTCAGAAAGTGTTGATTCATCAAACTCAAAAAAAATAAAAAAAATAAATAGTCTTCAAAGAAATTGAAATAGCATGCAAAAGAAAAACGAAGAACTTACAGGGGTGAAAGGAAGACAAAGAATGAGATGATGTTGCCTATTGTATAATCATCAAGAGCAAAACAAAAGAACACAAATCATCAGATATGTTTTAAAATATCAACCATGCTTTATTATTTTTATTACCACTTATACTATTTAAATAGTTTGAGCTAGGAAATAGTATACTCTTAGTGGTCATGTTCTCTCCATATTATATATGCCACTTTTAAGTGAGAAATTTCACTATCATACAAGGCTCTAAAACAAAAAGACGAAAACATTTTCGAAGAAAACTAAGAAGAAGAAGAAACAAAAAAATATACCTAAAAGGCCAAATGCGAAAGCCAAATCGTGACTAGAGAACCCACCCATCTCTCTTGCTCACTAAAAATCTTCACTCTCACTTCTCAAATATCACACTATTGTGTTCTCAAATAAAGAATTAGCTTCTCCTTCTCACAAAAGCACACAAAACCAAGAGTGTTTTTAGATGGGATACAAAACCAAGAGTTGTGAGACTCATTTATATAGAGTGGAGTGGGACATTGAACTACGTCTGTGTTCTTTTATTTATTTATTTTTTTTATTTTTTTTAAGAAGCAATGTAACAGTGGGTTGGTAAACACCTTTTTGTTAGTGTTTACAGTTGTAACTTTCCAAAAGCGGCCCAATTATTTCTGGAGTCTCACGCCAAATCTCAAATAGAGACTTATTAAACTAAAATTTCTCAATTTTTTAAGTAGTAAAAAAATTATCTAAATTTATTTTTTCTTCTTTTCAATATTAAGTTTTATTTCACTTACTAATTAAGCTTTTATAATCAATTTTAGAGAGAAGAAATGTTGATTTTATTGGACGATGTTAGACTTCTAGCACATGTGACTATTTTGGAGGATCAAATCATAAAAATATTATTTTATCTAGATCATTCTAGCATTTTTTTTTCCCTCTATTTGATCCTATAGAAGAAAAAAACATGAGGCTTCAATTTTATTTTTTTTATTTAAAAAAATTATGATTTGAACATGTGAGGCCTCATCAATTTCATTTTTGGGCCATTAGAGATAATATATATATATATATATATTAGTTTAGCCCATCATTAAGTTTCTTTCCTTAATATAATAATATATATGTATATATATCACTAGAGTCCAATTATAGACACATCATTTTTTATTGTGTTTTCTAAGTACAAAATGTCTAAGACGCCTTTTTTTCTCCACCCTCTTTGACCCCCTCTCTTTCTCATTGGTTGGATTTTTTTTTCTTTTTTTTTTTGTTTCCCTTGTCTTTCAATCACCACCTGTCACATGTGTGTGGGGGTGGTGGGGGTAGTGATTGGAGGGGGTCTCTATCACTCCTCTTTCTAAGTAATAGAAAATAACATGACTCTAATTATATTGATATTATTAAGGATCCTAAAAATTTAGAGAGCGTTTTTTAACAGAAGGTCTTAGACATTTGTCTAACTCGCCTAATATATATATATATATATATATATTAGTTTAGCGCATCATTAATTGAGTGTTTGGGAAGTGGATTTTTATGTAGATTTTTTTAGTTGTAGGATATTATTGGATAAAAAAATTTAGTTTTTGGGAAGATAGTTGGGTTTTTTTGTGGTTTGATGTGATGTTTGTGAGAGAAAAAGTGAAATGATTATGGGATTGGATGTGATACTTTGTTTGAATGTGTTTTTTTTTTGGTTTTGCAAAAAGTTTGTCTTTAGTGGAAAAAATAAAAAAAGGACTTTGCTAAAAACCCCCAGTGGGGTTGACCCCAGTGACGTGGCGCACTGGGGTTGGCCGAAAATCAAAAAAAAAAAAATTATTTTTTTTTTTTTTGTCCAATAGGAGCCGACCCCAGCACCCCCAGCTGGGGGTCTAAGCCAAATTCCATAAAAAAAAAAACCCAAACCAATATATATATATATATGTATCACTAGAGTTCGACTACAGACACATTATTTTCTATTGTATTTTCTAAGCAATAGAAAATAACATGACTCTAATTATATTGATATCATTAAGGGTCCTAAAAATTTAGAGAGCTTTTTTCAATACAAGGTCTTAGACATTTGTCTGACTCGCCTAATATATATATATATATATATTAGTTTAGCCCATCATTAAGTTTCTTTGCTTAATAGAATATATACATACATATGTATATATATCACTAGAGTCCGACTACAGATGCATCATTTTCTATTGTATTTTCTAAGCAATAGAAAATAACATGACTCTAATTATATTGATAACATTAAGGCTATGTTTGACATGTGCTTTTTTTTTTGGCTATTTTAGCTGCAAAAAAACAAAATAGGCTAAAAAGTCAATAAGACAAAATACCATATTCAAATTATAATTATTTCATTTTTTCTCTCACAAAAGTCAAAATAATCAAAAAACTCATCTCAAACAAGGTTTTTTAGTCCCAGACTAAAATAGTTAAAAAATCAAAAAATCAAAAAGCCAATTCATATCTCAAACGATGTCTATGGGTCCTAAAAATTTAGAGAACTTTTTTCAATACAAGGTATTAGACATTTGTCTGACTCGCCTAACAGATAGACCATCCAAACTTTCTCACCAAAGTCCAAAAATGCTTTTGAAAAACGCTTTTCACTCCACAATGCCACAATTTTTCCTATTTTGGATAATTTCTAACTAGCTTTAAAGAAGGCTTAGCAATCTCAATTAGTACCACTATTGAGTAGAGGCCCAAAACCCATGGGGTCCCCATGGGCCCTTTCTGATGTGTCACCCACCGATCCAATTGGTTTAAGGTTTACAACTCATATTTTTCTTTTTTTGGAAGGGTTAGATTCCTCTCTCTATGCCCCAAAATTTTACCATCTGATTTTGTTTATACACTTTGAAAATATATGAAGAAAATACAAATTTTTATTTATTCAAAATTGTAAAACTCACTATTTTAGATTAATCAATACACTTTTTTAAATATAAAACTTATTATTTTTAAACCAATCATAATCTGCATATTATTCACACATTTTAAAAGTGTGAACAACTCATTTCGCAAGAACTGTGCTCCTCCTCAGCCAAAAACCAATCCAGGATGATTCACCCACCAATGAGGTCTCGCCATGTCGGATTAATAATACAATGGGCCGGGCCCATTCCATTGTCTGTCCTAATCCCATTGGGGAGGAGCTTAAGTGCCCCAATATCCATATAATAAAAATTTCTTTTCATTTCTTTTCATTCTAGACGTCATATAATCCAGATAAATGTTCCTAAGTTTATCTAGTATGGTTTGCTTTATATAAAAGATAATGATTATTAATTTTCATTATAGAAAAAAAAAAATCATTCAAAACGAGGTGGCTGCATTTTAAAATTATGAATCAAAATAATGAGCTTATAAAAATTTTGTATAAAAGATTTGATTTTATATCATTAGTGATATATCTATTCTATTAAATAAAGTGGACAACCCATTTGGTATATAAGCTGTTTGAAACTTCATTACAAACAATTTTTAAATTCAACCCATCTTTCTCATTTATCAAGCTGTTTAAAAATTTAAATAAAAAATTACAAATTCGTGATGTTTGCTCCAATCACTAATATATGTATATATATACATCATAGAGCAACAACTTCAAGGAGCTAGCTTAAATGAATTTCTTATAACTTATTTTAATTTGAGAGTTTGTGATAGACTGTTTGATGCAATTTTTGCTTACAACTAATTAGGCAGAAATACTTTAAATAAGTTAAAATTTTTTAATTATTTGAAAACTTTAAAACATCATTTAAATTTTTATTTTTTAATTATTAACTTTCAATTTATAATAAGGTACGTTAAACATGTTTGTAATAGGGTTCTTTCTTATTACCATGCATGCTGACATGGGAAGAAATTATTTTGCACTAAGGCCATGCAAAGTTGGGCTTTCAATGCAGATGAGCCCAGCACACTTTTCCTCTTTTAATCTTTGTGCTTCTAGAGAATATCCACAATCTTTTTATTTTTATATTTTATTTATTTATTTATTTTTGGTTGGAATTATGTACAGTTCTACTAACTAATTAAGAAGGCTTTTTATTAAATGTGTTACCCACTTGATGGATAACCTGAAGTCATGATATGTTAGCTCATTTAGTAATTGGTAATGACCAAAAATTGGGGAATTTGGGGGTGGACGACAAGGGAGTTGGCCATCACCATTCACTAATATTCATTCTCACCCAAAATGGAAAAAATTTCCATTTATTTATTCCACTTGTATTAACAAACATTACTTTTGAGAAGTGGAGTCTTGAGTGTAAGATTTATTGTAAAGGGTGTATTAGACTTTTGTATCCCTTCCATTTCATACTAATCTCACTTTTATTCTTTATTTTTCAATTGTAATACAAAGTCCCTTGATTTGCAAGTTTGTTATTAAATTGGCTAATAAAAATCGCCATATAACCGTCACATGAGACATCTTTTTAGGAAAAATTATATATATATATATATATATTTTATTTTCTTCTCTTTTCTCTATTTTTTGTATATCATTTTCTCTTTTTTACTATTTTTTAAAGCTATCACCATTGACCACCCCTTTCCCGTCCTTTTCCTACCACTCATGGCCACATTGGTGACAAAGAATGGGGATTGTGAGAAAAAGGTGGGGAGGCGTGGAGGAGCTAAGGTCAGTAATTGTGGATTTGAAAAATACAATAAAAAAGTAAATAGTGAAAAATAAAATGGAAGAAAATAAACATTTTTGTCCAAAAAAATGTCGCATGTAAAAGTTACATAATAGTTTATGTTAGCGAATTTAATATCAGACTAAAAGAATGATTATATTGCAACTTGACTAACAACATAAGAGGCTAACTATTACAATTAAAAAATGAATGATCAAAGTAAAATTTGAGCTAAAGGACACAAGCGCAAAGCATAATTTGTCCAAATTTTAAACTGGATGTTAGATTTGAATCTTACCGACTATTAAAGACATTACTTTTGGATAATTTTAAATATCATAATTTCTTTTTAAAATAAAAAATGTTATATTGTAACAATGAAAAATTGGTTCAACAATAAGTCTTATCATCAGTACATTTAGTGCCACGAGTTCAAGTTATAAAATAATCTCTCAAAAATAAGAATGAGGATCTATGTATCTTATTTTTCACAGATCACACATTAACAAGATCTCGTGCATTAAATATCTATTTTGATTTAATCATGTTTTGTTAAATTTATTTATTTATTTATTATCACCCACTTAAATACTTGCGATTGATGTATTCTATCAAGAATTCTATCCTTGTTTCAATCATCTCACATCAGCACGGTCTTACATTTCCTTTTGATAATATGACTGCGAAATGATTATGTATTTAGGTTGTTGTCATGGTTTCTCACCGACTTTCATGTTGTGTTTGTAAATGATTGAACTAGTTTGTTGGTGTCAACTTAATTGGAATGAATTTGTTTCGTTACTCATTTTTCTTTATTAATATTTCCTTTGTACTTTGTATTTTGTATGTAGTATTTAGTGTTTCATTAATAGTTTCTTTTACTAATAAATAAACTGTGAAATGATTGAGATAATTTAAATATAAATGATCAAAGTAAAATTTGAGCTAAAGGTCACTAGTGCAAAGTATAATTTTTTCAAATTATAAAGTGGCTGTTAGATTTGAATCTTATCGACTATTAAAGACATTACTTCTGAACAATGTTAAATATCATATATATATATATTTTTTTAAAATAAAAATGTTATATTGTAACAATGAAGCCATAGTTTTAAAACTGGTCAATAGTACATTTAGCATTTGTTTGGGATGCGGGTTGGTTTTTTGGCTTTTTGAAATTTTTGGTTTGGGACTAAAAAGTCTCGTTTGGGATAGACTCTTTGATTTTTTCGATTTTGTGAGAAAAAATAAAATATTTATGATTTTAATGTGACATTTTATTCTATTTAGTTAAAATAACTAATTTTATCTTGTATGACTATTTTAACTCAAATGAACGTGCCAAAAAAATGAGAATAAGTCGATATGTATCTTATTTTTATTCAGACAACACATTAACAATCTTGTGCATTAGATGACACTGTTTTGATTATATTTTTTTTTGTCAATTTATTTATTTATTTATTATCACCCACATAAATGTTTATTATCACCCACTTAAATACTTGTGATTGATTTATTCTATCAAGAATTCTATCCTCGTTTCAATCATCTCACGTCAGCACGGTCTTACATTCCCCTTTGATCATATAACTGTGAAATGATTGAGACAGGAATAGACGAAATTTCTGATAAAAAGATTTAACATTTCATTTAGAAATAATCATTAAAATAATAAGAATTTAATATCTTGCCTCCAATAATATAAAGTGATTAAAAATTATACATGGCACTTTTTTTTAAAAGTAAATTACAAATAATTTTTTTGAGATTTATTTAAAGTATGAATTATCTTATGTGAGTTTGAAAATTATATTGCACTTTTTGAAAATTTTAATTTTATAACAAATGACTTATTTTATTAATAAATTACTAAGTCTATTAACAGTATTAAATGATGTTCAAAATATATTTCAATTAATAAGTTAAGTAATTTTATTACTGTATAGGAGAATAGTTAGAAATTTTAATTTTTTAATTAATTCTGTTAGATAAAAAATTCTGATAAGAGAATATTTATAATTTTTTAAATCACAAGAATAATTTATATTTTAAGTAAATTTAAAAAGCTTATTTATAATTTATCTTTTGAAATATATATATATATATATATATAAATCCCGTCAAAGAAAGGTTTTTGTCGGGGGGGATAACATAGGTCCCACCAAGATTCATCTTTTAAAATCAAATTTGAAAAGTGGAGATTTCACTCATGTTTTTCAATTCATTATTTGAAAATCATGTAAAGCCTCAAAATTTATTAGATAATTATTATTATGTGAAATTATTAATGATTTTTTTTATTAATGAAAAATACAACATAATAAATTATTTGTATCTCTTAATTTCTTAACAAAAATGAATCAATATATCTCACTCGTAAATTTTTTTATTATATAAGTAATTTAAATTATATTACATAAATAATAATATATGATACTCTAAAATGAGCGAATAATTACGCTTAAAACTTTATATCAAAGTTGGTGGGGACCAGTGCGACGTTCTTTAAATCCCATGACGTCCAAGTTGACCCCATAAAAAAAAAGTCTCCCTTTTATGCTACGTGGCATTTTTGATTGCATGAATTTTTTGATATTGAACTATTTTGCTATGCATTATTTATCTCTTAACTTGAAATTAATTTTTGATCAATGAGGTTAGTTCAAAACTAACGGAACTATTTTCATTGATTAGAACTTCTGTATCTCACAAAGAGGTTAATGGTTTGAATTTTCCGACTTGCGTCTAGGTTTTATTCTCTTATACGAATCAAATAAAAAAAAATTAAATCAATTTTTGAAATGGGCATTATTATTAGACTGAATTGATACAAATGTAATAATAAAATTGATATAATTAAAATATTAATGATTAAATTAATACAAAAAGTAAATTACATAAGTATAATTTTTCCTCCTTAACAGCAAAAGAAAGTAAATATTTTATAAATAAAAAATAACAGCTATGTAGTCATTTTCGTAAAGAATCCTCAAGATATTTTGCAGTCTCACCTGCCCTCTCCTTGGGGGGTGTAAAGGTGGACTTGTATTTAAAGGCAAAAATTGAGTGGGAAAAAATAAACAAAACAAATAAAAAAAGGAAGAAAAGAAAAATAATACTAATTAAAATGAGATGAGGAAATAAATAAAATGTTATATATGAATCGATTTTATATAATTAAAAAGATTATTTATGTATAACATCAAGAAATAATTGTGTTAAACACATAAAAGACCATAAATTAAATTTTGATGTTGGTTTGGAAAGTTGTGTTTGGTTTAGTTTTGAAATCGTGATTCCAATAAAAAAAAATTCAATTTTTTTTTTCAAAACTCATTAACCAAATACACAATTTAAAACTTAATTCAAAAATTATTTTTAAAACTTATAACTAAATACACAATTCAAAACTCAATTCAA
Organism: Camellia japonica; assembly: GCA_030407325.1. NCBI lineage: Eukaryota > Viridiplantae > Streptophyta > Magnoliopsida > Ericales > Theaceae > Camellia > Camellia japonica. The sequence goes on along the minus strand of JAPPVO010000059.1, from coordinate 82,438,967 downwards.
TTTTTTTTTTCAAAACTCATAACCAAATTCTTTTCAAAACTCTATTTAAAAAAAAAAATCAATTTTTTTTCATTTTTGTTTTTAAAATTATTTTTTATTTTATATTTTTTTTCAAAAAATATTTATATTATATATATATTTTTGAAAATATATTTTGTTTATTTTTTAAGTATTAGCCAATAATATGTTATGATTTAGATATATATATATAGGCAATGTAAAAATTTTTAATTTTTTTTAAAAATTAATATTAAAAAAAAGTTATAAAATATTTAAAATATTAAAAAAATAAAAACATTAAAAAATTTAAAAAGTATTGAAAATAAAAATTATATATTTAAAATAAAAAAAACTACAACTCATTTTAAATTTTAAAAAATATTCAAAAAAATGCAGTGCACACATGTAGTAAAAAAGCGCATATTACAAAAATAAATAAATATTTACAATAAAAAATATTTATCCCAAAAAGATAAAGTTAAGAAAATTTTTAAATATTAAAAAAAAAAGTCCAAAAAATTTCAAAATTCAACTCAAAACTCAAAATACAACTCGAAACTCTTTTCAAAACTCAAGGTAGCGTTTGGTAGAGTTTTGTAAATGTGATTTGAGAGTATGAGTTGTATTTTGAGTTTGCGTGTTGTGGAATTATGATTTGAGTGTAGAAAATTTGTTTTGTAAAGAGTTTTGAAAATAGTTTTGATTTGAGTGGGGAATTGTTGATGTGACATTTGAAATTTGATACAAAAATTTACAACTCATACAACTCAAAATTATTTTAAAGCACATAAAAAATTTTAAAAATTTCAGAAAATATTTTTTTCGATTATATATCAATTGCAAAAAAAAAAAAAAAAATCACTATTCCGGTCAACCGGCCGGCCGGACGTCCTGTTAGGCCAAATTTTGAAAAAAAAAATTTGAAAAACGCATCTGTCAAAACAGAAAACCGCGCCTCAGACAGGGTGTTTGCTGCAGAGTTTTGGAAACATCATTTGAGAATTCTAACCAAACACCATACTTGAATTAAGGTGTGAAATCGTGATTTGAAATCACAACCAAACAGAGCCCAAAATTTTTTTCAAAACTCATAATTTAACAAATTTTTTATTTTCGAAACTCATAATTTAACAAATTTTCTATTTTTGAAACTCAATTCAAAATTCAAAATACAACTCAAAATTTATAACTCAAATCAAAACTACACATTCAAACCATGATAACTAGACGGATACATTTTTTAGATGAGTTTCTCCGCAATCTACTGTGTGGACAATACTAGTGCAGTTGGCCAATAAGAGTTCATTTTGGATTCACCTCGGTGATTAGAGCATTTTCATAGTGGGAATGATTGCTAATTTTTCCTAACTTTACAAAAACAATAAAACCACCTTTTATATAATGAAATTTTAATTAATTTGATATATTTAATCTCAATTAACTAATATTACTACACTAGTATATAAACAAATACAATTTATTTTAATAATCGTATCACTCAATCTCAGCATACTCATGGAAAATGCTATAAGTCGCAAATTTTCTATCAAACAAATGATCAAATATCTCACATGGGTGTACACACTCATGTGAGACATTTGGTCATTTGTTTGGTAAAAAATTTGGTATCCTTAACATTACTCTACTCATAATTCTATCAAACTTAATTAAGCAATTAAACATTGCTCAAACTAATATATGGTACGAGAATATAGTTAGGTATTTATTAGGCCCAAAAATCTTTGTGCAAGCCAATGGATAACCAACATAGCTTAACTTAACCTACCACTATTATGCTTAGTAAGTGGTAGTTATTTGTATTACAATGACATGCCAACAAAGAATGAAATAAAGTCGAGAATAATTAAATGGTTCTATGCGAAGAAAATATCAATTTGGAAAGGTGAGCTGAGTAATAAAGAAAGATATAGAAGCAATTTTAAATTAATGAAATTATAAAAATATAGAAATGCGAATGTGTATGTGTCTGTGTTTAATGTAATTAAAAACTACGGCCTAACTTGTATCAACGCATAGACCCTGTTTAAATACTTTCTTCATTTTTCACTGATTTTCAATTCTCCCAAAAACATGGATTTTATTTTTTATTTTTTATCTTTCTTTTTTTAGGTCCTAACACTATTCATCATCTTTTTTTTTTTTTTTTGTTACAGGAAAATCCTCCCCTCCCGCAGGTCCAAGGTAGCACCCCTTGCAGAGATCACCAGGGTATCCTGTTAGCCGTTCCGAGCGAGAAGACTATAACCTAAAAACTTGCCCCGACCTCCCAAGACAAGCTCCGCTTAAGTCAGGACTCGCACAGCGGGGGAGCATTGAACCCACACCAAGTGCTGATTAGACAACTTGAGGTTCAACCTCCTAACCAACTGTGCTTCGCCCAGGAGATTGGCCCAAGGGGGAAGGAATTGAACTCATGACCTTAAGGCTTAAACCTCAAACCTTAACCACAATGCCACCCACCCTTGGGTTACTATTCATCATCTTCACCAAACGTATCTATTTGTAAATTCTTAAACCACACAATGAAATTTTATTTTTGATTTGGAAGTACTATGAACGACTGCAATCATATCTACGTCACTCTCTTAACAAAAACAAAGGATTACAAATGATATGAACCCATAAAGTGAAAAAATAAAAAATAAAAATAAAACAATGGGATAATGCATTGATCATAAAGCATAATTTGATAAAAAGCTCTTTAAGGATGAATCCAATTAATTATTGTCAGTCGTAAGAGATTAGAATTCCCACAACGTGGATACAAAACTGCTTCGTTAAGCCCACTCACAACAAGCAATAGTGCTTTCAAAATATCAACTTAATATGAAAAATCAATTAATGGTTAGTCTCTATTGAAAATTGTTGTTGGTTCACATCATAAACAATGTTGGCACATTTTTTTATTTTTAATGTTGGCACACTTAAAGACTAAACTAAACCATTAATGAATTAATATCCAAGTGAAGTGATCATTAAAGATATGCTAAGTTAGTCTTCATTAATATTCAAAGCATGAGAGGTATACACTTATCATCACGGTTTTAAATATCAATTGATATGTATTGTATCATTTTATACGTCTATTGGTGTTTTTATCTTCTGTGAATAAGAATTGAGTAATGTTATACCTACGACACAAGATAATAAGACTAATATTAATAAATGTAGGACTCACATGCTTGTGCCTAAAGATGAGAAATATAGGGCAAGAAATGGAATTATATAGAATATTTTTTGTAAAAAAATGTAAGTGTATAGACTGGTTCTCAAACGTATCGATTTATAACTTGATTCACAATTGATATGATTGATGTTGTAAAATTTTATTTTTTTCTTTAAAATAAATGTAGGACTCACATGCTTGTGCCTAAAGATGAGAAATATAGGGCAAGAAATGGAATTATATAGAATATTTTTTGTAAAAAAATGTAAGTGTATAGACTGGTTCTCAAACGTATCGATTTATAACTTGATTCACAATTGATATGATTGATATTGTAAAATTTTATTTTTTTTCTTTAAAAAAACTTATTGCCACATTACTTGATTTTCAATATGTAACCTTAGATATTTTTATACTGACGGATATATAAATCCTTAATTGAAAAGTCTTATCTTTTGCATGAAACTCATATTATAATCTCCACCAGTACTCCACAATCCTTCTAAATCTTCGACAGATTAATAGATTATCATACCTTTAATAAGTTAAAGTATTTCATTCAATATTAATCTCATCCTTACATGCGTGCAAGCTAATACCAACCTATTTTACTCAAAGAGAGAGAGAGAAAATAGGGGAGAGAGGTTAAGAAGAATACTCTAATGTGATAGGTAGAAGTGCATGGAGCTGTCAGAAGATCTATTAGTGCCACTTGTTACAACAAGGAAGGACTTTGCATCCACTATTGAGGTATTTGACTGTCAAAAAAGCTATGTGATTGAACGCAATAGTGTTTCCTGATAAAAGGTGATAGAATTTCATATTGCACAACTACCCTTTTATCACACCTGTCACTACTTGATGCCAATAGATGAGATATTAATGTACTAATTGGCAAGGTTTCTAAAATCGAATCATGGTTGTGGAAGTTAAAAAATAACATAGAATTATATGGATTATGTACGGGCATACACTACAAAAATTTTAGTTTTTTGCGACGGTAAAATACCGTCGCTAATACTCTTAATGTCGTCTCAAAACACTTTTAGCGACGACAAAAAGGGAGTCACAACAGAGGGCGTTGCTAAAACGTTTTAGCGACGGTCTTTTTTTTTTTGTGACGGCAAATGTTACCTTTTGCGACGACATTTTACAATCGCCTATAATATGTAAAAAAAATTGAGGTCTTTTGCGACAACAATGTTGTACCATCGCTAAAAGTTTTATTTGAGACAGCAAAAAAATGCTGTCGCGAAATGTTTTTTTGTTGCGACGGTATGACCTCTGTAACCAATTTCTTTTGCGACGGCATTGCCTATGTTGCCAAAAAAATACATTTTAGTTCTAATATTTTTTGCAACGGTGTGGTGTTGTCGCAAAAAATAAATAAATAAATAAAAATAAAAATATTAAAATTACCTGTATGAAATGAAAATTTTTTTTAAAAGAAACCAATAATTGCATAATAATATAAAAATTCCTATATAGAAATAACAATTTCTCCATAATAAAAATATTTTTGCATTCATAACTACATATCAGCAAAATTACCCCACTACATAATGTTCTATAATACATATATAATGTTTAAATATATAATGTTGTTCACAATTCAAAATAACAAAAATCAAAGATAAAAGTTTTCCTCATCATTCTCCGTGGGTAACAAAAACAAAAATTAGTCGCATTCTTTACAGGCATGCATTCCACAAGAAGCAAACTCCTACTCGGGAAATATCTGAAAACAAAAAACAAAAATAATTAATGACAATATAATTATGTGTTAATATGTTAATTACAAAAAAACATAAAAATTTAACTACTATACAATTACAAAGATAATTAAGTAAATAATTTTGTCTAAACCGAAATTTGGCTCTAACTCCCAAACCGGGAACCCGATTCGAGTCCTGTCTTCTCTCACAAGTCTCTCGTGACAAAGCGGTCATGTGTGCCAAGTTTCGTGCTAATCCAACACCGTTTGGTAATTTTGGAGCGTCAACACCTCGAATTCTAAGTTTCTTAAGGAACTAGTTTGCGTAGATCAAAATCCGGCTTTATCTCCCAAACCGAGAACCCAATTCGAGTCCCGTATTCTCCCACAAGTATCTCGTGACAAGGCGGTTGTGTGTGCCAGGTTTCATGCTAATCCGACGCCTTTTGGTGACTTTGGGGTGCCAACACCTCGAATTCTAAGTTTCTTAAGAAATTAGTTTGTTTAGACCGAAATTCGGCTCCAACTCCCAAATCGAGAACCCAATTTGAGTCCCGTCTTCTCCCACAAGTCTCTCGTGCCTAGGTAGTCGTGTGTGCCAAGTTTCGTGCTAATCCGACACCATTTGGTGATTTTGGGGCGTCAAGACCTCAAATTCTAAGTCTTTTAAGGAACTAGTTTACTTAGACCGAAATCTGCTCTAGCTCCCAAATCGGGAACCCGATTCGAGTCCCGTTTTCCCCCATAAGTCTCTAGGCGGTTGTGTGTGTCAAGTTTCGTACTAATTCGACGCCATTTGGTAATTTTGGGGCGTCAACACCTCGAATAACTTTAAATACGCATCGATTTTACATATTGAGTAAATATTTTTTTTTTGACAGAATCAAAATCTTGAAAGAAAATATGTTAAAGATGTACAAATTTAAATCCATTAATAATAAAGTAATGTCCTTACTCATCATGCAAGTCACAATGCAACCTTTCAAAAATAAAGTCAGTTACTGTCTTTATGATAGATGTTTTTCATATTACATCATCATCATCATGACAGACACCAAGTGCCATTGTGTGAAAACCAGTGAATGATATGATAAAGCAATTAAAAACGTCGTTACAGTCTTACGAGAATGATGATAAAATTTAAACATAGTGTTCATAGCAGTCAATGATCACAAATTACTAATCATTTCCAATATCCGAAAGAACAATAATGATTCAAATCAGAATCAAACTAACATGCACTACAACAAAAAAGGGTTTTTACAACAAACCTATATCATGGAGATCATTCTTATCTTAGTTCCTTTGTGTTCTATGTGGACTAAATTAGCGAGATCTTTTAATATAAACAAATTAATAAGAAGACCAAACCAAAGAAAAAGACAAAATTAAAAGACATAATGAGTATTTGAAATCATATTAAGAATTAAAGATAGCTTTCCACCTAATATTAGATCAGATATAATTATGAGAAAAACTTTTGATCTTGGTTTCTTTGTGTCATGTGGATTAAATTAGCTAGAACTTTTGATATAAACAAATTAATAAAAAGTCCCAACCAAAGAAAAGGAGAAAAAAGAAACATAAAATGGGAACCTAATTGGTAATTGAAGTCGTATTAAAATTAAGGATAGCTTTTCACCTAATATTTGATCAAATATAATACTGAGGAGTTTCTATAAAATAAAACTAATCATACAAGTGGAAAAACAAAAATTTCTTTTCTTCTTGGACATACCTTTATCTATGGTAACAAGGAGATTTCGTACAAAAGTTCTAACAGCAACAGCTTGTTATCTGTGGTAACAAGGAGACTTCCTATAAAAGTTCTAACATAGATTTCTAAAATAAAAAAGAAAAAGCTATAAGCAAAGTCCCATAGGTTGCACCAAACAGGATCAAAGTTATATTGGACCAACTGGAAACCTATTATACTGATTATTCTGTTTGAAGTGTGCCACAGAGGTCTTGTTTGACCTAAAATTTTTAAATATACCAGCATTGATAAGTTATGAACTATGGAACTAGAAAATAAAACAGTTAGTTTCATGAGCTTGGGAAATATAATCCATTCTTCATATGCAGGGGAAAAAAAAACTTTGCTATTAGCTTTCTTTTTCTTTGTTCCAATAATCATTTTACATTGCAAAGTAAAGGTCAACAAGATAACAAAGGTATACGAGCAAGGTTCTGAAAAACGGTTGCGGTCGCCGTAACGGTGGCGGCGACGCGGTTGCAGTTGCGGGGTGTAAAGGCCGTAGCGTAACGGTTGCAGTAACCGAAACTGTAAATTTTTTTATTTTTCGCACAATTTGAAAAAAACTTACCGATACACATATTTTTTTTTCATGATCATATTTATTGGGTTTAAAATAAATATTGATCAATTTTTGTAAATTTTTAAGTATGATCCAATATGTTTTATATTTTTAAATCACTATAAATCGAGTTTTTTACATTTTATTTTAATAATTAATGACTTTATATTATACAAAAAATTAATCACTAACTATTATATATAAAATAAATAATGACAAAAGTAAGAGAATAAATAAGAGTCTAAATATATATATACATATTTTAACCAAGCCAAATAGATAATGACCACACTTATTATTATTATTTTCAAACAATATATAGATAGACACACACAAACAAAATGGTTGAGTGATAGCAGCTAAATAGAATAGCATAGGTCTTACAATTTCAACAAATCAATAACTTGTTCTTCATCTTCCCTCTTCTCTCTCTCTATCTCTTGCTCCTCTATCTTCTCTCTTTTTTTCCTCTTCTCTCTCTCTATCCCTCTTCCCCCATTTTCAACTTTTTTTTTTTTGTGTGTTTTTTCGAAAGAAGCAGTTCGGAACCGTTACGTAACGGTGCGTAACAGGCCGTTACAGCTGTTATGGCACCGTTATGACCGCTACGGCAGCCGCTATGGCCAACACACTTGTGAATCTCAATCACATCGCAAAAGCGGCCGTAACGGGTGGTGGTAACCACCACAACCGTTACGTAACAGCGTTACGTAACGGTTGCGGCCGTTTTTTAAAACCTTGTATACGAGGGTTAAAAGAATTGCAAGCCACAAGTTCAGTTATCAAATTACTAAGTGTAATTGTTGCCTCAAAATTTTCAAGTTTTTAACCAAGTCAATCTCATACTAGCTAACTATTCACCCAACTCAACAACAAACTTAAAAGTTCATTAATATTAGCTCTGTTTTTGCACTTTCAAAGGAACTGTGCAGTTTCCTCAACCATCAGTTACCAACATGACTAATCAGATCCACAACCACAAATTCTTTCCTAGAATATGAACTCTCAATCACAGGTCTCATTAAAAAAAAAAAGAAAAAGGAGCAATAAAAAGACAATCAATTGGGTGCCAATTACTAGCATTAAAAGACAATCAATTGGGTCTCATTAAAAGACTCTCAATCACAGGTGTATCACTTTTATTTTATTTTATTTTTTTAATTTTTTATCTCATTCTCACAAACAACCACAACTTGCCTTGAGGCAATTCTTTGGATTATGTAGCACCATCACCATCGCCATTATCGTCACAAAAATTTACACTAGCAAAGTTTCCTTTTGAACCATGAGCAAGGGCAAGTTTGACAATATACAAGCGTGAGAGGTTCACTATAATTCTTCCTATGAATGTATATATATAACATAATTTAAATGATAGTAGGCCTCGTTTGGGAACAGGCTAATTTAGTAACTTTTTGACTATTTGGCTAAAATATGAGCTAAAAAAAACTAGTATATTTGGGATAACTTTTTGACTTTTTACGAAAAGATGTGCAAAAAGTAGAGAGAAAAGAGAATCTTTGACTTTTTGGTATGGGTTGTTGGCTTTTTGGTTAATTTAGTAACTTTTTGGCTTTTTGGCTAAAAGGGAGGGTTCCCAAACGAGGCCTTAACTTATAGTGAAAAATGAGGAAGAAACAAAATGAACTAATCTCACTCTGGAGGCATGTATCCAAAAGTACCCACAAAACAGGTCTACAATGAAGCACTTCCAACTTCACTCAATTTTGCCAGCTCAAAATTTGTAACATGTATGCAGTATATACAACAATTTAGACTATTTGAAATACTAAATGTTCACAAATCACAATCTAGTACAGGCATTTTCACAACCTTCGCACATAAGTTTTTGTCTATCAAAATATTTATTGATTTAATATCTCGATGAATGTAGTCAGGGATAGTATGCTCATGGATGTATTCAACTCCTCTACCTAAATCAAGGGCAATTTGCACCCTAGTACACCATGGCAATGGGTCCCTATCTAAAAGCAACATAAGTTATACAATCATAAAACATATTGAAATACTAAGGAATAGAATTCACACTTTGTGGATGAATAAGAATTTTTCACCTAAACCACGCATATGTTGACTTAAGTTGCCATTCTCAATGAATTCATAGACTAAAAATAATGAACCCTCCACACAGTGACCTATTAAGCGCACTTGCATTGAATTTTCAATAATATTAGTAACACATAAACTCAATAAAAATCAACAACTATACTACTTTAAGAATGATGTGGAAGTAAAAACACCTCAAATTTTATTATAATCATAGAAATACAAATCAAATGTTTTGTTTTATTATCTTGTTATGGCCACAAAAACCGAATGCATTTGTAGTACTCCCAAAAAAGTTCCTCCTCAAAAAATTGCACACTTATCTTTGCCAAACACATGATTCAAAATTTTATTCAATAGCTTATTCAAACGTAGTACTCCCAAAATCAATTAGCTTAATAACACTTGACTTTGACAGATTCTTTAAATATGAAGCATCTTTAGTGGATCATGATAAAGACTTGAATGCAAGCAAAAAGAGAATCAAATATCAGCATTTTGAAGAAACAAGATTATCAAACTCATAAGCACCAACCTAGCAATGTTATATTCAATTTAACATATAAAGTAAGAGATAAACATCTTAATAGATTAAATTAAAAATAGATTCTTGAAAAAATGTACTTCATTTAAATCTGAACAATATATATACATATAGGAACCATTAGAAGTAAAAATAAACTCTAAAAAACAAAAAACCATGAGTCCCAAATAAGAAACATGTATAATCAAAGAAAAGTTTCGAGATACCATTAATCTAAGCAAAAAGAGTGTATGAAATAGAACATAATCCAAAGCAAAATCAACATAAATAACAAAACAAATAGCAGCAATCATCCACCAACATTGCCAAAAAAAAAGTAAAGTAGGAACCATTAGAAGTAAAAATAAAAATTACCTTAAAAATTGGCAATAGCAACAAAACCTTAATTTTTCGATCAAAACCCCCCCAAATAAAAACCTAAAATTTTCAATTTAAAACATAACTTCTCAAAGCTTTTTTTTTTTTTGTCAATTGAAGTCCCCAAATCACTAAACATATACATGAAATAGAACAAATGGTGATAGAAAAATCTAAACAGAGTTTCGCAAGAAAATAGAAAAATCTGCCTTCGTCCAATCAACACCTCTTCAATGTGGTGGTTTCAAAAACCTAGCTTTGTAGAGAGAGAGAGAGAGAGAGAGAGTGAGTGAGTGAGTGAAAAAGAAGCAGTGGTAGTTTACCAAAAAAAGAAAGAGAATCAGTAGCAATGAGTTCAAATCGGAATTGATGAGAGAGACATGCCGCACCGTCGTCGTCGCTCGCCGCCGTCGCACGCTGATCGCTATCGTTGTTGGACGCCGTCGTCTGCCGCTGCTCATAGTCGAGAGAGAGAGAGAGAGAGAGAAGAGATGGGGATTTTTGATAGGGTTTTCGGTTGAAAAGATTAGGGATTTTTGAGATTGAGGAGTTTTGGTTGAAAGGTAGGGTGTAATTTTGGTTCGACTCGGCCCATCCGGGCTCGGGCCGGGTCGGGCCTTGCGGGCTCCCGTCAAAAAATCGGGGCTGGCCGAGCCGGCCCACGGATCAAAAAACTAGGCCCAGGCCCAAGGGTATTCGGGCTTTGGGCGGGCCAGTGGGCCGGGCCACGAGCTGGGGCCTTGGCTCGGGCTTTGGGCGGGCCTAAACAATTTTTTTTAATTTTTAAAATTTTTTTCACCAAAATTTTATTATTTTCCATTGAAAATAACACTGGGCATCAGGTGGGCCGGGGCGGGCTGGGCCTCGGGTCGGGCTTTTGGGCGGGCCTTGAACGGGCCAATGGGCCGGGCCACGAGTCGGTTCGAGCCCATGGGCCGGGCCGGGCCGGGCTTCAAAATGATGGCCAAGCCCTGGCCCAAGGCCTCGGGCTAGGCTGGGCTTAGGCTCGGGCCTAAACAGGCCGGGCCCACCTCGGGCCGTGGACGGGCTTCGGGCAAAATCACACCCCTATTGAAGGGAGGAAAAATGAGCGCGAAGGGGAAAAAAAGAAAACTGAGAGTTTAGATTTTGGGATTTTTTTTTTTGCGACGTCAAGTTTCACTGTCATAAATAGAAATTTAAATAATAAAACGACGTCATTTAACTAATTTTTTTTATTTGTGACGAGGGGATTGCCGTTGCCAAAACCTCTATTTGCGATAGGGGGAGGTTGTCGTCGCAAAAAATAGATTTATTTGTGACAGCAGGGGTTGTTGTCGCAAAAAAGAGTATTATTTGCGACTCCAATTGTTACCGTCGCAAAAACTTACTTTTTTTGTGACAGGAAGTGGTGCCGTCACTGAAACCTGCTTTATTGGGGACGGCAAGTGATACCATTGCAAAAACTCACTTTTTGCGACAGTAAATGATGTCGTCGCAAATGTTTCCGTGTTATATACTCCCTTTTCTTGTAGTGATAGAAAATTTGCGTACTTGTTGATGAAGAAATTTAACAAAGAATATGATCAGAGTTATCATGTAATCGCCGTCTACAAGACATATTGAACTATCAGGGTCCTTCCGACACCCAAGTTAATCCTCTAATATTATCAAAATATTTAATGGACATAATTGCAAGTAACAAACAACTTACCTCAATCCATGGGGTATGGTCTATTTATAATAGCCAGTATTTTTCCTAATTCAGAAGTCCTATCCAAACAATCTCTAATTATTTAGAACTTCTATATCGATAAGATTTTATCTCTTGATGAATTTTGTACATATAAAACACTAATGTAGTGTTTGATGAGGATTTGATAACTGCCCATCCAAAATTACTTCACGTGGCCATGTGTAGACATCCTATTTTTGACGCCCTCACGACTTGGACGTCATCGCTTGCACACCCAATGATGAGTGTATATGCTTGTCAAGTGCTCAAAGTCTTCAGCAAAATGCCACAGCTTTAAGCCATTCAAACCTTGCACCCATGTTGCCTTGTTTTTGGATCCAAACCTTGGATTTTCAAGCCTGCAACCTCTGGTGGCCTGCCGGCCACTGCTCCTAGTTGCCGACCACCAAAGTGTTTTGCAGATATTTTGTGACAGTTATGCCAGTTGTTTGCATAGATGCTTGCATCTGCTCCCACGTGTATGGTTAGATGTTTCTGAGGAAATTCATGTGTTCTGTATATAAAGGACCTCCCCTCTTGCTTTTGAGGTTAGAAAATTTTGAAACAAAATTTTTCACCTCTTTCTACAATTCTCTCTCTCTCTCTTTCTCTCTCTCTCTCTTGCAAATTTCTTCACCTTTGCCTATACACTTTTCACCTTTGCCTATGCACTCTTAACCAAGTCTCTTCATCTTTGAGTTGAGGTATCTTTGAGCCTTGTTTGAGCTCTTGAGGTGTGTTTGCCTTGATTTGTTGCCTAGAATTGGTTCTCCTTTCAAGAGGTATAAAGTTTTGCTTCTTTACTTGCTTTACTTACTCTTTTTCTTACTATTTTCTAACTGTTTTTGGACTGTAAAAACTCTGTATTTTCATGCTGAAACTTGGGTTTTATGGCCAATAAGGTTGAGGGGTGGTTCACCTTCTTTACACCTTGGTTTCAAGGACTTTACCCTTGTGTTTCCCACCCTTGCACTATCTTTTTTTAAGCTTTTAAACACTGATTTTTGGAGTTATTTCAATGGCTAAAATCATGGTTTGAAGTCCAAAATTGGAGGGGTTAGCCTCCCCTCTTTGTGTTTTGCTTACTAGCTTAGCATGATCCATGTTTTAGCTTATTATTCTAGCTATTTTTGTCTTAATTCCAGCACGTTTTGAGATTTATTTAGGACTGTTTTAGCATTGTTTTTAAGTGTTCATTGCATTCGAGCTTTATATTGCATGCTTGTAGTATAATTGTCCTCATAAGCTTGGTGTTTTAGGCCTTAGACACTATCTTATTTGAGCTGATTACATTTATTTATGGCTTTCCATACTTGTGATCACTCTTAATCACCTCTGCAACCTCTCTCCTTTTTGGCTTTTGTTTTTCTTTGAAAGTGGTTTCAAGCCAAGTGTTTGTTTAAGCATGAGTTTGAGATTCATGCTTAATGGTTTAATTTATTTGAGGGTTCATTACCAACGGTATGATGTCTCTTTCATGCTTAAAGCAACTCTTGGTTTTAGCCTTCTTTCCATTAGAGGACTTAAATTCACCTTTGGACTCAATTGACTACAGAATCGATGGTAATCTAAAATGAAGTAATAAAATTGGTTACTAAAAAAAGTGCAAGATAATAATTGGTTAGGGTTCAATCGAACGTTAATTGAACCCTTGAGTCTTGAGTCGTTTCATACTCATTAGTGATGAAAATAGTTCAGGATTCAATGTCAACTACTTCCCTTGATCTTTCATGATAGGGAGGTGGTTTTGAGAGTCTTGTTTTGTTGCATTCATTGAACTTGCACACTTTGGTTCATAGGCTATTATGCAATGAAATTGCATAGATTTATGGTTTGTGAATCAAGTTTTACTACTCCTTTGAGTTGTCTGATGATAAGGAGGGGTAAATTGTGCAAACAAACCTTTGAGAATACATAGTCTCTGCTCTATTTGCTCTCTGTTGCAGCAGGGAAGTTCAGTCAGTAGTAGCTGGCAGGCTATCTTTTGTGGCCAGTAGGCCACCATCAGTAGACGACAAGCCATCTGCCGGCCACCAGTGCAAAATCAAGTACTGTCCTTTTGAAGCAGAACATAGTTGGTATGGAGGTGAAAATCAGTGCAAATGTTCTACTGTAAAACAGAGGCATTCAGCAACAGAAACAGTGGCTTTTTCGGGTGGAAATCACATTCATGCATGAGCCCTCCATCGATCCTTGGAATTCGTGTTATACATATATTAGTGCCGTGCTTAAAATAGTGGCTTTGTAATTAATTAGTTAGAATAGCTAATTCATCTCGTGTTGTAATTATTTTAATTAGCTAGATTAGTTAATTAATTTAGTTTATAATAATTAGTTAAGTAGTTTAGCTAAATTATTTATTTGTTATTGTAATAGCTAAGTAATTAGTTAGCTAGTTAGTTCATTCAGACTCTCCTTCGTGAGAGCGCAATGTTGTAATAATGTGTATGTCTTCCAATCTCACGTCTTTCTCCCTTTTATTTACTTTCTTATAATGGTTAGTTTAGGGCATCATGTTTTGTTTAGCATCTCTCATGCCTTGCATCCACTTGTATTGCATGCATCGAGGCTCGACGTATCATTCTAACTTGTATCGTTAGTTAAATGCCTCTTTGAATACGTGCTTAGATCGCATGCTATCAAATTAATTCATATGCCATATTAGTAGCCGAGGCTAGTAATTGCTACCGCATGTGTTGCATTAGTCATATTGCATAAAGTTAGGATTATGCATTTTTCTAACTCTTTTGTTCATTTTGGCTTGGAGTACTAGGTGAGCCTTTACTCGCTTTAGCATATTGCATTGCATGTTGATGTTGCCATGTTTAGCATGCTTACCATGAGGCTAAGTGCTTAAGTGATAAATTGCCTGAATGCCTATGGATGAAAGCTAGTTGCTTGAATTGCAATAATTTGAGTAATGTTTATATGCGATTACTTTTTCAAATGGTACATATTCAAAACTCTTTTAAAAAACAAACATGAATCGAAGTGTTCCAATTCTTGCAAGTTAGTCTATACTTGTGTGTGTGGGCATCACATGGTAATGCTATCCTAATAAACCTGAACAAGAGCATATAATGTACATAAGATTCATATCATGATTAGTAGAGGCCGATCTTTGATCGGGCGAGTGGGGGTGCTCAATTCATGACCTTCTCCTCTCGTACCTAAGTTCTCGAGCCGAGACAATCTTGGTGATGACGGACATAAGGCCTTTGGCACGAGTCATAGGTTTCCTAAATTTTCCAAAAATATTTAGGTGGCGACTCTGTATCTGGCAAAGCAATCCATTTTTGGCAATTTGATTCAAAATCAATTTTCCAAAAGATTTGCCGGATTTGGACTCTTTGGTGTTTATCTATTTCACATTGCACTTGTGAGATCAGATTCAGAACCACGGAGTCCGATACTGTAGTGCTTATTCGTCTTCCAAAAGGGGGCACAAAAAGTCGAGCTACAGTTTCTGGCGACTCTGCTGAGGAAATTAGAGAACTTGACTCGAACTTCATGATGTAAAATTTTATCTACACTTATATGTTCTTTGCATTTGCATTTGCATTTGCATTGGTGCGCTTAAGTCACTGTGTTTGCTATCTGCTATTCCTGGACGGTTTGCCTTGAGGCTTGCCCAAAAGCTTGCCAAAAGGCTGACTGGTCGCGGGCTTTGCCATGATGGGAGCACAACCCTTAGATCTGGACTACCGCTGTGTCGTTTGATGCTCCTTTCACTTCTCGGTGTTAGGTGTGAGAGGTATATTTGGTAGTCTTGCTGAGGTACCTTTTTACCATTCGATCTAGTTGTATATCGAAAAGCCATAGAGACTGTTCTAAACTAGAACATGATGCTTACTCGAATACCTAGTTCCTGACGAAACTAGGACAGGGTAACCCTACCCTCTCATAGGGGTGTTTTGGCTCTCTTTAACTAGTATGTGCTTTACAGTGAAACTGTACAGGAATTTGCATATCAGTTGCAAAGTTGGTATCTATTTTGGAGCAAAATGCAAAGTGGAGTACAGTCACTCAGTTGTGATCATATTTGTTCTAGTGAAATTGGGCTGAGGTGCTGTCTGTTTTCTCTTTTGCTAAGTAGTCCTGGAACCATAGCTTCAGAAGGCTTCGATATCCCTCGGGTACTCTGGAGTCGTATTGATAGACTTTGTAAGGTTGGGGACCTAGTTTAGGGGCAACCGGTGTTAGCTTCACTGCCATCGGTTACAAGGCGAAGGAGGATTAGACAGAATTCACCAATCTAGTTCCTACAACAGTCATCCCTCGGCTCACCTATATCCAGTCAGGTTCAGGAACAGTCATCTACTACCAGTCCAGCACAAGACCAGTCACCTATTCCAATAGCATAGTATCCCTTAGCCAGTATGGAGGAACTAATACATCATTTGTAATAGACAGTTGAGCACTGTAGCATAATGCGACCCGTCAGGCCGAGGTTACGACCTGTTAGACCAAGGTTATAACTACCCTACAACAATAGCAACCGTAGCCAACAATGACCTCTGCATCACATGTACCCATCGCGGCTATCCTTGAGCCCAGTACCACAGCTAATGCTGCCACTGCTCAAGATCCACAAACCGAGGGTGTTTCAATTTTCCCAGTCCAAGCAGAACCCATCCCAGCACAAACTTTCAGAGCCCTGGTGTATCAAACCAAGGCACCATTCGAATTCGAGGTTAATCCAATCGTACACAAAGTCAACAAGCTAGAAAAGCTATTCAAAAGGCACAGGGGGTCAACTCTATTCTAGATATAGAGGATGGGAACACTAAATCGGCAGTTACCTTACTAAAGTGGTTCAAGATGCCGTATATTGATCGCTTCGATAGTTCTGGAGATCCAATGGTGCATTTGCGTCTGTTTTCTGGTATCCTACGACCAATGGGTTTGACCCGAGTATAGAAGTTGTCACTATTCAGCCAAACCATGTCTAGAATAGCTGCCATCTGGTATGCTAAATTGGAGGACTCTGTCAAATAGAGTTGGCAGGCGTTGGCCGAATCCTTCGTTGTCCAATATTTCCTACAACATGCAGATCGAGGTCACAACTCGTGATCTTGAGGCAATGCGGCAGGAACTGAAGGAGGGCTTTTCAGAGTTTGTTATTCGATGGAGGGTAAAGGCGGCTATGATGGCAAGCAGACCTCCAGACAAAGAGCAAGTTTGTATAATTGTTAGAAATCTGCACGAAAGGCTATTGTAGAAAATGATAGTCCTCCCATTATTCAACTTTAAGGACCTCCATGAAATTGGGGTTCAAATCGAGGATGCCATCAGGCAAAGGATCATTGTGGAAAGTAATGAACCTATGAAGAGGAATGTTGTTCGCAGCTCCAATGGTAGCACAGCTGTGAAATGCTCAGAAGTAAACATTGTCACCATTCCCATCAATAGCCAAAAACCCACCACTTCAACTCGACCCCAAGCTCGAAATTTCCATCCTCTTTACATGAGTCTCTCTTAAGCCTTGAAAATGCTGCTAGAAAAAGGGTACCTAAAGCACCTAGAACCCCGACCCCTCCCAAATCCTCTTCCACCAAGACATGACCCCACTAAATACTGTGCTTATCATCAACAGCTCGGTCATGATACAAACCGTTGCATCTGCCTCCGTCATAAGATTCGGGATCTTATTGACGAAGAGATCATAGCTCCATCAAAAGGACCTCAGACTACCACTAACCCATTGTCTTCACACCTCAACCTAATCCATACACTGCCTTCCACCTACAATCCCAGCATATACATCTCCCCGGCCCATTTACCCAAGCCTGAGGTGTTCATTCTAGAAAGCATGGACTTGTGTATGATGGATGCACTTAAACCCCAATCATCTCAAACCCATGAACCTACTACTTCTAAGCTAATAAGCATGATTGAAGATCTTTAGAGAACTGTGGTAGATTTAGCCTTTGGGATTTTGGCTCCATCATCGACCACATCACATGCCAGAAATTTTATGCCAAAAGGCTCCCCAATCTTGGGGCGAGCTGCAATTGAAAATGGCCAACCAGAAGCTATCTCAAGTCTGGGTGATGACATGTCGACAACAACTGGGCTCTGCTCTGATATAGCAACCCAATCCCTTGGCAAAGTGGAGGCAAGGGCAAGAACAAGGTTGGGGCAAGTATTGATCCTTATGAATAGCTTCAGTTGGCTATTAAGGCGTTGAAGGTCAAAAGGCTGAACAAACAACAAGTGCTTGCAGTTGTTGCAAAGACTATGGATGACATTTTTGTTGCTCAGGTTAGGAGTATTTTGAATCGAGGGATAAACCATGAAAAGGGCTGTTGTACCAGAAACATCCCTTTGAGCTCCAATCCTACACCCATAAGAGATCATCAAACCTAGTCAACACCTGCCAACCCCTCTGTCAACCCTGGCAGGACTGGAAGCCGCACCTTCAATCCCCTTTACTTGACCTTGTCCAAAGCTCTCCAAATCCTCATAGGACAAGGCCATCTCAAACCCCTTGATCCTTAGCCTCTCTCTGATCCCCTTCCATCCAGGTATAATGCTGCCAAGTACTGTGCCTTCTATCAACAAACCGATCATGACACTGACGGTTGTTTTCGTCCTTGCCATGAAGTTCAAGATCTGACTGACAATAAGGTCATTACTCTGCCAAGTCCAACAAAGTCTATCGGCACTAGATAGATGAACTTGGGGGATAATGTGACTATGTGATCGGGGATGAACCACCTACTGATGGCGCTCATTTTACTCCAAATGTGGTGGATGGCACGCACTTTTTAGCATTTTGAAAATGCTGTTTATTTTACTTTCGGACTTGGATATTGAGTCAGTCTTGTTATGTTAGAGTCAAGTGATTTCGAGCATGTTAACTCGGACATCACATCACTGTCTTGTTTTGTTTGTCTTTTTCACTCTTTGAGTTTGTTTCTACCATTAAGCCAGTTACGCCAGAAGATCTAAATGAAATGACAGTACTTTTCCACTTACTTCTCTGTGCCTTTAAATCATTGCATTGACCAAAGTTTTT
Organism: Camellia japonica; assembly: GCA_030407325.1. Taxonomy (NCBI): domain Eukaryota; kingdom Viridiplantae; phylum Streptophyta; class Magnoliopsida; order Ericales; family Theaceae; genus Camellia; species Camellia japonica. The sequence continues at coordinate 82,420,045 of JAPPVO010000059.1, read as the reverse complement.
CAAAATTGTTTCCAAAACTGTGATGAAAACAAAGATGAAGGAATTTCTCGGGATTTGCAAAAATTTGATCAATTGAGAGAAAGAGAGGCCTGCTAAGCCCTTGATAAATGTAATCATGTCTGTTAATGTGACTACTGAGAAAGATCCTGGCTTGATCCAGATTGGTTCTACATTGTCTTCAAAGAAGCCTGAGCGATTAGTTGTTTTATTAAAAGATTTCAAAAAATGTTTTGCGTGATCCTACGAAGACATGCCTAGAATTGTTCTTGAGATTGTACATCATAGGATCACTCTCGGCCTCGAGACTCGACCCCTGATTCAGAATGTTCAACAGTCGACCCTTGATTCAAAATGTTCAACGGTCAACCACAATATAAGGCTTGTATGGCCGGATTTGAAGCAACCCTTAAACTAGGGGTAAGAAGGTCAGATGTGATCAAAGGAAGCTTGCATAGCTGGATGAGAAGTATCCCTTGAACTAGGGGCAAAAAAGGTCAGATATACTTGAAGATTCAAAACTGGGTCATTTTTCAAGCCAATGGAGATCGACAAGAAAGCCAAATCCCATAATTTGAGTGAAGAAAATTTTTGTTGAAGAATAATCAAGTTCCTATCCATGACACTAGGGGCAAATTCAGACCCAATTGATGGGCCTTACATCATCAAGACTACATCATCAGCGAACATCAACCATTCTCCTAGATTCAGATGGCTTAGAGATCCTACAACCGATCAACATGGACAAGTTAAAATTTTCTATCCTTAAGAGGCTCGTTGGACCGAAAACTCAGAAGGTAGACCCAGGCAAAAGTTAGAGCAAGATAAAAAAAAAAAAAAAAAAGAAGAAGAAGAAGAAGAAGAACAAAAATGAAAAAATGAAAACCAAAAAAAAGAAAAAGAATGAGAAAAAAAAAAAATAGAGCTCGCAAGGTTGAAAACCTGAAAAGGCGATCTTGGAAAAAGTTAGAGCGCAAAAGGAGAGTGTTAATACCTGAGTGCACCTTAACCCCGGAACTACGTTAGGCATGATTCCCATCTTTGGGATACGTAGGCAGCTTCATCCTGAAGTTCGGCCCCAACCATTTTCAGCTTGCTGGCCTCATCTATGTTGATTGGCTGATCCTTATTCAACTCGACTATCCTATCCATGTCCAATTGGCTCATCTTCATTCAAAATCAGTTGTCCTATTCCATTGGAAGATTCAGCTGCAAGACAATTCAAGTTCATATCTGAGGTTACGCATCTCAAGAGTAAATTCCACGTTGGTCGGGTAGTGGCCATTTGCAAAAATGATTTTGAGGATTTTTAATGAAGTTGACTAATTTTCTTGAAAATTATTCCATTTTTTTTTCAAAACTGGACCATTTCTTGGACCCAAAGAAGGAAAATTTTCAGTACTCACAACCTGACTTTCATGGATTCAAAGCAGAAAGTCGAACAAGCATGTTAATCTAACCCTCATGTTGGTCAAAATTGTTTTAGCAGAAAGCCAAAAATAAAAAATGGTCAAAATGATGAACTAGGGGCACAATCGAGTCAACTTTTCTGTCTTTTCCCCATTGTCAACGTACTCACCAGAAAGGGCACAGCTAAGCCTAGTAGTAGAGGCCAAAAACTCTCTCATCCTTTAAGCAGCAAGGTGTCGAACCAAGTGCGAAGCACAAACTGAAGATAGAGCAGGATATCTGACTTCCCTCATAGGGTCCATAACTTTCAGCTTATCTATCAACCACACCTGGGAAGGGATAAAAAATCAGAGAGATTAAAGAACAGAGAGATGTGCGCTGAGAGAAAAAGTAAGGAAAGGGCTTTTTAGAGAAAATAGAGATTGAGTGTCTAAGTGATGCAAGAATCACAAATAAGAAAAGGTGGGAAACAATACTTGGAGAAGCAAGCTCCCCATGAACTGAGAGGTCTCCCACCAGTGGTAAACATTCGAGTGTTGTGTTTGTTATTCTTGTTTGTCTCGATTCTTGTTTTGAGTCGTTTTGAGTATAAATAGATATGTTTAGGTTGTTTACTTTGTTTTTCCTTTGTTGAGTCATGGTGTAATGTGGTCAATTGTAGGCTCAATACCCGATTAAGAATTCATTCTTGGTTTCAATTTCAAAAATAAATTGTTTTGTGCTCAGAGTGATATGTTATTCCCAACATGATGCACAAAACAAAATTCCTTCTTTTATAAACTGCAGGGTCTACCCGTGATCAAAAGAGACAGTAACCGAACAAGGATCTATCTGAAGCTACATAGGTTTCGGACTACAAAGCAAGAGAAAAGAGAGAAAATTTGGAGCATCTTAGTGTATTTTAACTTCAGAAAATTCTGAGATTACATTCCGGATGCACCTTCTCAGGCCTTGTCTTTTCTCTGGAGTATGAGTGTACCTCTACTTCAAGCTCAAGCTCAAGCTCAAGCTTGCTTCAAGCCATAATGGCAATCAAAGTGCTATCCCTGAACACCATTCCCTGTGAGAGGCGTCCTGACTGTGTTTGCAATGAGTTCCTAGGAGACCAACTGCGATGGTGGAAACTAGAGTTCGAATGGCGATGCCTAGAACACAAAGGTTTGGAATTTTCGAGACTAAAGTCTAGTTTAAATACCCAGGAGTGTATCCCCAGCTTGAAATCTGTATGGCAGCCCCATAGGTTAAGCTAGCGTGTATGCACCTCAATTCTGGATACTGCACTAACCTAGTCTGTCACCCCGTTGAAGAATAGGGAAAGTTGTGAATATGATCAGGAAGAAAGGCAACATCCATGGCTTCTACATGCAAATGTCGCTCCTTGTCAGCGTTTGAGGACCTTGGTACTGTGAGTTGAAGGTAAGAGTTCAAAGAACACAAAATAAGAGCTTGAAGAACACAAAAGGGAGATCCCTGTCAGAGTAGAGCGGTTCATTGCCACTCGCTCCATGAGCTACTTTCTAAAGCGCCATTTTGCTTGTTTATTGCATTTCCTAAACATCATGCAGTATATTGCTTGTAACATATATCATATCATCGCACTTATTGCATTTATTTACATCTTGAGTTATCTTGTATCATTTATCCTTTTACGCTGAGCAGCATTTAGGATCGTTATCCCTCGGGACTTTTCTTAGGACCTCTTCTCACGATTTCAGCGTGGCTGGAGTGTTCTTTTCCTCACACGATTTCAGCGTGTTTGAAATTTATCTTAAGACGTGTGGATGTAGCTTGACTTTTTCGCGCCCCCTTTCAGAAGGTTTGAAAGAAAGCCCTATAGTTCGGACTCCCGCGGTTCTGAATCTAATCTCACAAGTGCAATGTGAAACTGATAAACACCAAAGAGTTCAAATCTGGAAAATCTTTTTGGAAAATCGATTTAAAATCAAATAATGCCAAAATTGGACTGCTTTGCCAGATATAGAGTCGCCACCTAAATATTATTTTTGGAAAAATTTAGGAAACCCTGACTCGTGCCAAAGGCCACGTGTCCGTCATCACCAAAGTTGCCTCGACTCGGGAACTTAGATATGAGAGGGGAAGGTCATGAATTAAGCACCCCAGCTCATCCAATCAAAGATCGACCTCTACTAATCATAATATGATTTTTTATAAACACTATTTGCTCTTATTCCGGTTATTAAGCTAGCATTACTATGTGATACGTACAATCAAGTATAGACTAGTTTGCTCAATTTGGAACAATTCAACTCATGTTTGTTTGTGAAAATGGTTTGAATTTGCCACCTCAAGTGGGCTTAAAGTTTGCGGATTTGCCACCAAACATAGTAGGCTTAAGACATGATTTGCCACTCAACAAAGTGGGCTTAAAACTTACATTTGCAGAATCGTTCCAATTCAAACAGTAAGCCTTCATCCATAGGCATTCAAGTAGTTTAACATTTAAGCACAGAGCTTCATAGCAAGCATGCTAATCATGGCAACATTCACACTTATGCAAGTATGCTAAAGCATAAAAACTCACCTAGTACTCCAAGTTAAGAAAACATGAGTTAGTGAAACTATGCATGATTTCTAACCATATTAAGTGTCTAATGCAACACACGCAATATGCAATTTAATATGCTCGGCTACTAATATGACATATGGATCGATTTGAACAACATGCGATTAAATACGTATTCAAAGAAGTATTGAAATGACAATGCAGTTTGAATGATGCGCCGAGCCTCGGTGCATGCAATATAAGATGAATGGATGCAAGCATGCAATACGCTAATTAAAACATGACCCTAATCTAACTATCGAAAGGGGGTAAATAAAAGGGAGAAAGATGTGGGGTTGGAAAACATACACACACGCACGCACACTTATTACAACATTACGCCCTCGCGAAGGAGGGTCCGAATGAATAAGAGCTAACTAGCTAGCTAGGCTAATTAAGCTAACTATTACAACACTTAAAAGGATTAACTAACTATTCTAAGCTAATTAAGTAAAACAAATAAATAATTAACTATCTAAGTTAATTAAATATTACAAAGCAACTAAGCTAATTAATTACAAAATGAATTAATTAACTAATCTACTTGAATGATTACATCACTTACAAGCATTAGCTACAACTAATTAACTAAGAAAATCAACTAAAAAGGACTCAGGAAACGAGGGATGCATGCATGCTCGGTTTTTCACCTGAAAGGCCACTGTTTTGCTGATGCAAGCCTCTGTTTGCGCATTAAACACCAACAACTCTGCCCATTTCCAGAACACCTCTGCTTCACCTTACCAATACACTGTGCAAATTTCACTGATGGCCGACAAGGGGCCAGTCGGCTGCAAATGGTGGCTGACCGGTTACTGGTGGTGGCTGTCGGCCACTGGTGGCCTAGACTTCCTTGCTGCATCAGAGAGCAAACAGAGCAAAACAGTGTATTTCACAAAGGTTGTTTACACACTTTGCCTCTCCTTTTCATGGGAAAATCAAAAGAGGGACAAAATTTGGTTCATAAACCATCAATCAAGCAAATTCATTGCATGATGGCTTGTGAAACCAATTGTGCAAGTTTAATAAATGCAAAAAACAAGACTTAAATGACCATCACCCTATCATGCATGATCAAGGGCAATGGAGACCTAGGAAAATGGCACATTTCATAACTTTTGAGTATGAAATGTCCCATTTTCCTTGTGTTCAAATTAACGTCCGATTTGAACACAAGCAATGCAACACAAAGAATGTTTATCTTGCCTCTTTTACTTGCTAATTTTGTTTACACATTTTAGTTACCAAACCATTCTTTAATCAATTAGTCCATTGGTGAGTGTCTTCTAAGGTGAAAGAAGTGTCAACCAAGGAATAGTTTAAGGCATGAGAGAAGCTTCATGCTGTTGGTAATGAACCCTCAAAGGAGGATTAAACCATTAAGCATGAGCCTCTATCTCAAGCTTAAACAACTCTAAGGTTGAAACAACCCTCAAAGCAAATGAAAAAGTGAAGAAATGAGGGAGATTGCAGAGATTATAAGTGCTGAAATTAGGTGAGAAAAAGCACGAAAACATGCAATCAACTCAAACCAATGGTGATTAAAGCCTTAAAACACCAAGCTAGTAAAAGAACTTACACTACAACTATGCAATACAAGACTCAAAAGGCACCAAATAGCCAAAACAGAGCTAAAATAGGTCAAAATAGAGGTCTAAACATGCTGGACTTTAGCCACAAAAAGTTAAAACATTAAGCTAATACATGGGGCTAACTAGGCATACAAACAAGACACAAGGAGGGGAGGCTAACCCCTCCAATTTTGGACTTCAAAATGAGTTTTTTGCCATTGAAAAACCTCTGAAATTCAGTGGTTAAAAGGCCCAAAAAAGTTGATTTGAAAGTGGTGAACAAACGTACAAAAGCTTTACAAACTAAGAAGCAAGAAGCAAGAAGGGTGAACCACCCCTTAATTGAAAATGGCCTCAAACCAACACTTTTAAGCCATAAAAATAGAGCTTTTTACAGTTCAAAATTAGCCTCAAAACAATTGAAAATGTGGCAAAGCAAGGGTACAAGACAAGTATAAAAGAAGAGTGTTATACCTCTTGAAGCCAAGACACAATTTGGCCAACAATCCAAGCTACAAACCTCCTCCTAGAGCTCAAAACAAGTCCTAAGCTACCCCAGCCCAAAGACTAGCAACTTTCATCAAGGGTGTATAGGCAAAAGTGTAGGATTTGTAAGCAAATGTGTATAAAACTACAAGAGAGAGAGAGAGAGAGAGAGAGAGAGAGAGAGAGAGAATTTTGTTCAAAATTTTTTAACCCTCCAAAATGGGGGAGGAACCCCATATATATAGAAAAACAATCCTTGAGCTTAGAAATATCCTACCATACACGTGTAGAGAGATGCAGCTCAATGTGCTAACAACTGTCACAGCTGTCAACAAATATCTGGAAAAAGACACTGGTGGCCGTCGGCCACCACTGGTAGCCGACCGACCACCACTGATGGTCGACCGGCCACACCAATGGCCGATAATCATGAGCCATGGCTGACAGCCTATAGTGGTGGCCGACAGGGCACCACAAGTTCCAGGCTTGAAACAACAAGGTTTTGGTCCAAAACGAAGCACAAAAAGGATAAGCTTAAAAGGATCAAAGACAGGGCGTTCCACCGAGGACCTCGAGCACTCAAAGCGAACAAATGCAATCGTAATCATCGAGTGCACAAGCGATGACGTCTAAGTCTTCAGGTTGGTAAAAAATAGGGTGTCTACAGTTTCCCTTTTTGACAGAACTCGGAAGTCATGAAATGACGGGAGTGAATGTCAAAGCCTAGAGACGACCCATTTTTGACAAGGCCGAAGACTTGGACAAACAAACAAAGATAGAAAACAAATGGTCGCGCCTGCAGGCTGCCTACGTATCCCTTTGCAAGGAATCAAACCAGCGTAGTTTTGGGACAAGATGCAAATGATATGCACGATGCAAGAACATAACTTATAATCACGCAATGAGGCCGAGAAGTGAAACATTTAAATGCAAATACAATGCAATGAAAATGCCACATTCAAACAAACCGAAACAAGGTACAATATCTCGAATATGAAAAGAAATAAGTAAATAAGCACTCCACGCGTGAGAATCATGAACCAAACCACATTTCATGCAGAAAGGATGTAAGAAAATTATGCAAGCTTACCCACGCGACGCGCAGGAAAGGCAAAAAGCAATATAACCATCGGGCACACCCAAGGTTTCAACCGAGATCCTAACGCGTGGCACGCGAGAAGATAAAGTGAATACGTCCAAACGCATCTCACGTAAGAGGAGAAAGTGAATACGTCCAAACGCGTCTCACGCGAGAGGAGAGAGTGAATACGTCCAAATGCGTCTCACGCAAGAGAAGAAAGTGAATACGTCCAAATGCGTCTCACGCAAAAGGAGAAAGCAAATACATCCAAACGCGTCTCACGCGAGAGGAGAAAGTGCAAATGCATTTCGAAGGGCACAAATGATCTTACCTGGAACTCCTCTGAATGAACCGTACATACAATATCGTGCATGTATAAAACTCAACAAATGCGATACAGTAAGAATGCATATTCTATGCAAAGAAAACAATCGAGGCAAAATGCTACATGAAGGCATATTCGACGCCAAGTACCAAATGCATGTCCTACGCATGATTGACAGCATATTCTATGCAAAGTATAAAAAATACATGTTCTATGCACTATGCAAAATTAACAGCATGTTCTATGCAAAGTACAAAATGCATGTTCTATGCATGTAATAAAGTGATGCATAGTCTATGCAAGAACGAAAGCATATTCTATCGAAACAAGTTCAATAGCAACTTTCCGATTTACCTCTCAGAAAAGTTGCGATATACAAAAAGGATACACCTCATTCAACAAGTGACGAACAACAATCACAGAAAACACAGTTTCGAGCTTCCACAGAGAGAATTTGAACTCAATAGTGACCTTTCCTTGCACCTCTCGGGAAACAGGGACAAAAATAACATCAAAATTCAATATAGGAGCATTGGACACTGGATGGCCGTAAGGAAAGGGTGTCAACCACCTATCGGCCACCCCTGAATATTGTCAGCCACCAATGGGGCCTATCGGCCACCAGTGGTGGCCGGTCGGCCATTGATGGCAGATCAGGCCCAAAATGGTCTTTTCACCACGGGTCTTTATATATACTCACCCATACTTCATTTCCTTACTCCTCCAAAGCCGAAAATCCTCCCTCTCTCTTTCTAGACACTTTCCCTCTCTCGATTCGAGCTTTATGCACATTTTTCAACGCTTTACGCACATTTTCCAACGCCCCACGCACATTTTCTTCGCTAAACCCTCTTAGTTCACTCCGTTTTGAACCGATTGAAATTTGATTTCGGTGCTTTTTCTTGGAGTTTCACCACTTAAGGTTTGTTCCCCTCCAGTTCTTCTTGGGTTTGGTGCCTTTTCCTGGGCTTTGACTTTTTCTTCCATTTTCTCTCTCCTAGGGTTGACTTTTGGCATTTTTCACCTATTTTCTTCACTTTTCATGGATTTTCCATCTTTTTTCCAAATAGCGAACAATATACCTCACGATGAAGCTTCCCCGGAGATCCCACCCCAGTTGTATCTAGAGATAGAGGTAGAGCCTGAGCCAGTGCTACTACCACCCAGGATTCAACCCTTTAATCCGACGACATATCATCCTCGGACGCATGTGCTACCACCCAAGAGTATCTGACATTTTAGTGGGTTTACACGAGGTGCACCAGAAGTCCTCTTGCTACGAGAGCTGGACTCTCATTTGTCTTACGGTACCACCGAGGTATACACTGTATTCTTACGTTTTCTTCACTATACATTGCATTTCTTGCTTTAACAGTGTTCCTTGCTTCAACTGTATTGTTTACGCTATATTTCTTGCCCTAATCACACTTTTGCACTGTATTTCTTACACTGCCTTTTCATCTACTTGTTCTCATACCACTGTATGTCACTGTTCTGATCACAAGAGGATTCTCGGTCTATTAGAGGCTATGGCGCCACGTCCGCGAGGGATTGGTACATGGAGCTTCCTGACAGTGTCCGCCACCTTATCGATGAGGCTGGCTTCGGTTCATTTTGCACGGGCTATCACGCCTTATTGCGAGTTGGCCCTTACTTGGAGCATTGGTAGAGAGGTGGTGGGATACCACCAACTCTTTCCACTTCTCTACTACTGGGGAGATGACGATGACCCCCTATGACTTCTCCATGCTCATCGGCATAGGAGTAGGGGGTCATCTGATTACTTATGATACGGACATAGGTGAGTGGGAGGCCTCCTGGATCTACCTGTTAGGGGCACTCCTGCCTCACTTCTGATCGGGGATGGTATGATACAGTTAGTTCACGGAGTAGTTCCGAGGGACCGAGCCAGAGACAGTTGAGGAGACAAAACATTACACCCGAGGTTTTTTTATGTTCCTCTTCGGCACCACCTTGTTCGCGAACAAGGCGAACATTGTAAGATTGTATCTTCTGAGCGCCTTAGTGGATTTACCGCAGATCCGGCTCTACGATTGGGGAGGTGCTGGCTTAGCTACGTTGTACGGCTATATAAACTCGACATCCCGCCGGAGCGGAGACAGGATAGGAGGCTACTGGCGAGCATGGGAGGTACGCTTTACATTTCTTCTTTGCATTTTCTGCCTTCCTTTTCAGTACTTTCTACTTTGCATTTTCTGTACACTGCACACACATTCTGCATTGTTTACACCCACATACTGCGCTTTTTGCACTGTACACTTTGTATCCTCTATATCGGTACTCTCAGTACACTGTACACACCATCTGCACACATTCTGCTTTCTGCATCTGCGCTTGTACTTTTCGTACACTATACATTGTATACTTACTATTGCCCCTTCCCTTACAGCTTTGGGTGTATGCATATTTCCCGACTCTCGCTCTGAAGTCGGAGGTAGAGATGCCCCCGTTGTGCCGTACTCTCATCAGTACGACGGCAGATGCTTGCGGAGGACCAGTGAGACCTTTACGTTCTTCCGTCGGTACCTCAACGCAGTGATCACAACAGAGGTAACTCAAAATTCACAGTTACTTTCGTTCTACGTGGGCTCTGATTCATACTTCGATATCTGATGGCCACTAACAATCTGTGCATTCTCTATTTACAGATCACTTGGCAGTCCTGGGCGACGATGCCAACCAGAGTCAGGGACTAGTTCGCTGGAGCTTGAGGAGCCTCCCGTTTTCAGCTTTTGTTTAAGGGCCCGGTTTGTCGAGCCGAGTTTCTAGGCAAGCATTCTTGCGTTAGACCATGGGCTTGCCTGAGCCTGTAGTTCCCATGGCGCCCCTGCCATCTATGAGAGCTACAGAGAGACTCACCTTCCAGGAGATGATTCAGTTAACAGAGGGCTTGGAGGCCGACTACTTTCGTGAGGAGGGGGACTATTCGACATTCATCCAAACATACCTCATGTCTCCTTTGACCGGTATTCGTGGAGGTAAAGGGGGAGGGCTCCAGCTGAGAGAGAGAGAGAGCTAGAGTGCCTAGGACGACTAAGGCGACCAGGGCACATAGTAGAGGGGCTACCTAGGCGGGACAGAGGACCGGCTGGCTGAAGCTGCCTACTGCACTCACATATTGGTTGTATACTAGGGAGGCATACCAGATTCTGATTGAGCCTGCTGCAATGGGGCATAGATATGTCAGAGCTCATGATGCACTCCCGGTATGTACCACATTTTTTAGCTTTCTTATCTCTTTCTGATATTTACTCTTTCTGGACACTGATCATTCCTAATGCATTTGTAGGCACCCCCAGGATACATCGAGGATCTGCTCGAGCTACTAGCTTCATTTGAGGGTATGATATTGAGGAGGGAGGCACTGCTTGGTTTCCACGGCATTCAGGTCATTTCTTCAATTTTCTTACATTCCAATCATCAAATTTCCACTAACACACTGAAACTGACATTTCAACTGAAAACTTCCCCACACTGCACTAATACACTGCACTTCCACACTGTACCTGACTTCTGCATATACTCATTCTACACACCATACTTGCATCTGATATGTAGACTGTGGCTGAAATATGACAACTATTCTTTTAGGTCCCACCCATACCGACAGCACCGGCAGCTGTAGCATCTGCACCAGCGATGCCTCCTCCAACAATAAGGAGGAGAGAGAGAGACAGGTTCCGGTACGCAGTCGAAGTAGAGCCAGGGGCACCCGAGATGAGAGTGGTCCTTCAGAGCCCATTCTGAGCGATGACTACACCGAGACGAGTGGCTCTGAGGAGGCAGTGAGTCCACAGTCACAGTCACAGTCATGAGAGTGGAGGTGATGACATTGGCTCGGGTTCCGAGAGTGGGAGTGCTGATACCGAGGCAGGTTCAGAGACAGAGAGTGGCGATGGCGCCAGCTCAGACTCTAGTTTAGACTCAGACATCGCGTCGACGGAGACAGTGTCCCAGAGTCCTTTCCTCCGAGGAAGAGGGCGAAGAGGGCATCACGAGCCTGAGGCAACTGGAGCTGATTTTCTTGTAGTTTTTGCTTAGCTTCTTTTTGTTAGTAGTATTAGCACATTGTACAGTTTTAAACAGGTTTTATTTGCTTTAAAAACTTGTACTGCACTTTTGTAAAAACAACCATGATCGGAATGAAAACCAGCTTTCATTTGAAAAAGTGTTGTATTTTGCATCATGAGCACCACATCACATAAAAAGGAGATTGAATTTGATATTGAAATTTGAACATGGTATTGGCATAATTCTCTTAATCGGGTAATGAACCAACCAACACTAGAAATTCTAAACACAACATACAAATCGATAATCAAAATAGCAACAATTCGATAAACAAAACAACTCAAATACAACTCAACAAACTTGCTAGAACTAAAAGGACTCAAAACAAGACCGTAAAATGCATAAAGAACAGAACAAAACACATACCTTCAGTATTCTCAGCACATAGGTGGACAACAAGACAGACAAGAAGGCGGTTGGCCATGAATAAAGGCTGTCGGCCATCACTAATGGCGAGGCGGCCATCAATGTGAGGAACCTCCAAATTGTTGCCACTTGGCTTCCACTCATTGCCTTATCTTCTACAAAAGCTTCACCTTCGTCATTTCTTCTCCAGAACTCATTTTGGCTATTGTTTTTGCCACAAATGGAGCCATTTCTTGCCCAAAACCTCTCGGATTGGATTGCAACTTTAGATGGCTCAGAAAAGGTGAATTTATGGGGTTTCGGCATAAATGCACTATTCCCGCTGAGTCGTACTCCATTGTGTTTTCCGTTCCTACATGTCGCGGCTAGATGTTGGAACCCGATTACACACGTCTTTAGCTTCGGGGGACAAGAGCTATGCCCCGACAGTCGAAGAATTTCAAGTGCTAATGGAGTCTCGACGTAATGAGAAAATCTTGCCTCAGCCCCGTTTTGGTCACATCCAAGCTTTGGGACGGATGTGCGGTCTCACTCCACACGAGGCCCGATCCTTGGTTCACAACGGAGAGCTGAACATTCCTAGTTTGATCCATCAATTTTCTAACGCCGGCGACCGTGGTGATCTCCTTTGGCGGGGATTTCGACAACATGCCCTTTGTTTGTGCATGCTAGCACATTTCCTTCTTACCCCTAGTTTTGACGGGTCTAGCATCCGATTAATCGAAGTAGCCCAATGTTTGAAAGAAGGCAAGAATTGCATTGGTTTGGCGTTGGCTGAGACTTTGATAGGCTTAGATGCCTTCTATCGGCGAGAAACAAACAAATTCGTGGGGAGTCCACTACTTCTTCAAGTAATGTTTCTCACCCTTTCTAATATGTGTTTCTCACATCTCTTGGCACTCATGCTTTATTTTTCTTTTAAAGCCCTTTTCTCACTTTTTCTCTCAACGTACACCTCTCTATTCTTTAATCTCTCTTTTCTTTCATCCCTCCCCAGATATAGCTTATGGACAAGCTGAAGGTAGTGGATTCATGCCCCGCATACTCAGCTCGAGCATACTTTTTTTGCCAACACCTAGTTGATTTTCCGAATGAGGGATGGTGGTGCCACTGGATGTGCAACAAGTCTGCCGCTGACATTGCTTGGCGTTGCCCCTGGCTTAATCTGACCGAAATGAGCTACAGCATGGTGTAGGCACCCCATTTTTGACCGACCTTAAGACTCAGACGTCACCGATTGAGCGCTTGGTGATGTTGCATATCGTGCTCGTCCAGAGGTTTCAGAGTATCGGCCGTGAGCCTTGCCTCCGAACTTCCGGGCTTTTCTGTGCTTTGCCTCAGTTTGCGAACCAGGCTCGGTTTTCTCTGTTTCTCTTCCCAGAGGGAGGGAGAGGTCTCGTAGATCATCTCTCAGTGGCCGTGGGCTACATTTCGTGGTCGTAGGCCATTTTGCCCATTTCGGAGCCCGGTTCCCAGTTTTCGGAGCCGTCAGGCCGAGCGCCTCGGTTCGGGACCGCCTAACCACCTCCGTTCGCTCCGGTTTTTGGCATGCATCTTATTTACTCCCTTTTAAGGGACACTGTGGTCCGAGAGACCAACTTTGTGGTCGAACACCACTCCCGGTGCCTAACAGTCAGTTTTCGGGGCCTCGGACTGCGCGTTTCGGCCCTCGAACCCTCATTTTGCATCGGTTTGCGTTCATTTTTGGCAGGGACCTCTGTTTCATCACCAGGAAGGTCGTAGAAGGGTGGGAGGTCATTAATTGTTTCAGCAACTAGTTATATTCCTTCATCGCCCTCCGTCGCCCGTTTTTCTCACTCGAAAGCCAATGTTGACCACCCTAGGGCCACTTTTTCAAGCTCCAAACCACATATTTGTGTTGTACACACTTGGGAGGCCACCAATATCATATGGTCGGCTAGTAATTGTGATTGACCCCTTTGAAACCCTCCTAAAAGTGGCCCTTTCTCTCTCCTGGTTCACTGTTGCCAATTTTTGACCACAGGGTTGTGTTGAGAACACATGGGAGGCCACCAATTTGTGGTGGTCGGCTAGTAATTACACTTGGCCCTTTTGACCCCTAGCCGGCCGGCCATGGGGAGAGCCGGCTAGCCACCTGTGACCTAGATACCTGGCCGGCCTGATTCTTTACAGTTGATACATCACAAATCTCTATTTCATTTCCCCCCAGATTTTGTATCCGGGGGGCTGCCATTTTGGGGGGAAACTTGAATTGTTTCCCCCCCATTTTTCCCCCTTTTTTTGCCTATATAAACCAGCCTCTAGCTCTGGTTTTAGGGGTTGAGAAAAATTCCCTTGGAGCCTTGTATTGCATTTCCCTCTCTCCCTCACTTCAACCCTCCAAAACATCCAAGTCCTACACCCTTTCTACATCACCACCTAGCACCATACCACCACCTCCATTCCAGCCACTTGGAGCTGCTTTCCAGAGCTTAGGAAGCACCATTTCTTGTGCCAAGAAGCTGTCAAAGACTAGGCTACAAGGGCACGTCCTTCTCTCCTCTTTTTTGGCCTTATTTTGTTCAATATCTTAGTCCTTTGTGCTTGCATATTTGGGCTCCGACCCTAACTAGAAATAGGCTTATTTTGAGCCATTTTCCATGTTTGTTTAAAGGCCTCTCACTGTTTGAGGCCTCCTTGTTGCACTTGCTTCATTACCTCTCTTGTATGCCTATTTCTTGTGAAGTATTTTTGGCCTATATGTAAACTGTTTTGAGGCATGTTGTAAACTGTAAAATAGCTTATTTTGAGCCCTTCTTCGATATTGTTGAAGGGCTCATCACTGTTTGGGGCCTCCTTTTGTTACTTGCCTTTGTATCCCTCTTTTGGCCCCATTTTTGCATGATTTGTTAGCCTTTGTGCTTCTTTTTTTGGACTCTGGTCAGAACTATAAATGGCCTTATTTTGACCCTCTCTTCATGTTTTATTAAGAGTCTTTTGCTGTTTGAAGCATCCTTTTTATACTTTGTGTTATAGCCCTCTTTTTGGCCTTATCTTGCATAGTATTTTGAGCATACTTGTACACTGTTTTGGGCTTGATCATCAACTGTAAAAGGTAATATTTTAGGTCCCTATTCAACTTTGTTGAAGGACCTTCATCTGTTTGGGGCCGGCATGCATCACTTACTTCTTTGTCCTCCTTTAGGCCCACTTTTTGCATGAGAGTTTTGCCATACTTGTGTCTGTTTTTGTGGCTTGTGGTAAACTGTAAAACATCATATTTTGGTCCCCTCTTAAACATTGTATAAGGTTCCTTCTCTGTTTAGGGTCAGAAGCTGCCACTTGCTTCATTATCTTGCTTTCGGGGCCGTTTTTGCATGCTAGTTTAGCCCCATTTGCGTTTGCTGTTTGGCCTTGCTTAGAACTGTAAATATGCTTATTTTTGGGCTTTCTTGATTCTGTATTCACATTCCATGTTCAAATAATGCATGCATTGCATAGTCATAGGTCATTTCGTATGCCTAATTCCATGTTTCGGGACCTATTCCATGCATCGGGTGTCATTTTGCCATCTTTCGGGGCTGTTTTGCATCACTTATTGCCTCTGAAATTTGCATGCTAATATGCCATATTCCATGCTTTGCCATGTCTTGTTAGAGTGGCATTTCGTGCCTTAGGGTCGGTCCTCGATTTGCGTGCACGTGTGCACGCATTTCGAGTGTCTCATTTCCATTTAATGGCCTCTTATGTGAGTGTGGCTGAGGTCCACTCATGTTTGTGTAAGTCCATTGTGCATTGTGTATTCCATTTCATTCCATAGCATCGTGTATTCTAGGTTGTATGTTAGCACATTGTGTATGCCATGTTACCTCGTGCATCGTGTATGCCGTTTCATAGCATTTTGCATGTTAGGTTGTATCTTAGTTGTATTTCATGCATGTCATGCATATTGCATTGTGTTCGGGATAGGGATTAGCCCGAGCAGGGGAAACGAGGGGCGTTTCGTACTTCGAGTGACGGAACGTGTCTCGATTCCCAGTCACCGACACTCCGGATCATCCATGATGGAGTTAGGTCTTGTTGTGTTCATATGTGCATTCATTTCATATTGAGTTGTGCAATTCGACTCCTCGGCCATCATGCATCGAGATGGGTGATTGGTGGCACGAGGATCGAGGCATGCATACATTTGTGAAAATGCATTGCCATGCCCCTTTCCTGCTCTCTATTACAGCAAATCAAGAATCAGCAGTCTTCCGAGGCTTGGCGCGCTTTCCAAAAACCATTGCAAAACAGAGGCTAATTGGGGCATCACAGTGGATTTCCGTGCAAGGGCAGCCCGGACATGCATCATTTATCATCTGGAGAAGAGTCAAGACAATCCCTAGCTTGCATGCCAGTTTATTATTTTTCTTAGTTAATTTGTAAATTAATTAGGGATTTGTACATATTTGGACTGTATTATTTGGACTGTACTATTTATTCGGACCCTCTGCGCGAGGGCGATGTTGTAATAAGCGTGCGTGAGTGTGATGTATGTCTTCCAACCCCACGTCTTTTTTCCCTTTTATTTACCAGCTTATAATGGTTAGATTAGGGCATGTTTCAATTAGCATACAGTATGATAGCATGTTTGCATTCATTCATCTGTCTTGCATACACCGGGCTCGGCGCATCATACTAACTGCATTTGTATTTCAATTCCAAATTGAATGCTTGGTAGCTGTTGCATCTCATATGCCATGTTTAGAATAGCCGAGCCTGCTATAGTTGCATTTTTGCATGTGTTGCATTAGGCATTTCTGTATAGTTAGGATCATGCATGATTTCTAATCGGTTTCTGATTTGGCTTGGAGTACTCGGTGAGTTTTTATGCTTTAGCATCCTTGCATGTGTGTGAGTGACTGCCATGATAGCATGCTTACCATGAGGCTATGCTTATGTGATATAACTGCCTGAATGCCTGTGGGTGAAGGTTGGGTTAGTTGGATTGGAACAAATCATTGACTGTGTTTTAAGCCCACTAGATAGTGGCAAAAATGTTTTCTAAGCCCACCCGAGGGTGGCAAATCCACGTCTTAGCCTACTTGCGAGTAGCACCATCAAACCATTTTCAAAAAACAAACATGAAATGTTTTGTTCCAATTCAGGCGACCCGGTCTATACTTGTATGCTGTGCGCATCACATAGTAAACTAGGCTAATAACCGGAATAAGAGCACATAATGTTTTCAAAATAGATATCATGGTTAGTAGAGGCCGATCTTTGATGGGCGAGCGGGGGTGCTCACGAAGTGACCTTCCCCAATCGTACCCAAGTTCCCGAGCCGAGGCAACTTTGGTGATGACGGACACGTGGCCTTAGGCAACGAGTCAGGGTTTCCTAAATTTCCCAAAATAAAATATTTAGGTAGCGACTCTGTATCTGGCAAAGCAGTCCATGTTTGGCACTTCTTTCAAAAATCTGTTTTCTCAAAACGATTTGCCGGATTTGGACTCTTTGGTTCAGATTGAGAACCGTGACACAAATCGAGTCCGAACTGTAGCGAGGTCCCCCGGGCTTGTCTACAGTTTCTGGCGACTCTGCTGGGGATTTAGAGAACTTGACTCGAACTCATGATATCTGGTTTTGACTGCACTTGTGTGTTTCTTTGCATTGCATTTGCATTGGTGCGCCTAGGACACCGTGTTTGCCATCTGCTGCTATTCCTGAACGGTTTGCCGGAGGCTTGTCTTGTCAAGGCATGACCATAAGGCTGACCGGTTATGGGCTCTGCCAGTATGGGAACACAAACCCCGGTTTTACCGGGGCACCCTTTTTGACCATTCGACCTAGTGCATATCAAAATCCGTAGTGACCATTCCAAACTAGGACAGGTTGCTTACCCGATATAGGTTGTTTGAAACCGCTGCGTGCGTAGTGAAACCCTAGTTCTTGACAAAATAGGACAGGGAAACCCTACCCCAACATAGGGGTGTTTTGGCTCTCATTTATCTGTTATGTGCTTTAGAGTGCGTCTCTACAGGGAATGCATGTATCAGTTTATGAATTTGGGCATCAGGCCTGCGGGCATCAGTCAGTATTTGAGAATCGGTTATCTGCGGGTATCGGATTCAGCCTTTGGGGAACAGTGATTCAGGGACAGTGATCAGTATTTGGGGACAGTGTGTATTCAGCTTATCAACCGTGTGTTGTATGCCCGACTGTGTGTTGTGTATTTATTTTAAGCTGTCATGCTGTTCATTTATCTGGTTATTTATTTCCTTTTTGCTTTATTTATCTTTTGCTAGGGCAGTTTTAGCAGAACACCGTGCCAAATGCCCAGAACATCCAAGAGGACACGAACCTTCCAACGGGGCCAGCTCCGCCCCTGCTTCCGCCTCAACTGTCCAAGACCCATACACCCAACCACCCGGACTCTCCCTTCGAGTTCGAAATAGACCATACAGCTCTAAAACTGAGCAAGCTCGAGAAGCTTTTCAAGAAATCACAAGGGGTAAAGGCTATTCCGGACATCGAGGACGGATATACCGACGTGGCCGTGACATTACCCGATAGGTTCAAGATGCCGCAAAATTGACCGCTTCGACGGTCCGGGGACCCCATGGTCCATCTTCGGCTATTCTCAGACATCCTGCGGCCAATGGGCCTAACCCGACCACAAAAGCTTCGCTGTTCGGGAACCCTGTCGGGTGTGGCCGCTATTTGGTACGCGAAGTTAGAGGATGAGGTAAAAAGAAGCTGGGATGAAATGGCTAAGGCCTTTGTTGCACAGTACTCGTACAATACCCAGATCGAGATTACAACTCGTGATCCCGAAACAACGAGGCAGGAGCCTAAAGAGACTTTCTCAGATTTCGTAACTCGATGGAGGGTGAAGGCATCGATGATGACTTTGAGGCCTACTGACAAAGATCAAATCAGGATGATTGTGCCCAATCTCCAACCAAAATTGATGCAGAAGATGATCGTACTCCCCTTTCCCATCTTCTCAGATCTACACGAGATGGGGTACAGATCGAGGATGCCATGAAACAAGGTCTGATCGACTAGGATAGGGAGCAACCTAGGAGGACTTTCAACCGTAACAACGCAGGCCCGAGTGGCGCTGCAACTGCACGAGCTCAGAGGTGAGCATGGTCACCCACCATTCCCCCTCCCCAACCCCATGGCAACCACGCCTTTCTCTGGCGCATCTGGAAGCAATACCCAAACCGCCAAATACCAGCCCAGAGGCCAAAGAACCTTCACCCCCCTTATATGCCCCTGTCCAAAGCTCTGGGGTATTAATCAGGAAGAAGCATTTGACACCCCTAGAGCCGAGCCACTGCCAAATCCACTCCCTCCCTCTCATGACCCGGCAAAATACTGCGCGTATCACCAACAGCATGGTCATGACACTGACCGTTGCTTTAGATTACGTCATGAGATCCAAGATCTTATTGACAAGCAAGTGATCGCGCCTCCCGACAAACCCAACGTCACAACAAATCCTCTCCCACCACACATAACCAAGCTCCTCCTCCAACAGAATCAACTTCATCCAAACTGGGGTCGCGTCTTACGATCCTAGTATCTATATAACCCCATCCCACCTACCCTAAGCCGGAGGTGATCCTTCTTGACTGCACCGACTTGTGCATGTTGGACACCTCCACAACCCAATCTGAGCCAATGGTGGTGACCACCGAAAATGAGACAGGCAATTTCAGGAGGAAAGTGGGGGTTGTTGAATCTGGGATTGAAACAGTATGGGAATCTCGCTGGGGGTCTACGATCCAAGTAAATACATCCAGTCAGCGGGCCAGTCTGAGCCGAGTGTAGGGCTGCTAGAAAGAGCAGAAGTATGGTAATACAGGGGGACAGATTTGAACGGGAACGGATGATCTAACAGCTGTAGGAGAGGACCTTGCCAACCTCCAGTTCTTCAGTGACCAAGAATCAGGGGATGCGGCAATCAACTGGTTCGAGTATGAGGAGTCGGCAGAAGTTACCGGATGGTTAGATGATCAACCAGACGTCGTAGAATATCAACCAGAACAGGGCCGGCAGGGGCGAGAGTATCAGTGGTGGCCGGAAGGGTCGAGAGTCAGAATACACCGCCGGAGAGCGCAGACACTAAGAATTTCGCTCAGAACTTGGGCATTGTAAATGCAGGAGAGTATTGAACAACCAGCACTGTACTGACGCAGTTGGAACAACAAAATTGAGGATTCCGAGAGAATCAGAAAAGCTAAGGCCCATGTGGGGGTCGAGAGTGCTGTGTGCACGGGAACAGAAAATGCTGCGGGCATACGGACTGAAGGTTCTGCGAGCACGATCACACCGGAGCCGGACAGGTGTTTGTCGGCTGCCGACGAAATGTGGTGGGAAGACGAGGATTTATGTCTTGCCCACACAGATGAGGATTGGGAGAGTAATCAGCCTGATGATACCTGGTATATTGACGAGGTCGCTCATATGACAAGAAGTGGGCGGTATTTCAAGCCCCCGCACTTAGACCAACCTGAGGCGTCTGGGAAAGACAAGGAAGCTGAGAAACAGAGGGAAAAGCAGATTGAAGAAGAAGCTGTGCTTAAGCAATTAAAGAAGATACAAGCAGACATCTCCATCTGGGGACTGCTTATGGCATCGCGGGTGCACAGACAGGCCGTCCTATCTGCCATGGACAAGGCCAAACTCTCTATAGATACTACACCAGAGCAACTGGTTGGGCTGGTTTTTCCGGGAGGAGGTTCCCCGACGCTAACCTTTTCAGACAAAGAACTGCCACCTGAGGGTGCAAATCATAACAAACCCCTTTATATTTCTGTGAAATGTAGAGATAAATGGATACCGGTGGTACTTGTTGATACCGGATCCGCCATCAATGTATGCCCAGCCAGAACAGCGTATGCAATCGGGTTAAAGCCCGCGGACTTTACGCCAACTACCCAGGTGATCAGAGCATATGATAATACCAGCAGGGAAGTGATGGGGACTGTCAAGGTTCAGACCCAGGTTGGTCCAGGACAACACAACATCGAATTCCATGTCTTGGACGTTCCTGCAACCTTCAATCTACTCTTGGGACGGCCGTGGTTGCACCAAGTGAAGGCAGTCTCTTCCACTCTACATCAGATGGTGAAATACCCCTATGGAAAGGGAGTAGCCATTGTGTTCGGGAACTCATCAATCCATCCGCCTCCGGAGGTATCTACGCCAGTCCTGGAAATCGAGCATGGCACAGAGGACGTGTTCTTATCAGGGTTCACTTTGGCTGAGGCCCGGGTGGTGCAGAATATTATGGCTGTGAATGAGGGAGTGTACGTCAGTGCTCAATCCGTCTACCTCATGAACAAACTACAACACATCCCCGGGATGGGATTAGGAAGGAGCGGCCGGAAAGGTGTTGCAGCATTGGCCGAAGTGCCACACAACCCTCATACCTTTGGCTTGGGTTATCTGCCCACCAAAGAGGACTGGATGAGGAAGGGAAAAGAAATGGCCGGAAGAGCCAGAGCAAAGCAGGCTGGGAAGCCTTTTGAATTAATGCATAGGCCCATCTGGGGTACCCTGAACGGACGCTTCATCCGGGAGGGGGAGGACTTTCCATTTTGCGGCTTCCCAGAGCCGTGGCTAAACGCGGAGAAGAAGCGCGTGCCAGGTTTCGAGATCTTCTTCGACCTGCAACTATCCGGGGATGACGTTGCCACAGAGCAGACAGACCCATCAGCTGAGGTTGAGCAGTATAAAGCAGGGGATGCCGAGGGCGCTGAAATTGAAATGGGGGTAGCATTGGCAAGTCTACTTTCAGATCCTCCGATCGACCATAAGTGCTTGGGGGATAACTTCTCGGTTTCCATGATTGGGGATGAAACGGCTGCGAGCCTGCCAGCAACTATTTTGGATGCATCTATCGCACCCTCTCTCACTTGGCAATACGAGGAGGGATTTTTGTCCAGCAGCACCGGGTCAGGTAGTGAGCCGGAATCTGATTCCACCGATCTTGTGAGTCGGAATCAGGTTCCAGCTCGACTGAGTCTGATCTGGTAATCCTGGGGATGATAACCCGGATACCACAGTCCTGTCTAGGTCGTCTTTTTCCTTTTCATTTGAGTCTGTTGTAAATGAATCGGACGATTTGGATGTGCTTAATGAGAATCAAGTAACTGTGGTTTCTGAGTACTTTTCTGTGCCCTTGATTTATTGCATTAATTCAGACTTTCAAAACTTTGATGAAAACGACGAGGACGAAGTTCCTCCGGTTTTGCAACGTTTAATTGAGCAAGAGCAAGAGAGATTTGTCAAACCTTTAATGGATGAAATCACTACCGTGAACATTGGTACTGAGGAGGACCCGCGGCTGGTCCAGATCGGGTCCACGTTGTCTTCGGAGGAACGCGAGCGCTTAGTCGCTTTATTAAAAGATTTCAAAGATGTTTTCGCGTGGTCCTACGAAGACATGCCTGGAATCGATCCTGAGATTGTACAGCACCGGATTCCCCTTGACCCCGAGGCCCGACCTGTCAAACAGAAACTCAGGAGGATCCGCCCGGATTGGGCTCTCAAGATTAAGGAAGAGGTCACCAAGCAAATCGACGCAGGCTTCCTGCTGGTATCCGAATACCCGACTTGGTTGGCCAACATTGTTCCAGTGCCGAAGAAGGATGGCAGGATCCGGGTATGTGTGGATTTCAGGGATTTGAACAGAGCTAGTCCGAAGGACGACTTTCCCTTGCCGCATATCGATGAGTTGGTGGATTTCACAGCAGGGCATGCTTTGCTCTCATTCATGGATGGCTTCTCAGGCTACAACCAGATAGTGATGGTGCCAGAAGACCGGGAAAAGACTGCATTCACCACCCGTGGGGGACATTGCTACAGAGTCATGCCGTTTGGGTTGAAGAACGCTGGAGCTACTTATCAACGCCGCGACCACAATATTACACGACATGATCCACAAAGAGGTTGAGGTGTATGTGGACGACATGATTGTCAAGTCCAAAGAAAGAGAGGGCCACTACACCGCCTTGCAAAAGTTCTTCCAAAGGATCAGAGAATTCCGGTTGCGGCTAAATCCTCAGAAATGTACATTCGGTGTTACACGGGAAAAATGCTGGGGTTTCTGATTACACAGAGAGGCATCGAAGTCGACCCTTCCAAAATCAAGGCCATCCTAGAAATGCCCCCACCAAGGACTGAAAAGGAGGTGCGAGGCTTTCTGGGTAAAGTGCAATTCATAAGACGGTTTATCTCAAAATTAACCTTAACTTGTGAACCACTTTTTGGTCTCCTGAAGAAAGGCAAGAAATTCCAATGGGACGGCCGATGCCAAGCTGCTTTTGAACAGATTAAAGAATATTTACAGAACCCGCCCGTGCTGTCACCGCCAGAACCGGGGAAACCGTTGATATTGTATCTTTCAGTGACTGAGACTACAATGGGCTGTATGCTGCACAAGAATCGGAGGACAAGAGAAAGCCATCTACTATCTGAGCAAGAAGATGCTAGAGTATGAGACCGCTACACCGCTGGAGAAGGCTTGCTTAGCTTTGGTATGGGCTACCAGGAAGCTGCGGCACTACCTGTTAGCTCACTCCATAATGTTGGTTTCACGACTCGATCCCATCAAATATCTTTTCGAGAAACCAGCACTTACGGGGAGGCTAGCTCGTTGGTTGCTGTTGCTCTCCGAATTTGATCCAAAGTATGTAACACGCAAGTCAGTCAAAGGAAGAGCAGTGGCAGAGTTCTTAGCCGACCATCCAGTAGAAGGGGGTGAAGCAGTCGAGTACCTATTCCCAGATGAAGCTATTTTGCACATCGACGACGAACTTGGACGATGTACTTTGACGGAGCGTCAATCAATACGGGTATGGGATAGGAGTGTTGCTGATAGCACCCGACAATTCCCGTATCCCTCTAGCCTTCAAACTCCGATTCAAAGTCTCGAACAACGAAGCAGAATATGAGGCGTGCATTGCTGGTCTAGAAGCAGCCCTAGAACTAGGGGCAAGACGGTTGGACGTCATCGGGGACTCGAACCTTGTTGTGTCTCAAGCTAAAGGAGACTGGAAAGTAAAAGAGGAAAAGATGATGATGTATCACCAGACCTTGGACTTGCTGATTCCTCGGTTTGAGAAGCTAAGTTTTACTCATCTACTAAGAGAGAACAACAGGTTCGCAGATTCTTTAGCAACTCTATCTTCATGATAGACATCCGTGTGGAGTCCGGATGCGTCCAGTCATCATCGACCAGAAATTTGCACCTGCCTACGAGTCGATTGCTGCTATAGATGAAGTTCAGGATGAAAACCCCTGGTATTACGACATCTGGAATTTCCTGGAAAAGGAAGCATACCCGCCAGGGGTGAATGGCCATTCAGTTCATCATCTGTGGGGGTAAGCTGTATAAAAGAGGCCATCTGGGAATGCATAAGCTGTGTGTTGATGCCGAAGAGTCAAAGCGTCTAATGGAAGGCATCCACGGAGGAGAATGTGGTGCGTACATGAATGGAGTAATGCTAGCACGGAAGATCCTCAGACAAGGTTACTACTGGTCCACCATGGAGGGATTGTATCGGCTTTGTTCGGCGATGCCACAAATGTCAGATCCATGCAAATCGCATGAATATCCGCCGTCGAAGCTGTACAACATGACTTCGCCATGGCCGTTTTCAGTCTGGGGAATTGATGTAATCGGGGCTGTCACTCCGAAGGGGTCGAATGGGCATGAGTTCATCTTGGTAGCGCTAGATTATTTCACGAAGTGGGTCGAGGCCCAATCTTATGCGGTGTTGAAGGCTTCGCATGTTGCAAAATTTATCAGAAACAACATCATCTGTCGCTACGGAGTCCCAAATGAGATAATTTCGGATAACGGTTCCCATTTCAAGAAGGAGGTGGTTGACTTGTTGGAAAAATACAATGTGGCTTTTCATAAGTCGTCTACCTATCGGCCGCAAACCAACGGAGCGGTTGAGGCCGCCAACAAGAATATCAAGCACATACTACAAAAGATGGTGGAAACCTACCGGGACTGGCCAGATAAGCTGCCGTTTGCTCTGTGGGGCTACCGGACTTCAATCAGAACTTTCTAGGGGCGACTCCGTATTCTCTGGTTTACGGATGGAGGCCGTTCTACCCATCGAGATTGAGGTTCCGTCATTACGAGTATTGGCTGAGTGTCAAATAGCCGAAGCGGATTGGCAGCAGAGCAGATTTGA
Organism: Camellia japonica; assembly: GCA_030407325.1. NCBI lineage: Eukaryota > Viridiplantae > Streptophyta > Magnoliopsida > Ericales > Theaceae > Camellia > Camellia japonica. The sequence goes on along the minus strand of JAPPVO010000059.1, from coordinate 82,394,985 downwards.
GGAACTCATGCTCTTTGATGAGAGAAGGCTGAAAGCACTATACCATGTTCAGGGTTATCAACGCAGAATTGCCCGGGCTTTCAACAAGAAAGTGAAGTCCAGGAATCTAAAGGAAGGAGATTTGGTGCTCAAGGACAACCGAGCTCCCATCCACGACCCAAGGGGCAAGTTCAGACCCAATTGGACTGGTCCCTACATCATCAAGTCAATCTGGTCAGGTGGAGCTGTGGTTCTGATGGATCTAGATGGCTTGGAGTTCTCACAACCGATCAATATGGACAAGTTGAAGAAATATTACCCTTGAGAGGCTCGCTAGGCCGAAAACCCGAAAGGGCGACCTAGGCAAAACTCAGAGCACAGAAAATTTGAAATCATAAAAACTGAGCTCGCAAGGTTGAAAACCCGCAAAGGGCGGCCTTGGCAAAAGTTAGAGCGTAAAAGGAGAGTGAAAATACCCGAGCGAACCTGAGCCTGAACTACGTAAGGCTTGATTCCCATCTTTGGGATACGTAGGCAACTTCATCCTGAAGTTCAGCCATAAACTTTTCCCCGATCAACTTTGTCCATTTGATCATCTCAGTCATTTTTCATCAGCATTATCGCGATCTCCGGTACAGTGCTATTCAGACTAGGGGCAACTTTCCGTTGCCACACAGTGCCGCAGTACTATTCAGACTAGGGGCAACTTTCCAGTTGCTAGGATCCGGGGTTGTGCATCTCAGTGACAGATCTCAGGCGTGTCCAGTTCTGATCCATATCGAAAATAGTTTTGGAAAGTTTTAATAAAAGTCGACTTTGTTCAAATTAATCTTTTTACAGCTAAGACCATTTTTGGACCAAAGCGGAAAATTTTCAGTACCACAACCTTCAATTTCGTTGATTTCAAAACAGAGTTCTCCTGCTCTTGCATACATATTGAAGTTGCTTTTTATTACACTCATAAAGAAAACTTGAAAGTACTAATAAAACAATAAGTCCGGGGCATAGATAAGTCAGGTGTCCCTGCGCCCCCTCCCAGAGCTAGTCGAAGCCTCTGATGCCAAGCTAGGCCCAATCTGTGCCTCTTCATTGAGCCAATCCCAGCATTCGTCAGACAAAGTACAACTGAAAGTGGGAGCAGGGGCCAGGAGCTCTCTAGTCCTCCATGCTGTGGCATATCGGGCAAGCTGTGCGCCTCGGACTGGAAAAGCAGCAGGGTACTCAATCCCCTCTGGCGGGCAAGTCTGATCATGGCCAAACTGGCGCCGGAACCGGAATGGAAAATAGAACACACAGTGAGTCAGACCAATCAGCTGGACCCCAGTCTGCCAGAACATGCTATAGCTCATCGCCGGAAGATTGAGCCAAGGACAGCACCAAGCAATGCGGTCAGCAGATAAATTGCACATCCAGTTGAACCACCATCCCTCATCAAGCGCATCAACCAGACGTTGTCGAAAGAAGTAGCCGCGGGCTGAGTAGGCAGGGCAAGAGTCCACAACCTGCAATTTATCCATCAACCATACCTGGGGAGGGATGAAAAATGAGAGAATAAAGAATAGAGAGATGTGCGATGAGAGAACAGTGAGACAAGGGTTTTGTGAGAAAAACCGAGCCTGAGGGCCGAGTGATGTGAGCAAATACATATGTGAGATTGGGTGGGAAACATTACCTGCAGCAGTAGTGGACTCCCCGCAAATCTGGTCGTCTCCTGACGGTGGAAAGCGTCCAATCCCATCAGCGTTTCGGCCAATGCCATAGCAATACAGCTCTTCCTTTCCTTCAAGCCCTGAGCAACTTCAATCAAACAGATGTTGGGTCCACCCAGACCCGGGGCAAGCAGGAAGTAAGATAGCATGCACAAGCAGAGGGCATGTTGTCGAAAACCTTGCCAATGGTGGTCGCCGCGGTCACCGGCACCAGAAAAGCGATGGATCAAACCGAGGATATCCAGTTCCCCATTACAGATCAGAGACCGAGCATCATGCGCGGTAAGTCCACACATCCGCCCTAAAGCTTGGGCGTGGCCAAAACGAAACTGAGGCAAGATCTCTTCACAGCGTTCAGATTCCATCAAAACTTGAAAATCTTCGAAAGTTGGACATACCTCTTGCCCGCCGAAGCTAAAGACATGCGTCACCGGGTTCCAAAACCTCGCCGCGGCATGGAGAAAGGGAAAGTGCAGCGGAGTGCGGCTCAACGTGAATAGTGCATTCAAGCCGAAACCCCGGAAATTCAACTTTTCCGAGCCATCTAAAGAAGCCATCCAAACTGCGAGATTTTCGGCAAGAAAGGCCTCCATTTTGGTGAAAAACTAAGATGAAACAAATCAACTACGGGTTTGAGGCTTTTAAAGAGGATGAGACACTATACGGGGACACGTGTCAAAAATTTGGTGGCTGCTGAGCAAAGTGGCCGGCCGGCCACCTTTTCTAGCAGGCCGGCCACATTTCTCCCCTCACATACAAAAAGCTGGCCGGCCGGCCCCCAAAAGTGGCCGGCCATGCTCCAATGTGTGTCCCTGACCCTGTTTTACCCTCCGGGAGGAAGTCTCAAGCGTTTCCATGCAACGGGTGTGTCGAAGGCCTCCATTTCCCTCTGTTTCGGATGCATTCCGTTGCCCAGATCGTCCGAAGTACACTTTGTTTTGTTAAAGTTTTGTCTATCGAGTTGTTGTTTTGCTTAGCGAGTTGTTTGTCGAGCTGTCGCGTTTCGTGTTTTTGAGTTATTACTCTTTGTTTAAGCAATGTTTGTTGAGTCTTGTTTATTTAGTTGTCAACACTGTTGTATTTTGCTTATCGAGTTGTAAACTTGCTAAGGTTTCGTTGTATCTTAGTAAGTTAAGTTGTTGCGTCGGTTCATTACCTGACTGGGCAAATACACAGTGCACATTTCCATTCAAATCTTCATTTTTGTGCAAACGTGCGATAATGCTGAAAGATAAAATACAACACTTTTTCAAAAGCTGTTTCATTCCATCATGCTTCGTTTGTTACAACATTTCACAAACAAAAGGGCACAAGTTTTACAAAAGTAATAAAACTGCCTAACAAAATGCAATGTGCTACAAACTACTAGTACAAAGGTAAATAAAACAGGGAGCAGCTGCAATACTCTCAAGAGCGGGAATAAGAGGCCCTTTTCATCCTCTTCTGCGGAATAGCCTCTGCACCCCCATCACCATCCGAGTCGGAGCTGTCATCCTCAGGATCCCCCTCAGCCTCGCCTCCACTCTCGGAGCCAAGACCAGAGCCCTCCTCTCTGTCAGCAGATGTCTCCGACTGACGATCTGCAGCCTCCTCCTCCTCATCCTCACCAGGCTCCTCCTCTATAATGTGTGCTCTGCGTCTGCGAGACGACCCTCCTCCTCGGGCTCCTCGAAAAGGCATGGATGGCCCAGCTCCTCGAAAAGGCATGGATGGCCCAGCTCCTCGAAAAGGCCTGGATGGCCCAGCTCCCCGAGAAGGCCCAGGTGGCCCGGCCTGCGGCTGAGCATATACTGGAGGCATCTGAAAATGAAAAATGCATTTTGAATACATCAGCCAAAACATGTATATCAGATACAGATGCAAACACGCTACGCAGGGTGGATATACACAGGAATAATGCATGAAGGTGGTGTGTGTCAGATGTGCTCTACGCAAGTAGCCTATTAATGCAGTAAAATGTCCAAAATCAGCATGTTATCAGAAGACAATGCTAGAAAACTAAAGGGTACCTGGAAGCCCATAATGGACAACTGCGCCTCCCTCCGCAGCATCCCCTCAAGTGAGGCTACCATCTCGAGCACCTGATCCATGTACTCAACAGGGCTGCAGATGCAAAAGGCAGGGGTATCAGTAAAGGAATGAGTGTCCAAGTATCTGAGTAATAATCAAAGCTGTAAAACATACCGGCGGTGAGTCGGGGTCTCTAACATATCGGTGGCCAGGCATCGGAGGCTCTATCGGGATCGGAATCGGAATCGGAATCGGGGAGGTAGTCCCATATTGCCACCCCATCAGCTCAGTCGGCATGTCCGGCCACCCAACATGATGATAGGTCGGAGGAATCGGGGGAACAAATCCGCCCCCACCTCTAGACGTACCAGCCCTGCTGGTAGAAGGGGCGTCTGCAGCCCGAGCCTGGGCCCGACTCGAAGATGGCATACTAGCAGGCCTCATCGTCGGAGTACGGACTCCCGTCAATGGAGGCATCAGATATACGTGACGGTAAGTGGCATAATCCCCCTCCTCAAGATGGAGTAAGGCATCAGTACCCAGCATAGCATTGACAACATCCCGAGAAGAGAGCCTATCGGCAATCCGCATCTCGACTGGGGGTGCTGAGGGAGGGTCCTGAGAAGTATAGCCCCATACCTGACGCAAGAAGCGCTCCCCCAGAAACCAGGCCCTACCAACTGGCCCCTCGAATAGGATCCTGTACTGGGAGGCACCCCGCCCTCCAGCAAACTGGTATCGGAGACCCTCACCTAAGGATGCCCAGGGCTCCCATGTAATCTGCGGATAACCAATCAATCAAGAATCAAGGAAGACAAATCGAAGATGAAAACACAAAGAATTGAGAGTTCTGAAATACCTCCGTCGACCGCACCGTGTCAAAATACTGCCGTAGATAAAAGAGACTCTCGAGGTCTTGGCCGGTGCTGGCCCTCGAATACCAGTGAATACGGGGTCCGAGGGCCCCTCCACCACCATCTCTGGGGCTAATGTCGGGAAGTACACATAGACCCATAACTGTGGAAAACAGTGCAGAATGTAAATACAAAGTGCTGAGGGCAAAATACAGAGTGTAAAGTACGTCGTGTGTGCAGTTTACAAGTTGAGGAGCAGAAATGTAAATCAGGAGGGCAGAAAGTACCTCCCAGGCTCTCCAATAGCCACCAAGTAAGTCCCCCGTCGCGGAGGTCGCGCTCATGTAGCAGTAAAGGGTAGCCAAGCCGGCGCCACCCCAGTCATATCATCTGACCTGTGATAGGTCCACCAAAGCGCTCAACAGATACAGCCCAACCATGTTCCCTCTATCGGCAAACAAAGTAGTCCCGAAGAGGAACATCAGAAAACCACGGCATACTGTGCTGCCTCCTCAGGAGTCCCGGGCTCCATCCACCCTCCGAAAATGGAAGAGAACCAGGTGTATCGGACTCTCCCCGAAGCTCTATCAACAGGTGGGCGAGCCCCAGCAAATACATCCAAGCGGCCTCCCACTGACCATGTCCTCGTCGTAAGGAATGGGCCAACCTCCCACGTCGAGGCCAGTCAATACAGCAAAGTCAAGCGGGGTCATAGTCAAGTCCCCCGTGGCAGAAAAATGAAAGGAGTTGGTGGTGTCCCCCATCTCTCCACCAAAGCTGCCATCAACGTCCTCCTGGCAGGACAACGAGAAAGCCCAGTACAGAAGGGCCCAAACCCTGCCAAATCAACCAAATCCGGCCTCCGGAGCTCGGCGTACCAATCTCTAGCTACGGTGGAGCCGTATCCCCGCACAGTGCGAGAAGTCACCTGCATTCAAAATGAATACATGCGTTCAATAAATGAATAAGCTGTGTGCAAATGAAATGAATAAGCTGCGTGCAAATAACATGAATAAGCTGCGTGCAAATAAAATGAATAGGCTGTGTGTAAAATAATGCAAGCGGACTGTGTGTTCAGAAAATCAGTTGTGTGGGCTGCAGGTTCAACTCTCAATCAGTGGGTGACGCGTGTTCACCTTCAATTCGGACTGTGTGTCAGAAATCGGTGTTTGGGCTGCGTGTTCACTCTCAATCAGTGTGTGCTGCGTGTTCACCATCAATTCGAGCTGTGTGTTCAGAAATCGGTGTTTGGGCTGCGTGTTAACCTCTCAATCAGTGTGCTGCGTGTTCACCATCAATTCAAGCTGTGTGTTCAGAAAATCGGTGTTTGGGCTGCGTGTTCAACCTCAATCAGTGTGTGCTGTGTTCACCTTCAATTCTGTGTGTTCAGAAAATCAGTGTTTGGGCTGCGTGTTCAACTCAATCAGTGTGTGCTGCGTGTTCACCTTCAATTCGACTGTGTGTTCAGAAATCAGTGTTTGGGCTGCGTGTTCAACTCTCAATCAGTGTGCTGCGTGTTCACCTTCAATTCGACTGTGTGTTCAGAAAATCAGTGTTTGGGCTGCGTGTTCAACTCTCAATCAGTGTGTGCCGTGTGTTCACCTTCAATTCGACTGTGTGTTCAGAAAATCAGTGTTTGGGCTGCGTGTTCAACTCTCAATCAGTGTGTGCCGTGTTCACCTTCAATTCGAGCTGTGTGTTCAGAAAATCAGTGTTTGGGCTGCGTGTTCAACTCTCAATCAGTGTGTGCGTGTTCACCTTCAATTCGAGCTGTGTGTTCAGAAAATCAGTGTTTGGGCTGCGTGTTCAACTCTCAATCAGTGTGTGCCGCGTGTTCACCTTCAATTCGAGCTGTGTGTTCAGAAAATCAGTGTTTGGGCTGCGTGTTCAAACTCAATCAGTGTGTGCCGTGTTCACCTTCAATTTGAGCTGTGTTTCAGAAAATCAGTGTTTGGGCTGCGTGTTCAACTCTCAATCAGTGTGTGCCGTGTGTTCACAATCAATTTATGGGCTAAGTGTTCAGAAACTCAAGTGACTGAACCGTGTGTTCAGAATGCACGAAAAATGCAGAATACGTTGCAGAAAAGGTAAAAACAAAGTAAATACCTCTCGTGCCTCATGAGAGAGGTGATACTCCGGCTCCCGCAGAAGCAGATCTCCGGGTGCTCGCTCATCAAAGTCTGTGAAGTGATGGAAAACAGCCTGCGGAAGAATGTGTGCTAGCGGGGCGTACCTCTCAGGTATGAAGGGTCGAACCCCCGGAGGCAGAGCCATAATGTCAGGATCATCCCCAGCGCCCGGAGGACCTCCACCGTGAGGAAAATGACCAGCCATTTCAGAAAATCTGCAAAAGGAGCAAAAATGAGCAAAAATGAGCCAAAATTGGAAAAAGTCAACAAAAGTCAACTCTCGGGAAATGAAAAAGTCAACAAAAGTCAACTCCCGAGAAAATCTTCCAAATGTTGAGACAAACTCACCTCAAGTGGCGAAAATGAAAAAAGAAGCACCGAAATCAAAATTTAATCGGTTCAAAGTGCTTAAAACTGAAAGTTTTCGCGAAAACAACTTGCGTGGGGCGTTGGAAAACGCGTATAGGGCGCAGATCTGAGGAGGAAAATGGTTTGGGAAGCTAGAGAAGATGATTTCGGAGCTGAGGTTATGAGCTCAAAGTGTTTGGCCGAATGAATTTAAAGAAAAGAGGGTGAAAGGACTAAAATGCCCACGGATTTGGGTATATGGCCGGCCGCCGGCCACCTTTTCAGGCTGGCCGGCCATCTCCTTTTGAAAACTAGCCGATGGCCTCAATGGGAAAGAAAACTGGCCGGTGGTGATCCCTAGGTTGGTCCCAAGCTCTCTGCAAATTTTGGGGAAGATTGGAGTTCCCGGGACTTGAAAAAGTACAAAAGAAGTGCACTTTCTGTCGCGAAATCGCTCCGCCGGAACTTCAGCTTCAGCTTCCGATGCGTGTCTCATCATTATTCATCAAAAGTGAGAAGTATCCTTTTTGAACATGTTGTGACCCTCCCGGGAGGTGAACCGGAGGTCGCAATCGAGTCGCCCTCGCCGAAACGTGCATTTCCTTGCTCGTTGTTTCGTGACAAATATGCATTCTAGTTTGCACTTGTTCTGCATTGTTGTGCACATAACTTGCGTTCTCATGAACATACTTGCATTGTTATGCACGTCTCTTTGATATTACCATGCCTCTGTGTTTAAGCTTGCGTTATCACGCACACTCCTTTCTCGCATTGCGATGCACTCACCCACCGACACCGCGCTTGTCGAACTTTCGATATCGCATTGAACATATGTTGTTAGTATGTTGTGCTTGTTGAGTTTCCTCTTTTGCAGGCACGATATTGTATGTACGGTTCATTTGAAGCTGGTGCGACCAGACGAATCGCGCAGGTATCGTATCTTCTCCGTGTGAGACGTGACGAGAATTGAATAATTCTCCGCATTCCTAACTGCATGAAATGGTAGTTGTTGCTTTGCATTCTTGCTTAAAACTGTTGCATCTGTTTGCGAATATTTGCTTCATTACAGCTTGCTGCACTTGCATGACATCAAGTTACATTGGCCTTGTGCATATCATTTTGCATTTTGCCCCCTGCCTGCGGGCACGCCTGCGGGCACACCTTTGTTTATCTCCCTGTTTGTCTAAGTCTTCGGCCTTGTCAAAAATGGGTCGTCTCTGGGCTTTGACATTCACTCCCGTCACTTATGACTTTCGAGTTCTGTCAAAGAGGGGCAACTGTAGACACCCCATTTTTGACCGACCTTAAGACTCAGACGTCACCGATTGAGCGCTTGGTGATGTTGCATATCGTGCTCGTCCGAGGTTTCAGAGTTCGGCCGTGAGCCTTGCCTCCGGACTTCCGGGCTTTTCTGTGCTTTGCCTCGGTTTGCGAACCAGGCTCGTTTTCTCTGTTTCTCTTCCCAGAGGAGGGAGAGGTCTCGTAGATCATCTCTCATGGCCGTGGGCTACATTTCGTGGTCGTAGGCCATTTTGCCCATTTCGGAGCCCAGTTCCCGGTTTTCGGAGCCGTCAGGCCGAGTGCCTCGGTTCGGGACCGCCTAACCACCTCCGTTCGCTCCGGTTTTTGGCATGCATCTTATTTACTCCCTTTTAAGGGACACTGTGGTCCGAGAGACCAACTTCGTGGTCGAACACCACTCCCGGTGCCTAACAGTCAGTTTTCGGGGCCTCGGACTGCGCGTTTCGGCCCCCGAACCTTCATTTTGCATCGGTTTGCGTTCATTTTTGGCAGGGACCTCTGTTTCATCACCAGGAAGGTGTAGAAGGGTGGGAGGCCAGTAATTTTCAGCAACCAGTTATTCCTTCATCGCCCTCCGTCGCCCGTTTTTCTCACTCGAAAGCCAATGTTGACCACCCTAGGGCCACTTTTTCAAGCTCCAAACCACATATTTGTGTTGTACACACTTGGGAGGCCACCAATATCATATGGTCGGCTAGTAATTGTGATTGACCCTTTTGAACCCCTCCTAAAAGTGGCCTTTTCTCTCTCCTGGTTCACTGTTGCCAATTTTTGACCACAGGGTTGTGTTGAGAACACATGGGAGGCCACCAATTTGTGGTGGTCGGCTAGTAATTACACTTGGCCCTTTTGACCCCTGGCCGGCCGGCCATGGGGAGAGCCGGCCGGCCACCTGTGACCTAGATACCTGGCCGGCCTAATTCTTTCAGTTGGTACATCACAAATCTCTATTTCATTTCCCCCCAGATTTTGTATCCGGGGGCTGCCATTTTGGGGGGAAACTTGAATTGTTTCCCCCCCATTTTTCCCTCTTTTTGCCTATATAAACCAGCCTCCAGCTCTGGTTTTAGGGGTTGAGAAAAATTCCCTTGGAGCCTTGTATTGCATTTCCTCTCTCTCCTCACTTCAACCCTCCAAAACATCCAAGTCCTACACCCTTTCTACACCACCACCTAGCACCATACCACCACCTCCATTCCAGCCACTTGGAGCTGCTTTCCAGAGCTTAGGAAGCACCATTTCTTGTGCCAAGAAGCTGTCAAAGACTAGGCTACAAGGGTAAGTCGTTCTCTCATCTTTTTTGGCCTTATTTTGTTCAATATCTTAGTCCTTTGTGCTTGCATATTTGGGCTCCGACCCTAAATATAAATAGGCATATTTTGAGCCATTTTCCATGTTTGTTTAAAGGCCTCTCACTGTTTGAGGCCTCCTTGTTGCACTTGCTTCATTACCTCTCTTGTATGCCTATTTCTTGTGAAGTATTTTTGGCCTATATGTAAACTGTGTTGAGGCATGTTGTAAACTGTAAAATAGCTTATTTTAATCCCTTCTTCACATATTGTTGAAGGGCTCATCACTGTTTGGGACCTCCTTTTGTTACTTGCCTTTGTATCCCTCTTTTGGCCCATTTTGCATGATTTGTTAGCCTCTTGTGCTTCTGTTTTTGGACTCTGGTCCGAACTATAAATGGCCTTATTTTGACCCCCTCTTCATGTTTCATTAAGGGTCTTTTCTGTTTGAAGCATCCTTTTTATACTTTGTGTTATAGCCTCTTTTTGGCCTTATCTTGCATAGTATTTTGAGCATACTTGTACACTGTTTTGGGTTTGATCATCAACTGTAAAAGGTCATATTTTAGGTCCCTCTTCAACTTTGTTGAAGGACCTTATCTGTTTGTCCTCCTTTAGGCCCACTTTTTGCATGAGAGTTTTCCATACTTGTGTCTGTTTTTGTGGCTTGTGGTAAACTGTAAAACATCATATTTTGGGCCCTCTTCAACATTGAAGGGCCCTTCTCTGTTTAGGGTCAGCAGTTGCCACTTGCTTCATTATCTTGCTTTCGGGCCATTTTTGCATGCTAGTTTAGCCCCATTTGTGTTGCTGTTTGGCCTTGCTTAGAACTGTAAATATGCTTATTTTTGGGCTGTCTTGATTCTGTCTTCACACCATGTTCGAATAATGCATGCATTGCATAGCCATAGGTCATTCGTATGCCTAATTTCATGTTTCGGGATTCATTTCATGCATCGGGTGTTTTTGCCATCTTTCGGGGCTGTTTTGCATCACTTATTGCCTCTGAAATTTGCATGCTAATATGCCATATTCCATGTTTGCCATGTCTTGTTAGAGTGGCATTTCGTGCCTTAGGGTCGGTCCTCGGTTTGCGTGCACGTGTGCACGCATTTCGAGTGTCTCATTTTCATCTAATGGCCTCTTATGTGAGTGTGGCTGAGGTCCACTTGTGTTGTGTAAGTCCATTATGCATTGTGTATGCCATTTCATTCATAGCATTGTGTATGCTAGGTTGTATGTTAGCGCATTGTGTATGCCATGTTACCTCGTGCATCGTGTATGCCATTTTAGCATGTTGCATGTTAGGTTGTATCTTAGTTGCATTTCATGCATGTCATGCATATTGCATTGTGTTGGGATAGGAGTTAGCCCGAGCACGGGAAACGAGGTACGTTTCGTACTCCGAGTGACGGAACGTGTCTCAATTCCCCAGTCACCGACACTCCGGATTATCCATGATGGAGTTAGGTTTAGTTGATTTTCATGTGCATTCATTCATATTGAGTTGTGCAATTCGACTCCTCGGCCATCATGCATCGAGATGCGTGATTGGTGGCACGAGGATCGAGGCATGCATACATTTGTGAAAATACATTGCCATTGCAGCAAATCAAAATCAGCAGCCTTCCGAGCTTGGCACGCATTCCAAAACATTGCAAACAGAGGCTAATTGGGGCATCGCAGTGGATTTTGCAAGGCAACCCGGATATGCATCATTCATCATCTGGAGAAGAGTCAAGCAGTCCCTGGCTTGCATGCCAGTTTATTGTTTTCTTAGTTAATTTGTAATTAATTAGGATTTGTACATATTTGGACTGTATTATTATTTGGACTGTACTATTATTTGGGACTGTATATTATTACCCTCTGTGCGAGGGCATAATTGTAATAAGTGTGCGTGAGTGTGATGTATGTCTTCCAACCCCACGTCTTTCTTCCCTTTTATTTACCGCTTATGATGGTTAGATTAGGGCATGTTTCAATTAGCATACAGTATGATAGCATGTTTGCATTCATTCATCTGTTGCATGCACCGGGCTCGGCGCATCATACTAACTGCATTTGTATTTCAATTCTAAGTTGAATACTTGATAGTTGTTGCATCTCATATGCCATGTTTAGAATAGCCGAGCCTGCTATAGTTGCATTTTTGCATGTGTTGCATTAGGCATTTCTGTATATTAGGATCATGCATGGATTTCTAATCAGTTTCTGTTTTGGCTTGGAGTACTCGGTGAGTTTTATGCTTTAGCATCCTTGCATGCGTGTGAGTGACTGCCATGAATAGCATGCTTACCATGAGGCTATTGCTTATGTGATATAACTGCCTGAATGCCTGTGGGTGAAGGTTGGGTTATTTGGATTGGAACAATCATCAACTGTTTGTTTTAAGCCCACTAGATAGTGGCAAAACCATGTTTTCTAAGCCCACCCGAGGGTGGCAAATCCACGTCTTAGCCTACCTGCGGGTAGCACCATCAACCATTTTCAAAAACAAACATGAAATGTTTTGTTCCAATTCAGGCGACCCGGTCTATACTTGTATGCTGTGCGCATCACATAGTAAATCTAGGCTAATAACCGGAATAAGAAGCACACAATGTTTTCAAAACTAGATATCATGGTTAGTAGAGGCCGATCTTTGATCGGGCGAGCGGGGGTCACGAAGTGACCTTCCCCAATCGTACCCAAGTTCCCGAGCCGAGGCAACTTTGGTGATGACGGACACGTGGCCTTAGGCACGAGTCAGGGTTTCCTAAATTTCCCAAAATAAAATATTTAGGTGGCGACTCTGTATCTGGCAAAGCAGTCCATGTTTGGCACTTCTTTCAAAAAATCTGTTTTCTCAAAACGATTTGCCGGATTTGGACTCTTTGGTTCAAGATTAAGAACCGTGACAAATCGAGTCCGAACTGTAGCGAGACCCCCCGCGGGCTTGTTACAGGGTGATTTGTTCCATCTGGCTCAATGTTTTCCTCCTCTTTCTCTACACAGCTCCAAGGTAAAAGGCTAAATCCTCACCTTTTTTTACTCTCCCTTTTGTTATTGTTCTATTGGGTTTGTTATTGTTCCATTGGGTTTGTTATTGTTCAATCTTTGTCTTCCCTCTGCTGGGTTTTTTTTTTTTGGAAGAGGGTGTGTGAATCTAGGGTTTTATTTGGGTTTTGGATTTTAGATTTTGATATGATAATCAATCTTTGCCTCTTCTCTCTCTCTCCCTCTCACTTTTTTTCCCCTCTTTTATTTGGGTTTGTTTTTCTTTTTTCTTATTTGTTACCAACACAAAATTTCGAATAGCAAAATTCTTGGACAGAATTACCAGCACAGAATTATTTCTTTTTATTGATTATGTTTCTACAAAAATAGGATGAAATTATGTTTCCTTTTTAAAAAAATGAGTTGGGTATGAGTGTTTACTATTATGAGTAAGAAATTGTTTGGCACTTTACATTGCCTTCTTAATATTTTTACTCTCTCTATTCAACCTTTTTGTAAGCAGATTAGTTTTGGTTGAAGCTGACTTATGGTTGAATAAAAGAAGCATTGACACTGTTCTAGATCCTTTTAGGGCAACAATTGAATTGTGTTGAACTCTAGCAATCTGAACCAATTGAATTTTTATTTTTTATTTTTTTATGGTTTGTATAGTTAGTCTTTGGGTTTGGGTTTGAACCTGCAAAATTTCATTAATGTGGTGAATTAATTGTCTATTTGTTGCTGAGAAAGTGGCGAAAAATTTCATTAATGGGTTTGGGTTTTGGATTTTAGATTTTGATATGATAATCAATCTTTGCCTCTTTTCTCTCTCTCTCCCTCTCACTTTTTTCCCCTCTTTTATTTGGGTTTGTTTTTCTTTTTTCTTATTTGTTACCAACACAAAATTCCGAATAGCAAAATTCTTGGACAGAATTACCAGCACAGAATTATTTCTTTTTATTAGATTCTGTTTCTACAAAAATAGGATGAAATTATATTGCCTTTTTAAAAAAATGAGTTGGGTATGAGTGTTTACTAATATGAGTAAGAAATTTGTTTGGCACTTTACATGGCCTTCTTAATACTTTTGTTCTCTCTATTCAACCTTTTTGTAAGCAGATTAGTTTTGGTTGAAGCTAACTTCTATGGTTGAATAAAAGAAGCATTGACATTGTTCTAGATCCTTTTAGGGCAACAATTGAATTGTGTTGAACTCCAGCAATCTGAACCAATTGAATTTTATTTTTTTATTTTTTTATGGTTTGTATAGTTAGTCTTTGGGTTTGGGTTTGAACCTGCAAAATTTCATCAATGTGGTGAATTAATTGTCTATTTGTTGCTGAGAAAGTGGCGAAAAAAGTAAAGAAAGTTAAATTTTGGTTATTGTCATTCATGGATTTTACTTAAAGATCTATTATGATTGTATTTTGTCAAAATTAATATTTTTTTATTGGGTTTTGTACTCAATAGCAAGGGTTTCACGCACCATTAATCAACCTTTGTTCAAGCACCATTAATCTATCTCATTATATTTTTTCTACCCTATCTTTAAGCACCATTATCTTTAATGTATCTCTTTATATTTTTTCTACTGTATGTTTAAGTACCATTAATCAACCTTTGTAGTGACTTCGACTGCGGCAATGGAGCAGACTAAGGTTGTGGGTATTCGTTTTGGCCTTGCTGGCCCTGTTTCAGTGTCTTGGTCTTGCTAGCTCTATTCAAGGATATCCCAAATAGTTATTTTAATTAGTTAGTTATGTTGGAGACGTTGAAACCATGGGAAAAGCTACTAGAAACTTTAATTAATTAGTTTTGTTGATTAATTAGTTGATTTTCTTTTGCTGATTTGTATTAGATTTGTATTAAATCAGTTTCGATTGCTAGATTTGTTTTAAATCAGTTTCTAAAGTCACCATTAATCTATCTATTTTTTTTTGAACAGCCCATTAATCTATCTATTTAAGCACCATTATGTTTTCTGCCATACGATGCAGCGACTTTGATGGAGGCAATAGAGCAGACTAAGGTTGTTGGTATTCGGTGTTTGGGTATTCAGTGTTTTGTTCAATGAGATCCCAAACAGATATTTAATTAGTTAGTTTTGTTGAAACACTGGAGAAAGTTGTTGTAAACTTTAATTGGTTTGGTTGATTAATTAGTTAGTTTCGTTGCTAAAATTGTGATAGATTTGAGCTATACTTTAGTTTTGTTTGGTTTGATGCTAAACATTAGTTGTGTTTTTTATTTTTTGCAATATTTGTTGGTAACAGGGTGCTTGGTTTCCATTGTAGGTTTAATGTTGCTGTTTCAGCTCATTCCTCTCATCTTCCTCATTGTTTTCACTTCCTCACCATGGGTTTGAGACCACTTCAACTTTCTCCTTGATGTAGTCGTCACAGCCCATTCTAAAGTCTCAACCATCACAGTCTTCACCATGGGTTTGTGGTGATTGCGAAACAACAATTGAGACTTGATATACAAAGTGCTGATGGACGACTGAAGCACTTAAAGCGATTTCGAGGCCACGATTCAATAGGTATCCTCCATCACAATCTATGGTCTCTTTCTTATTCTATCTCTACATTTGTGTAAACATTTTTCAATAATTATTCCTAAATTTTAATTTTTATTCTTGTCGTTAATTAGAATAACACCGATCGACTCCAACATTTGCAAATCGAGAATCAGATTCTTATTGAAGCAGCCACACCCTACAGTGCATTTGGCTGGATTATAGAGAGCTTCCAGCCATCAAACATGTTAGTAATTTTGTTATTATTATTAGTTTGTTTTACATAGCATTTGTTTAGTAATTTGTTATACATACCATTTGTTTTGTTGTACATTTGTTATACATAGCCATCAAGCAGGTTAGTAATTTGTTATACATAGCATTTGTTTTGTTGTCATTGGTATATGTCTGAATGAAGGTTACAATTACAGTCAATAGTGGTTCAAGAAGAGAAAACACAGGTTTAGTTGCTTTATTACATTTATGTTATGGATTCCTACAATTTGTATTTGAAGATTTGTCTTTGTGGTGTACTATATAACTATGTATATATTTGGATTGGTTGATTGGAAAAACTATTTTTTTTGTTTTTAATTTGCTTAATAGGCTCACATTAGAGAGCATGAGGAAGAAGTAAAACTTCTTTAGAACCTATCACATCCAAACACTAAGGTAAGTATCTGATTTGTATTCTTATTTAAGCAATGGTTGCTCATTCTGATTGTCTAACTTTTTCTTTTGGTTGGTTGTCTTCCTTGACTCTACAAGTCTACGAATTAATCATCAATCATGCTTGCTATTGAGTTGAAAAGTTGAATAAATTTTGAAGCAATGGTTTAATCTTTCTTACAATTATCATACTTTGGGTATCAATTAGGGATTGATTTGGTATCAACTAGGCCATTTACAACTAGGGATTGATTAAGTCTCTGATACATGCAACATGAAGTTTTGATTGGGCATCTGGTTTTCTGATTGAGTCACCAATTATTGTCTTTTATTAATGATTTCAATTGGATGTCTGATATTGTCTTGAGGGTTCCAAGGATGCTTTATTTCCGAAGAGGTGAAAGGTTTGAGCCCTCTTGAAGTTTTATTATTGGTTGGTGCACAACCCACTATTCACTCTATTTTTCTCAGTGATTTGTTTGTTTTTCTTTGTGATTTGTATATAGCAGGAAAACCTTGATCATGTAGATTTTTGTTATTGGTTAGA
Source organism: Camellia japonica (assembly GCA_030407325.1). Taxonomy (NCBI): domain Eukaryota; kingdom Viridiplantae; phylum Streptophyta; class Magnoliopsida; order Ericales; family Theaceae; genus Camellia; species Camellia japonica. The sequence continues at coordinate 82,378,655 of JAPPVO010000059.1, read as the reverse complement.
TTCATTCCCAACTTTCTTCCCAAAACAAAGAGAACTTTTGGATTTGCTATAAAACTTTCTAATTACTTTGATCATGTGGATTTTTTGGCTGGATTAATTTGAATTATGTTAGAAGGTTTTTGATTGTGAAGAGAAGGAATAGACTGATATGTTGCATTTACTTTCCTAAGATTTGAATCAGAGAAAGAAAGAGAAACTTTTGTAGTTGGGAATAAAGAGAAACTATTTGTAATGGGTTTCTCTTCAATTGATTGATGTTTGGTCCTCTCACTTTCTTTTTCTCTGTGTATCTCTTTGAGGTACATGTCGTGTGTTTAGCTAATATTTGTTTGGGTTCAGGAATTTGCTTACATTAATTAGTGGAAATTACCTGAAATTCTATTAGGTAGTTTCAATTATATTCTTAGCAATAAAATTTGATGTTATCTGCCACTTTAACATTAACAAAAAATACATCACTAAATTTGTCATTCTTGGGTTAATAAAAATCCTGGTGGTATAATTCCAAAGGGAAGCATTATGCATATGATTTTTCGCTTCTTTTTTTTTTTTTTTTTGTAATTTTTTTAAAAAACTTCTATTAGTAGCCTATGAGCTTTATATCTTAATTACTATTCAATAATAATTTTTTGGCACTTCAATTTCTCGTGGGATTGAATTGTGGAGGTGCTAATATGACTTTTTTTTTTCTTTTCCCCTCTCCTGTAGGAACGTTGCTTAAGATTGGCATAGTTATGCTTATGTTTTTTTTAAAAGACACATTTATGAAAATGTCTATGTTACGGATGTGTTGTATAATATTCGTAGGTGTGTTTGGATCGTGGATTTTGGTAGGATTATGAAGAGAGAGAGTAAAAGAATTAGTGAAATGTGAATGGAATATAAATTAAATTATTTCTCTATTTTCCTTTCCCTTCCAAATCCCTATTCATGATCCAAACACAGTTAGCATTAAAACAAAGTAGGAATGCAATTCCAACTTGATAAAATATTCAAATGAATGTTATCTTTTATTGTCTATTTTGACATATGTAAGTCGTGGGTATTACACTTTAATTCCATTTGTTGAACATAAATATTTCAAGCAGCTCATAATGCTTTGAGTTTTATAAGTGAGTGAAATTGCTATTCAAGCCTCCATCATGGTATGTGCAAGATTTGGGTATGAACCTGTCACAACACTATGACACTTTATTTTGACACGGTTGTTAGAATGAAAATGAATGCCAAGTTCATATTTTAAGTTCATTATTCTTTTATTTGAAGCATATGGTTGACTGGTTTTGAGTTTATGGTTTTTTTTTTTTCCTTCTTTTAAATTGATCATATCCTTTGAATAATATTTTTATGGAATACAGTAAATTATCATCTCGAAAGCAATTGTCTTCGTTGTTCTTTGTTAATATTTCATATAGGAATACATTTGATATTATATGCAAGATTCTTTTGATATTTTATACAGAATTTCTTTTGTATTCTAATTGTGGAGCTTTTCTTAATTGATTATGAAAGGAATATTAAATTAGCAATTGATTTATTATATTGTTATTGTTAATGCTTCCATGAGAATGCTGAAACTAGCTGTTTGGTTACATCTCTTGCATTTAAGGCAACAAAATTGAAGTAACTTTTGCACTAGAAACAACTGCTATTAATTAAGTAGGCACCGTTAATTAGTTTTGCTAGCAATGTTCAATTTAGGAGTATCGTAGGCATGAGTAATTTTCTATTTTGTCATTTTAATTTGTCAAATTGTTAGAAGGCTAAAGGAATTTTTTACCCTATATCACTATTTGTGTATGGACAATTTCACTAGGTGGTATTTTTAGGCAAGTATTTTTAGGCACGAGTCATCCACTAGAAGGGTAAGATTAGAGACCAAGTTTTGCAACCTACAATCTCTCAGTTGAGTCAATTTTGTAAAATATTTTGGTGATATGTCAAAGTTGTTTGACTCCTCTCTAACATTTTATTTGAAAAAAAGGAATAGTTAGGTAAATGTTATCTAA